>CAIGQQ010037704.1:1309238-1320061 GCA_903798035.1 Danio albolineatus | reverse complement strand
TTTTCCAGCAATAACTCAGTGGTTGTAACATTGTTTCAAATATCTTCTTTTTCGGTTAAAAGTCTTGCAGGTCCGGAACCACCTGAGAGTGAGTAAATTAAAATATTTGGGCAAACTGTCCCTCCAAGGATAATAGTCCCATCCACACCAAGGTTAATAGTTTAAACTCAAAAAGAAAGTACCAATGACACCACATGATAACCATATTTTAGAATATTTCGGAACTATAAAATCTTCCACAACCATTCAGAATCTACCCAAAATGCATGGACACCGAAGGATTTTTAAAACAAAAACTCTAATCATGACTGTAATGACTTGTAATTCCATGTTTGTTTGCATAGCAATTCTTAGCTGTAAACTCAGTGTAAAAATTGAGACAGACAGATTTCGATTTCAAAAGAAGCAAACAGATTTTGCACAGTAGTGTTTATACATGGGAAAAGTCAGAATATTGAGAGTTTGCTTATTGCGATTCAAATTGCAACTTTAATATCTCACAAATTAGGCAGAAATAGGCATTCACATTAAAAACTGTGAGCATTTAAACAGCAGCTGAAGTCTGCTCTTTTAATTAACAGAATATTATGGTTCATTGTGTTCCTAAGTTATTAATCTGGTTATCATTCTTGTTATGAACAGACCTTCAGTTTCAGATACAACAATCATCCTAAAACGCTTCTCTCCACGAGGTACAGTGCAACTGATCAGTTTCAGAGAAAACGAAAAGAAAAAGACAACAACAAGCACCATGCTTTTGTTATGATGGCTGCGTTTGTGCTTTCTCTGGCTGTGCCTTCATCATCTTTGGCCTGAGTTTGGCTTCTCGTCGCACCGAGCCACTCTTCATTTGGCTTCTCTACACAGAGACTGTCTGAAAATAAGACATCCAGAGGTTCAACGTTCTTGACTTTTCCTGTCATCAGCTCATTAGCATCCACACCAGTCGAGAAGTACCTAATTTATACCATATAAATACATAGGTTAACAAATGCATAGCATTTTTTCATGAAATAGCACTCTAGTTGCTATGAGGGCTGTCAGATGCCAATCACCAATTAATAGACATCACTAATTCCGGTTTAGTAGGAAATATTTAAAGTTGTTTATTTCTGCCAGGACAAGTCGCTGGTCATCTCCTGCACAGGCAGTTGTTTCTCCAAGCGTGCGTTTCTGTTTTTGGCCTGCGGTGCTGTGCTACTGTTGGATTTGGGTTGATTTTGAAGGCTTTCCTCGTTGGATTCCTCCTGGACGGGGCAGCTGAAAGGTTCGTCTGTTCCCCCGCTGCTGCCCAGCGATGTCTGGCTGACGTAAACCACGATCACCTCGCCACTGAAGTTCATCACCTGCCCACTGGAGATAAAGGTAGTGTTGTTGTTTCCCGTCACCTGACCTGACACAAATAGGCAACACTGTTAGAGGAGAGAGGCAGAAATAATACACAACATTTCCGTGAGCTAAAAATGAATTCCTTTCCTGGAGACAAATTAACATCGGTGATATTTTTAGGATGACTGATATGCCGGTTTAGTGTTTGGAAAGGTTATTAAAAACTATTTAACCCTTGCCCTCTTTTAGAGCTAGTTTTCAAGATTTTTTAAAAATAAAATGTATTCGTTTTACAAATATAAACTAAAGTACAATGTAATTAAAACTATAAAGCTAACGAAAACGAACAGTATTAATAAAATACTAGAACACTTAACCAATCGACCTTATTTTTTACTTTAAAAAATAAAATAGAAAAGAAAATCTAATAATAAAAAGCTCATTCAAACTATTAACGTAATAAAACTTAATAATAAAGTTTGGGTTTATTTGCAATTATTAAATAGAATACTGGATTTATTAAGTGTGGGTTTGAGTAAAATATTAATATTTGTTTTCTACAAAGTTCTGATAATACTTTGTCCAAATTTCAAATAAAAATAGCATAATTTTGACCATTTTAATTAGAAAATGACATTTGGTCAGAATTACAAGGTCTAAAAATGAATGTAAACATCCGAAAACATGTCCGAAAACCCTTTAAATATTTAAACCAAAAAATCTCGAAACGTTTTCATTATAAATTTTGTAGAATGTTATCAGTAGTTTATAGAATAAAACAAATATTAATATTTTATCCTAATACATAAATCGTAAATCCAGACATACTTAGTGATGTCTGTGAATTATACAAATGAAATATGTATATTAAATTTAATACTTAAAAAAAATTAAAATGCTGGCTTGGCAACTAGCAAGTTTTTCATATCAAAAATGTATTAAAAAAATAAATATATATATATATAGATGAAAGTTTTAAAGTATAAGTTTGCGGTTTAAGTTTGATTTAGCTGTTTTATGACTATAACAAAATGATACTAGATTAAAAAAATAATTTAAACTATATATTTTATCTCAAGCAATGTATTTTCCATTTAATGAAAATGTCAAGTATTAATTAAGAATTAAAAAAAATTAATTATTTGTTTTTCCTAACAATGATTTCTTTTTAATCAACCCCATTAACACTCCAGAATATTGTAACAGCAGAGCATTTTTTGTAAATCAGTTTGCATTCCATCATACAAGGAAAACTCATTTATAATCTTACCATGTCAGATATTTAAGGGACTACTTAAATACAAAGGACAGGCTAATAATGCCACATCAGCACTGACTTGGCAAAAAAAATAAATAAATAAATAAGTGCAGTGTTGACCCCTTTTGAGCAACAAAACTTCCTTCATTCCACTAAAAACTTCAACGTGCACAAATGAAGTGTTTCCTATTTTCTCTGAATATACACACAGACTATCAGTGAGTCACGTTTCACACATCTTTTAGTCATTTGCCGCTAGTCCATAATGGTGGCCGTCTGCCATCTTTTTCACAAACACTATTTTACTGGAATGCCCCTGACCTGAATGTGCCTGATTGAATTATTAATACGAGACATGAAGCTTTGTTTTACAGTGCTGGGCTGACTGTGTGTTTGCATGAGAAATTACATATGAACTACATGTGTTTATTTTATGTAATTAATAACAACGGAATGGAATGTGAGCGATGCAGACACAGTAAAATAACGTTATTACATCGGTGAAATTTACTTTGCTAACACTTCTGATAATATTTTGATTATAAGAATTGTAAAAGCGTATTTTTAATGCTCGTGATTCAGTAAAAACTGAATTTATATCATATTATTACAATTTAAAATGAAAAGAAAAATAAGTTTAAGTAAAATGTAAATTAAATAAACATATAATAAAGAATGCTTTCTGGCACTTCTTGGGAACTAGAGATGCGAAATATGTGGGCTGATACATAAACTGATACAACGATGGACAACTAGTTTTACATGTTGAGCATCTGTTTCATGATCAAAGCACTGAGAATGGAAAGTTTGCCACACTGTGCATTTTTGACCTTGCATTACTGGCCACAACTTTGATCATTCGCAATCTTTCAATATTTCAAATTCAATGCATTTTTCCATTAAGCAGGGAACACTATAGTGCTTGTAAATGTGGCATTTTTATGATCTGTTAGGGTGACTTCAGGTCAATTGGGACACTTTTCCTTGGTAATCTTAAAAGGAAAAAGTGTCCCAAGTGACCTGAAGTCACCCTACTTTTGAGATTTCGGGATTTTAAAATTTTTCTAAAGTGTTGTTTCAGTCAAATGGAAAGAAAACATCCCAAATACAATTGATTCATATTTATATTCTGATATTTATATAATCTTATTTGCAGGAGATGTTCATAACAAAATAAAAGTTTGTGCCTGAATAACATATGTGTGTGTACTGTGTATATTAATTTATATATATACACATGCACACACATTCATATATCATATTTATCACAAAACTACTTCTAACACTACTTCTATACATACATTCATTCATTCATTCAATCATTTTCTTTTCGGCTGAGTCCCTTTATTAATCTGGGGTCGCCACAGTGGAACGAACCGCCCACTACCCACTACGCCACCGTGGCGCCCTAGTTCTATACATACTACACACAAAATTTGTATGTAAACACAAACTGTTACCTTTAAATGATTAGTTGTGATTAATTATTTAAAGGCATTGTTACGATTGAAGTTTATTTATTTTATTGCGTACTATACGTGTCTTTTTTTTTGTCCCGCCTTCTTCTGTTTTCTCTTCTTTCATAGGCTCCAACTGCAATGAAATCTATGCCCTGATTGGCTGCTGGTCGCAGAGGCCTATAAATAAGACCTTCCGGCCTGGTTCGGGGAGCTCATTCGTGGTGCGACGGTTGCTGGGAGTGGAGCTCCTGGATTTCCCTCTTTTCCCCATTGGCCTCCGACCAACAGTGTATTTCATCTTGTGCTCTTGTTTATACGTTTTCTTGACTATTTTAAGAGTTTGAGCTTGTAGGGGTGGCCTGCTGATTTATTTGATTCCTTTTGACTTTGTTTATGTTAGGGAGACAGGTAAGCTTTCTGTATTTTCTTTAATATTCATAGGTAATTTAGTTTATTTTACTTTGTAGATTCTTTTGTTTGTTATTTTGGCCTGAGGCCACCCTGAAGATATGCTAATTAAATACTACTTTACTATAATAAATAAATTCAATTACTCTCAATCGAGTGTCTGAGTTTGGTTGTCGACCAAAGGGGTCTCTTTGAATTAAGTTTTTTTGTTTTTTTGGGGAAATCCACCACCCACAACACTTGTTTTTCGTTTATTATGCCTATGTTTTTTTCCCTAGACTTTGGGGCATAATAGGCATTAATATTTTAAAACTTATTATTCAAAACATTAATCAAAGCAAATTGTTACATTTATTTTATTTTTGGAGTGATTAAAAGAGCTTCCCAAAATCCACTCTGTAAAAATCTTTGTCTCTAAGATAGACTTTATCCAATGTTCAGATTTTGTGCAAGAAATGTATTCAGATTAGTGCACGTTTAACTAAATAATGCGTCACATTTAATCGTGCAATAAAAAAGTTAAATCAATTATTTTTTTTATAGCCATTTACCTGCAGTGTCTTACCTTAAAGGGACAGTTGACCAAAAATGATAATTCTGTCATTTGCTCTCCCTCCACTTGTTCCAAACCTTGACTTTCTTTCTTCTGTTGAACACAAAAGAAGATATTTTGAACAATGTTAGACAGTAGTAGTCACTGACCCCCATAGTATTTGCTTTTCTACTATAGATGTCAATGGCTACCAGTTTCCAACATTCTTCAAAATACCTTTGACAGAAAAATGAAACCCATAAAGGTTTGGATCTACTTGAGGGCGAGTAAATGATGAGTAAACATACATTTTTGGGAGAACCGTTCCTTTAAAGCAAACACCTAGGTTTCACAGCCAGCTTTTCATTTAGTATGTTCTTACCAGATGTGAGAGCAGAATCAGAGCACTGGTTTTGGTAGTCTTCATCTGCGTCCAACTCGGACAGTTTGTGCTCATCGCTGTGGATCAGTGAGAGGCCCTGATCATTATCGCTGACCGATGACAGCGGTGGGATGGTGGTGGAGTCTATACTGCAGCAGCGTGGTTCATTCTGTCTGTACGACCCTTCAACTAGACCTCGATCATCTCTCATCTCCGACATGGCATCCTTTCCAGCGGGACTGCTGTAGTCAAGATGAAGCTCCTGAGAACGATGGAGATGAACATAATCGCATGTAGGCAAGCCGTTGCACAGCAGAGGCTCTTTCAGGACAATAACCTGCTCGTGTTCTGGAGTTTCGTCTCCAGTCCTGCAGGAGCAGCATGTGGCTAAATCTGTGGCCACCAGCTGACTGCAGTCCTCGTTTTCTCCCACCTCCACGGGCCCGTTTATGGACTGAGCACAGCTGCAGGAGCTTCCCGACAGGGGTGATGACGGCCCGCATCCGGAGTCCTCGCTGGAGCCGCCTGATGAGGTTTCAGCACGGTCCTGATCCTGGTCGTGGTTGGTGTAAGGCAGCAGTTCATCAGAGATAGTTATGTGGGTGCTGGGACAGTTGATGAGGGATTCCGGAGGGGTCAGTTCTTGACAAATTAAAGGGAGGGTTTGGGGAGTGTTGCTGCAATGGTATGAGGTCGTCAAAGTTTCCTTGGAGAAAGAAAGATTGGTGACTTTTATTGGTTGATGGGTTTTAGAAACATGCCAGTTTGACGTGTTTTTTAGCAGTCGTTAGGACATTTTTATACTTTGGTCACTTGTTAAATGTGGCCTATAACACAAAATCAGCTTTTGGAAGCTGCTTGAACAGAAACATGTGTAACAATACGGTGTACTCAGTCATATTAGAGAGGTATAACACAACAAGCCTTTTTTGTAATTTCCCAAAATTAATCCGGCATCTAAAACCTAAGTGATTTTGAGGCAAACTCAACATAGCTGTGCAGTCAGGGGTGTATTTAATCAATAAGCGAAGTAAGCGTCTGCTTAGGGCCCCAGGAAATTTATGGGACCCCAATCAATACCTAGACGTATAAATTATTCACATAACATCATTTTCTATTATATTTTGTATGGTGAGGTTCTAACAAATAAAAATTTAACATCTCCGCAAATTTGTCTGACACCTCTATTTATGGAGCAGTCGAATCAGGTAAGGACCATTCATTCATTCATTTTCTTGTCCCTTTATTAAAAAGGGGTCACCATAGCGGAATGAACCACCAACTTATCCAGCATTTGTTTTACGCAGCAGATGCCCTTCCAGCTGCAACCCATCTCTGGGAAACATCCATACATTCTCATTCACATACATACACTACAGACAATTTAGCTTACCCAATTCACCTGGACTGTGGGGGAAACCGTAGCACCCAGAGGAAACCCACGCGAACACAGGGAGAACATGCAAACTTCACACAGAAATGCCAACAGACCCGGCCGAGGCTCGAACCAGCGACCTTCTTGCTGTGAGGCGACAGCACTACCTACTGCGCCACCGTGTCGCCTCATGTAAGGATTTAGTTTCCAAAACAATTTATTATTTTCCATGTTTTTTTTTTTGTTATAAATTCATTTTAAGAAAAATGTAGGGGGAAAAACGTGGAAAAACGTGGAAAAGGAGATATATGACTGTATATATCTTTAAAGTAGGTACTTATTATGTTGGTGTTGTGTTTAATTGACACAACATTGCTTCAGGGCGGCACGGTGGCTCAGTGGTTTGCACTGTTGCCTCACAGAAAGAAGGTCGCTGGTTCGAGCCTCGGCTGGGTCAGTTGGCATTTCTGCATGGAGTTTGCATGTTCTCCCCATGTTTGCGTGGGTTTCCTTCAGGTGCTCAAGGTTTCCCCCACAGTCCAAAGACATGCGGTATAGGTGATTTGAATAAGCTAAACTGGCAGCAGTGTATGTGTGTTATTGCAAGAGTGTATTTGTGTTTCCCAGTGCTGGTTTGCAGCTGGAAGGGCATCCGCTGCCTAAAACAAACGCTGAATTAGTTGGCGGTTCAGTCTGCTGTGGTGAACCCTGATAAATAAAGGGACTAAGCTGAAGAAAAATGAATGAGCGAACATTGCTCCAGTGCTTTGAAAAAACTAGTGACTGAATTCATTTGGCACTAAAGTAATGGGCAAATAAAAAACTTGCTGTGTAACCCACATAGACTGCTATTGCTAAATGTCTGGGTAGCTTAAAAAAAGTTGCCAAAGTATTGTGAAATGGGTCTTCGTGAATAAAAAAATAGATCACTTACCTGTTGATTTCTAGTTCCTTTCAGGTTTTGGACGCACGTGCGTAGATTTACTGTTGTGTCAGAGAATAAGCTTTAATCAACAACATAGACCAGAATCTATCATGAACTCATGCAAGTAAATAAAACCCTGAACAAAATTTACCTGATAGGAAGTTCAGCTTATCCTTGCAGCAAAACAAGAAGAGGACAACCAGAGAAACCACGATGATGACCGAGAGGATGGCCACCACAACCCAGGGCGTCATACCTGAGGAGGATATAGAGGTTCATTCATCACATTCATCAGTAATTCATCATCGGTCATCATACAGAGGCTAGTCATTTTTTTTTTGTCTGTTGCTCAATCACATTTATTGCTCTTGGACATGTGGCTTTTTCTTGAAACTTCTTGAGAAACACACGCAGACTAGTCATACCAGACATTACAGACATCAGTCATATCAGTTTTGAACTTTCTACTCTTCACAGAAACAACAATCGTTTCACAATTGTCAACATTCAAATTGATAAAATTATCAAATGTTGTCTAATGGTGTATTTAAAGTTACTTTTTTACTCTATTTTTGATAAAAGTTGACTTATTAAACAATACAAAAAATAATATTAAATATAAATGTAATCATATAATGAAAAAAATCAGCCACAATGTTTCCCAACACCTGTATATACACTGTAAAAATATGTTGCTCAATTAAATTTTTAATTAACTAATTTAACTTTACAAATCATTTTAACTTACATAAATGAAGCTGACTTAAATCATCAAGTTTAAATTCGTTTAACTTTTTAAAAAATGTTTATAAACCTGGATAACTTTCTAAATTAAATTAATGTAAAAACATACTGTCATGACTTTTTTATGATGTAATTTTTACCGTGTGCAGCTATGGAAAATTAAGATCATGTGACAATTCTCAGTTTATTACATCAAATATTTTAAAACTGAATAATACATAGGTCAAAAACATTTCCCATTTCGATGTCTGCATTTTAAACATGAAATTATAAACATTTAAAGCATAATAATATAAAGCATAATTTTTTTTAACTTTAACTAACCTTTGTAAGAAATAAAGTGTGAAAATAAAGGTGAAATAACTTTCCATCATCATTAAGAGTAGCAGATTCGTTATGTATATTTATATAAATATTAAAGGGCGTCATGATGGTGCAGTTGGTAGCATCATCGCCTAACAGCAGGAAGGCTGCTGGTTCAAGCCTTGGCTTGGCATTTCAGTTTGGAGTTTGTATGTTCTCCCCGTGTTCGTGTGGATTTCCCCCATAGTCCAAAGACATGTGGCCGACAAGAAAATTAATGAATGCAGGAAATATTAAAATAAAAGTCTAGGTCAGGGGTGCTCAACCTTGTTCCTAGAGATCTACCTTCCTGCAAAGGTCAGCTCCAACCCTGATCATATACACCTGAACCAATTAAATAGGACCTGAACAGCTGTTGATAATCACAGGCAGGTGTGTTTGATATGGGTTGCAACTGAAATCTGCAGTAAGGTTGATCCCCAGGAACAGGGTTGATCACCCCTGGTCTAGGTTATCATACTAAAATTTATTATTTTTTAAACTTGTTGCTGACTAATTAATAAAACTTACATAACAATGAAGATTTAAAATCACAAATAATTTTATATTGTTTAGTGCATATACAAAATTATTTTGGTTTTAAATCTAATGTAAAAAAAATGGTTACACTGATTGACGTTATAGTGGGTGTGTTATGTGAAAATACATGACACAGTAGGTCACTATCTAAGAACAACAGTTTTCAGCTCTTTTACTTACTGCCTGGGCTTTTTATATCACAGTTGATATTTAGCTGAACCACGTTGGTGTTTCGTAACATCTAATTTTTACGAGGTGAGTCGTTATCCCAATGCTCAACCTCCAACCTGGAGGACCAGGACATACACACATACACTACGGACAATTTAGCTTACCCAATTCACCTATAGCGCATGTCTTCGGACTTGTGGGGGAAACCGGAGCACCCGGATGAAAACCCATGCAAATACGGGGAGAACATGCAAACTCAACACAGAAATGACAACCGACCCAGCCGGAGCTTGAACCAGTGACCTTCTTGCTGTGAGGTGACAGTGCTACCCACTATTTCAAGGTTTTGACTAGGTGTATTTCCCTAGTGTGAACATGAGCATATTTTGCATAACCTACCAGAAGAATTGAATCCACACACTGCATCTGTCGTTGTGCTTCCTAACTGCTTCTCAGTCTTGCCGATAGCTTTACAACTGTGAGAGAATGAGATACATCAATAGACGGCAATATAATCACTTCTGGTTTGATCAATCCTAATTTTCTCCTCTGCGAGTAACCACAAATACAGAGAAAAACAAAAAGAAAAGGGGCTCTTTCTAGGGGAAGTGGTGGAGAAATTAATCATAATACCACAGTGCGGTAAGACTGCGGGGGCTTGAAAAAAAATGACCAAGCATGCCTGAGACAAACAGCGCCTGTGAGAAGGAGAGCTGTGACTTTGCAAATGAGTCCAGTTAAAGCACTGTGTGTGTGTGTGTGTGTGTGTGTGTGCGTGTGTGTGTGTGTGTGACTCAGAGGACAGGCATCTTTGTGGCATACACTCCCAGCTCTCTTTAAACCAACGGAGTTGCTATTGTATCGACCTTTTTTGAGTCAAGATGACGAGGTAAACTCACTCTGTCCATTTCTTGCAGGATTCTTTTGATAGAGAGTCTGAGAATGTTCCCGCTGGACAGGACACACAGGAAGCTCTGCCGTTTCCTAAAAAGAGAGAGAGAAAGTGTTATAGATAAAGAGACGGAGGTAATAATTTTTGTAGATATGCTACACTCACATCATACAATTGTTCTTATTTATTCAGATGTGTGTCGTGTCTGTCAATTTATTTATATCCTGTTATGTAATTATATAATTATTCTATTGTTCAAATTATTTTATGTACTAGAAGATGACAGTATGCTTTGTCAGATATTGAAAATTCCAACCACAGGCATATGGACGGATGGATGGATCGATGAATAGATAGACAGACAGATATATGGACTGACACAGATAGATAAGCATGTTTGTGTGTGTATATACACACAATGGATGGATGGATGGATGGATGGATGGATGGATGGATGGATGGATG
>CAIGQQ010037704.1:1277318-1306721 GCA_903798035.1 Danio albolineatus | reverse complement strand
ATTTTATTTTATTTTATTTTATTTTATTTTATTTTATTTTATTTTATACCAATAAAACCTTTAATTTTCTGAACCAAGTTTAAAAATACTTTTAAAGTCATTTTTAGAGAACGTAAAGTCAAAAAGTTCTTTTCAGCCAATGCGTGAGACTCTTTCTTGAAAAATGTTGCTATTTTCCTTCAAAAACTTGCCAATTGGGTATTTCATAATTGCTGCAATGGCATTCAGGCCGCCTTCAAGTGTGGCTTAACATAAGAGTTCAAATACTTCTTCGGGGTCACAGAATCTCCGCTTTGCCGAGTGATTTATACAGAAAGAAAAAAAGAGACTACACTGAGTTTGGCCTGTTGAAACATTCACTCTGGTCGGAATGAGAATCTTCAAGGCATAATGATCATTTGACTGGTAAAAGCATCAGGGAATGAAAGAGACGGGGGAGTGTGTGTGTGTGTGTGCGTGTGTGCATGTGTGCGTGTGTGTGTGTGTCTGTGTGAGGAGGGGTATTGCCCAACTCAGAGGAGGAAAAAAACATGAAGGAAAGCAAAAAAAAAAAAAACACCCACATCCCTCCAGATACCGCAAATGCATTCCACGGTTTAACAGCAGGGCAGAATTAAAAGCAATCCTTTAATTCAGTGCAAATCTGAGAAAATCCGGCTGTCGCTCATGTGAAAGACAATAAAAAAGAAAATAGTGCCAAGCTCAGCATACTGGGCTCAAGGTGGAGGCGGAAAGTAGACAGTTCAAATAAGTAGAAATAAAATTAAATAACAGACAAATAAAATGCTTTCTAAACAGCTCAACTGGCAAATCCTCATGTTTTGTATCTAATTGTAACCAATATATATTTTTAAATGAAGAAATTGGCGTGAAAGGTTTGGTTGAGAATATACACTGTAAAAAAAATTCTCGCTTCCTCACATTTTTTTGGTTGAATCAAATTAACTTTTCCAGTTATCTCAACTTACATCAATCATACTGTCTAAAAATATTAAGTCAAACTCAAAGACCTTTTAAAAATGTAGTTGAAACCTGATTGACTCATTAAAATAAGTTAAAGGAACATTAAATGATTAGTTGTCTACACTTTTTGTCATTCATTTGTTTACAGTGTAGGAGGTAATTTATGAAATATGAACCAAACTCCCTTTGACAAATCCCTTTGACATTTCCTGGGATTGATCATAGATGTATCCATCATCTCATTTGGAAAAATCCATGGGTTTTATGGAAATTCATGAGGAATTATGATTTCCCTATCAGATAAGTCAACGCCCGCAACCTTTGTCAACAAGTGTCAAGTTCATTACAACAAAAAACAAATCCACATCAGGAAGAAAACCTTATTCAAATCATATTTTTGGATGAATACTCTATTCCTTGAAGTACATGTAAATATCAAACTATGATATTTAGTCCTATTACAATGTATTTAATGAAAAATAATCTACTCAACGTGGTTTTAAGGCACAGCTAAAGATGTATCTCTGAGGGTTACCACTGCAGAAAGACCTGAAGGCTTTTTTGACGGACGCATGTTAAAAAAACACAGGAAACCCAAAGGAATGTCCAGTCCCTTTCTGATCCTCTACATTTGAATGTAAGGCTATACTCACAAAACATGACTAAATATATACGATTTTGGTCAGTGACGCCCTGAAAAAATTACATGTTTGAAAATATGCACCGGACACACATCTTTTCTCACAGGATCTCGCTATATTAAGTTGCATATGGCAAAATCCCTCAGGTATTAAAACTCCCCAAAGTTTTAAAGATTATAGTTGAGTTGAGAGCATTGCTTTGCATTGGTTCTGTTTATGAATGCAAAGACAAGTATGGCAGTAAAGAGTCTGCTATTAGAATTGTATAGAAACAAAAATGTGTTTAACTAAATACTTAATAAGTTCTTACCCTGATGAAAATATGAAAGAGGAAAAGGTTGAAAAGATAAAGTGCCAATCACTTTCAACAACTCTACAACCTGCCAAACACAAGTTCAGACATGCATGTGATGTAATAGAAAACATGCTACTTTAAGCCTGATATACAGTATAGGGCTTTAGCTCAAAAAGTGAATGAATGAATGATCTTTGACAACATCTGGTAATAAAATATGAAATACTGATGCAATTTCTTAAATTCAAAATAATTGACAGAATAAACTAAAAAACAAAAACAAACAAACAACCAAACAGGTGCCATATATACGGTATATTGCCGAAACTAAATAAAATATCTGCATATTGTAAACATTTGAATATTAAAGTTTATCCAAATGTGTGCGTGCCAAAACCGTGGGGTTTCACAGCATCCTTTGATCAAATCAAAAAGGTTAAATGTAAATCAATTTTTACGCAATTCAAGGGATTTTTTCCCTATTTACTTTTAATGAGCATCATATTTACATTTGGTGGAGAACCTATGATTTCCTATAAACAAAAGCCCACATGCTGCACACTTACGGTTAAGTAAGACCATTCAAAAGCAAGAACAAAGCACAATTCCAAAAACATCCGCATGGACTTCCCCTCAAAGTGAGCATCACTTCAGACTCCAGCGGAAAAAGAGCAGAAATTTAAAGCAATCTTCCAGCCAGAGCATCTAATCTGAGAACACGTCTGGGCATTGGGACTCAAAAAGGCTAAACTCTATAGCTGCTCACCTTTGAGACAGACTACCTCACCCTTAAAATATTCAGTGCACATTAATTCGTATTTGTATTAAATATATTGTAGTCAAGTAAAGTTCATGTATAGTACTTGCAAGTGTATTATTCTATTTTACTTTGGACTAAATTGCTCACTTTTTACATTTATTACATTTTAGACACTTAAGTAGACCATCCATTGGGTCAAATATACAGTATATATAATTTATAGCCTAATGGAACAATTATTACACTTCATTACACTTACGCATCATTTAATTACACACTGCAATGGCCTATACTATACGCTAACTATACTGCCACATTTGCATACCAACTACTGTATCACACATTTATACTGTTCACATATTTTGTCAATTTAAGTATACTTCTATGTTCCTATTTACAGTACATTTTTAAATATGTTTAGATTCTGCTGATGTTTTTTTTTACTTTCAGACAAGATGGGCTAGGCTTCTTCATATACCTTTTTTACATTTTAACTATTCCAAAAATAAGACAATACATGAAATGTTATATTCAATATGCTATTCAATCAAAGCAGTCAACAGGCACAAAGTATCTCGGTCATCTAGGCCTATATTTTTCTAACTGTAATTCTGAGAAGCACATCTCTGAGAATCAGGCTAGAAGTAAACAAAGTATAATTGATATTTTGGGTTTAAAATAAGTTTACTCTAGCACGTCTAAAACATTTGTAATGGTTTAGGACATCAAAATGATTTCCGCGAAACGGTTCCTTCGAACAGTTCGGTTCAATGAACTGGTGAAAAAATGATTCAATTTTTTTTGTCAAAGCATCAACAATTCTCGTTTCTTCTTTCATTCTTTCTTTCCCAGAGCCATTGTAAACTAACTTTTCTAAAATATAGATTGAATTCACAATAATAAAACTGATAGTCTATCACTGTGTACAGTGTAGGCGAGCGTATTGTACTACATAAAACGAAACAAATATAACTTGCATTGCTTTTTTGCTATTTGTAAATTTTCCGCCATTCTTCTGTTACCTTTGCCACATAGTCAAATCCACGGTTCACTCAATAATGGGAATCTCAGCTATGACAAATAGGACATGACTGAAAGATGATCTTCTTAATTCAATAAGCAAGCTGTTGGCAAAAGAACCGTTAGGTGATTCAGTCAGATGATCGAACGAAGCGATCAGACCGAGATTCGTTTCAAAAGAATGAGTCATTTGCGCAAACCGTTATCGCAACAAAGTGCTGAAAAGAATAGCAGTTTAGAGAAAAAAGTTTATACACAAAGTTTCCAGTAAACAAACTAGAAGAATTTTTTAAAATTTATAACAATCCAGCACAAAAATAAAAACAATATTTGATTTATTTAAAAAAAAATAGTAAGCAAACCTACCTGAATGCACAGCGCTAGAACAAAGTGTATGATCCATCCTTGAAATATCCAACTAGCTGAAAAAATCACCCTCATTGTTGTAAACGTTAAAAGAGGGCTCGCTAATCTCAGCTTCAGTGCTGTTTGTTGTATTGTCCAGCCGGGATCAGCAGCAGAAGTGTGTGCGCTCTGGGATGGGATGAAGCTCCAGACTGCTGTACTTCATTCCCACAGTTCATGTCAGTGTTCAGTAACTCACCCACGCCTCGACTGCTGCTGTACTTCTGCGTTTCGACAATGCACTTCATGTGCTCCACATGCTCCTCCTCTAATCAAAGCAAGTCCGCATAACCGAATGACGTTCAAATTAACAACCAGACATCCACTGTCTGAAACTTTTTAGAACAATTCTGTGTTTTTGCACCAGCCACGTCAATACGTATCGCCTATGCAATTATGATAACTTTAAAGCCTTCATATACATTAAAAACCCATGAAATGAACATTTGAAGCTACTTTGATATACATTTCCATGAGTTCTAATGTGAATGCACGTAAAGGTATTTCTGATGGGACACATAAGGAGACGTATATTTGATGTTTGTGTTTAGCCTACCTCTGGAAGACAAAATGTTTTAATTTAGAGAGTTTGCTCATCTCCATGACATCTATTAGAAGTCAGTTTTCAGACGTTAAATAGAAGAATGCTTTTAAGATGTTTAAAAATAAGAATTTTTATTAAGCCAAAAAGAAAAGAAAATGAATATGATGCAAATGAAAATAGGGAACGAAATAATAGGAGAAAAGAATATAGATAGATAGATAGACAGACAGACAGACAGACAGACAGACAGACAGACAGACAGACAGACAGACTGATAGACAGATAGATAGATAGATAGATAGATAGATAGATAGATAGATAGATAGATAGATAGATAGATAGATAGATAGATAGATAGATAGATAGAGAGATAGATAGATAGATAGATAGATAGATAGATAGATAGATAGATAGATAGATAGATAGATAGATAGATAGATAGATAGACACACACAAACACACACATGCACAGTGGGGGAAATAAGTATTCGACAACACCAGTCACAATTTTTCTCAGAAATCATAATTCTAAAGGTGCTGTTTACTTGAAATTGTCACCAGATGTTGGTAACAACCAAAGAAATCCATATATGCAAAGAAAGCAAAACTAATGAGTTTACAAATGAAGTTATCTATGTGTAATAAAATAAAACGACACAGGGAAAAAAGCATTGAACACATGAAGAAAGGGAGGTGTAGAAAGGCAGTGAAAACCCAGACAGCAGCTGAAATTAATTAGTTATTCAGCAACTCTCGGTCCTTCGTCATTTAAATTTTTTAAATTTTATTTCATCAAATTAATATCAGCTGCTTCAGTCCAACATCTGCATTAGCAAGATGATGAATACGAAACCAGGGTGGACATTTCAGCAAGACAATGATCCAAAACACAGCCAAGGAAACTCTCAAATGCTTTCAGAGAAAGAAAATCAAGCTGTAGAATGACCCAGCCAATCACCTGACTTGAATCCAATTGTAAATACAAAATAAAGATCAGATTTGATAGTCAAGACCCACAGAACATCACGATTTTCACACTCTGTTGAAGTCTGTTAAAAGGGAAAATCACACCTGAGCAATGCATGACTTCATTCTCCACATGAGAGGCGTCTTTAAGCTGCCATCACCATATATAAAGTATTAAATTTGAGTTGATCAGTACATTATCCTTGTGTCATTCCATTGTTATTACACATAACTGTTTTTTTTTTCAGATTTTTAAAAGTTTTTGTTATATTTTTATGTTTGCATTGTTTGGGTTTTTAACAAAATCTGGTTAAATTCAACAGCTCTCTCTCTCTATATATATATTGCACAATACATAACATAAATGTAATCACTCATTTATTAATAGATCCATTTATTTATAGGTCCTCTAGTATATAAGCACCTGTCTGAGCAGAATGTCACTCCATGTTGTGTTAAACTATGAGTTGTTTGCTTGTAAATCTTATCATGCTTAACTGACGGCTAGTTGTTAATTTGGCATCTGTCTTAGGAAACTGGGCAGATAGCAATGCTTTTGGAGCATACAGTAGGTGTGGGTGTTTGAGAGTTTGCCAAAAGTTTCACTAATTCACCGTGCTCTCGCTTTCGAGCACAAAGCTGCCGTGTCTGTTCCTTCAAGCAAAGGCCACCTGCTTTGAATAACAGTCACCAGAAAGGCATGTTTTGGCGTCCATGCACCATCCCGCATGCAAATCAGGTGTACACACTGTCTCCATTCCTGGAGGCCTTTTAGAGCTCCAGTGACAGGCGGTTGTAGCGGTGTCATAATAGAGCGATTGTTCTAACATGACAAAAACAACTCTCCAACCCAACCTGATGTATTATTACTTTTTAAAAATACTAATTAATTGTGATATTTATATCATAAAACATTCAAATGTATTTTGTATTTACACAGTGCACATGCAGCATTAACTAGTACACCCCTATTAAAAATGTATATTAACAAAATATAAACAAAACAGTTTTATTAATTAAAATAAAAGTCTGGTCACCAAACATCATTAGGAATAGACTGATAATACATGTAAATTCAATTGAAGTGTTGGAAAAATAATTACAAATTACTAAAACTCAACTTCTTTTATATATTTATTGACATTTTATTTTAGATTTTTCCTGTTTTTGGACTGTAATCTTTGTTATTTTGTTAAATTAAGTTTCAACAAATTAAGTTTTGGGTTTGGTATTGATTAATCTAATGTAAACACAATAAATATTTGGTAACACTATATTTTGAGGGTCTCTATTGCACATTTTTTTGACTAAAAGTTGCAATGCAACTACAAGCCAATTGCAGTACATTACCTCTGCTGATACTGCTCCTTCAACAGACATTACTCCTTCAATAGACTGACTATAAAAAACTTTGCAAGTACGTCAACTTACACTAACCCTAACCCTAACCCCAACCTTAACCCCAACCTAACAGTCTATTTAATGAGAATGAATTGGTATTTAGATAAAATGTAACTTAATTTCAACAAAATGCGTTCAAGGGACCATCAAAATAAAGTGATACCAAATAATATTGTATAGCATCCCATAAACTTGTTAATTAAAAAAAGATTTGTGCTGGGCACAGTATAATGCAATAAGCTAAAATATGACATCACAAGTTGTAATTATGAGATAAAAAGTCTAAATAATATAGCCGATGTGTAGGTGCATCCCAAACTGCATACTTGTGCACTGTTTTCAGGGCCGGATTAACCAATGGGCATTATGGGCACAGGCACTTGGGGCCCCTGCTAGGGAGAAAAAAAAATCCGATTTTGGAGTGTCTATTTTGGCTACGTGCAAATAGCGCACCTCACTGGAATAAGCTAGTTGAGTGATTCCCGCCCATAACCGTTTGATTGACAGAGACAACATCCCTGCGTCACGTGGCATCTGATGGATCCTAAAATATTGGGTTCAATTGACTAAACCTCAAATTATTGTTAACTTTACTAAAAAAATTGCTAGTTGTTTTTCTTTATTAAATAAAGTAAACAGTAAAATCAATATTTGATGTAACAATTGTAGTTTGAAATTAAGCAATGTCCAAAACTAAACATTTTAAGAGAAATATGTTTATTTTAATGAGCCATATTTACTGTGGCTGGACATCATTTTTTACAGTGAAGACCAGTAGGATTCATTAATAAGTGTGTGTATTACGGAAGACTCAGAGTCATAGAACTGGATTGGAGAGGTGTTATATTCAAATCATATGCAGAAGTTTTTAGAAATTATACATTAAAAATACACTTAAATGTATATATTTTAGTACTGCTTCAGTGAACTTGAACAAGTACAATAAAATTTATTAATTTTCACTAGTTTTATTTGTCTTTTTTTCAAAGTGTGCTTTAAATGCTTTTAAAAAAAGTAGTCTAAAATATACTGTATATCATTTATTTTAAAAATGCTGGAAATACGGTAACACTTTATAATAACTACACGTTATGAATCATCTATTAAGCATTGGCAAATAGTGAGTTCATTATTTGTTAAGCATTAACACTACATTAATAGACGTTAGTAAGCAGTTTATAACTGCAGCTACAAATGCTCTACACTCTTAAAAAAAGGTTCTTCAGTGGTTCTTTAGAAGTTCTTTATGGTATTTGAGGTGCTATTTAGCACTTTTACTGTGTAAAGAACCTTTAAAGCACCATAAAAGTTCTTCAGTGGTTCTTCAGTGGTTCTTTGTCAGGGTGCTATATAGCAATTTTACTGTGTAAAGAACCTTTAAAGCACCATAAAGGTTTTTCAGTGGTTCTTTGGGGGGTTTAAAGTGCCATATAGCACCACTACTACTGGTAAGCACTTGTTCTTATAGCTAATTCTCATAACTCTTATGCTGGTTTTATTGGCGGAAAAGGTAAAGTAACATTATGAGCCCCTTAAAATATAGGTGCTATATAGCACCATTTGACAAAAGTACTATATAGCACCTATTTTTTAAGGTGCTGTATAGCACTAAAAAAGGTTCCCCCCTCGTTACGACCAAAGAACCAGTTTTGGTGCTATTTAGCAACTTTTTTTTTT
The DNA here is from genome assembly GCA_903798035.1 of Danio albolineatus. NCBI lineage: Eukaryota > Metazoa > Chordata > Actinopteri > Cypriniformes > Danionidae > Danio > Danio albolineatus. The sequence goes on along the minus strand of CAIGQQ010037704.1, from coordinate 1,298,049 downwards.
TTTTAGAGTGTATTCTTGACTTATAAGTACATTTATAATGCGCTTAATAATTGTACTTTCATAATTTGTTAAGGATTCATTTTTCATTATTAATTAAGTATCACATTATTTACAAACCAGTTATTTAAGAATAGTTTGTAGTTTTTAACGATCATTCAGAATGAGTTAGTAAATGATTAATAAACTATTCAAATCAACATTTACATATTGCGTTATTCAGGCATATATTAATAGTTAATTTGTATGCTAATAAATGCTTTATTAATTCAACTTCATCCAGTTTTGTGACCTGATCTAAAGTGAGGACTGTTCATGCTTTATAAATCCCTTATAAATGATTATTAAAGGCTCAGCTTTATTCTAAACAGGAAAAAAGAACATAAACGACTTTATTAATTTCTATTAATTTGAATATACAGTTGAAGTCAGAATTATTAGTAACGCAATGTTTAAACTTTACAGAGATTGTATTATTTAGATATGATTGCAAAGATGTATTGTTCAATTGATATTAAGCCTTTAATTGTCATTTATAAGGGATCTATAAAGCGTGAATAGTCCTCACTTTGCATCAGGTCACAAAACTGCAGGAAGTTGAGTTGATGAAGCATTTATTAACATACATAGTAACCATTACTATATGCCTGATAAAATACAATATATAAATGTTGATTTTATTGGTTTATTAATCGTTTACTAACTCATTCTGAATGATTTTAAAAACCACCAACTACTCTTAAATTCAAATGCTTTGTAAACAATGCCATACTTAATTTAGTCATGAAAAAATAACCAGTATCAAATTATGAAAGTACAATTATTAAGCACATTATAAATGTAGGCTACTTATAAGTCAAGAATAGAGCATTTGTAGCTGCAGGTATAAACTGAATACTAACGCCTATTAATGCAGAGTTAATGATTTACAAATAATGAATTCACTATTTGCTAATGCTTAATAGATGATTCATAGCATGTAGTTATTATAAAGTGTTACCAAACATCTATTTAAAAAAATATTATATTAATCTTATTTTTTAATTCAACTATAGGGTGCGGCCAGGTAGGGGGGCCTATAAGACATTGTGCCCAGGGGCCTCTGAATTTTTAATCCGGCCCTGACTGTTCTACATCCTTTTTAAGTATAAATAATGTATTTTATCAACATGCAATTTTTAAAAGAGTAGCTATTAACGACGTTTTAGTTAGACTTTTTAAACCAATGTTCAGATCTGCTTGCCACTAACACATAAATGAAATCGTGAAGTTTTGTTGTAATTTCTCCTCATTTGAAATGTGTTTTTCATTCACTCAAATATGACTACATTTTGAAGCTTTAAAAGCGAGCTGATGCTGACACTGGCACCCAACACCCCTGGCTTCATAAATTGCCATCACACACTGGCCGTTCCTCAAAGCATTCAACTTCCTGTTTGCTGTCTTGTTATGTAGTCAGTCAACAGCGCAACAGGAATAAAAACACGGAAAGGCCGAATGTTCCTGCGGTTCTCTCCAGCTTTGGAAATGTTCCTGACGTCTGACTCACGGTCTTCTTCAACTCTTGCCCTGCGCCCATGAGTAACTCGTCCCTGCTGATGAAATTTCCATTAAACTACTAGACCCGAAAATCATGCGCAGGTCGCCTCCTGCCAAAGGAAATACTTTATGCAAATATTGTTTTATTTTTATGATGCATTTGAATGAAAGAAGTTACACTCACGATGTAGCTACGCTATAAATGTTAAAGATTAAAAACAATATGCAAATTTAGTTCTCCTTAGTCAATAAATGATTCCAACATAAAGGCTTTAGTGGAGCCGTGCCAGTTTTTCCTCCCGCCAATCGCTGACCATGTGATCAAGAGGCTCTTGAACCTTGAAACCTTTTCTCCAAACGTGCAGGGGGAAAACAAACGTGTCTTTGAAGCTCTTCAGTTTTATTTTGATGGTTTTCAAGGCCACTGGTTTATTGTAGCAGCACCTGTCGATGTTTAAAATATGCAGCACTGTTCAGTTGCATTGTGGAAGTGCATGAGTGTAAACTGATATGAGCAAGATAACAGGGACAAATAATGTGCTACTGATTTACTGTATCAAAGGTACTTCAAGAGATTATTCACCTCAGAATTTAAATCCACAGACACACGCGCACACACACAAATTCTGATGTTTTTGGTACAACAAATAATAACTTGACTTCTGGTTGATAATTTGGTATCACAAGTGGCTTATATGAAAGGCAAAGGCCTCTAGATCACGCTTATTTTATCAAAATAATACATGATCATGCCTTGATTTTTAATTAAAACAGTAAGGTCTGACTTTGCTTAGACAAGTCTTGTCACCTAACAGAAATTATTTACAGTATAGAATATAAAGTCATGGTGCAGTGGAAAGAATTAATCTTGTGTATGACTCCCATAAGCTTGGAGGACTGCATCCATACATCTCCGCAATGACTCATAACTTATTAATAAAGTCATCTGGAATGGCAAAGAAAGCGTTCTTGGAAGACTCCCGGACTTCATCAAGATTATTTGGATTCATCTTCTATGCCTCCTTTATCTTACCCCAGACATGTTCAGATCTGGTGACTGGGCTGGCCAATCCTGGAGCACGTTGACCTTCTTTGCTTTCAGGAACTTTGATGTGGAGGCTGAAGTATGAGGAGCGCTATCCTGCTGAACAATTTGAGATACCTCAGGCTGTTGATGTTGCCATCCATACTTGTCATACATACTGAATGTAACCCCAAACCATGATTTTTCCTTCAGCAAACTTGACTGACTTCTGAGAGAATCTTAGGTCCTTACAATATATCTTCTGCAGTATTAGTGATGGTTGGGAATGGGATGCAGTTGAATAGATCTACCTTCTGCCCCTTTTTCAAATGATCAACCGTAAATCATTATTTTTTGCTCTTACAACTGGGATTGAAGACAAGACTTTTGTCAGGTAGCATATACTGGTAGGTAGGTTTTGGTACTGATTCTTGCTAGTCCTTTGCTGGTCCGACTTAAATTGGGAATTCATTTTCTTTTGCCTATAGTACATAGGTTTTCTGTTTCTGTTAAAGTGCTCGTAGCCGTTGACAAAAAAGAAAACAAAACACAAGTACACAGTTTTGATAAGTCAACTATAGTAATAAATGAAAAGCAGTTCCTAGAAATGCCTAAAAACATGTTTGTGAGGTTTCTTAACGGAGTTTAATATCATTAGGCAGACTCAGTTTGTAAGATGACATTCAGGATGACCGTTGACAGATGAACATGATAACTTGATTTGCTTGTGTTGAACAATTGTGTTGTTGATTATTTACCTCAGAGAAGAAAGAACTATTTTGTCATTTACTTTTCATCTTTCACAATATTTGTGCTTTTTCCGGGTGAGTCACGATGAACTGTGATGCCAATGGAGTCATATAGATCAGTGGCTCTCAAACTCAAAAAAATGGTCTTTCCAAGTGCCACCATAATGACCGGTATTGAAATACAGTAGCGTAGTAGGCCTAATTAAGCAGCTACAGCACTGCACAGTTCAAAAACGTGGCAGATTAAGTCTGCCTCATTATTATGAGCAGGGCTCAACAATAAGGACTGCCGATGGCCCGGGGCCAGCGTGAGAGACGCTCGGGACAGTAGACAGGATTGTTACTGGCCTGATTGGGCCAGCGCTGCCTTGTCACTAAAGTTTGATTTTAAATAAATGCGACTATTTGTCAACTGTGTGCAAATACAGTCTTTTCATTTAGAAACAGTTCGGGCTTTTAAGCCTTTAAATGCTGCCCTCTCTGTGATGTCATAAATGCTATGTTGCTTTTTGGTTCCTCCTATCTGATTGGATGTTGTGAGCATGCTGTTTTTTTCTGTAACCTGGTAACAACCAGTACAGCACGTCTTGGAAGCAGACATTTACGTGGGTTCAACACAATTCATTATTTTTTGTGTTTTGTACAGTTTGAGGTGGCAAGGTGGGTTGCACAATCGCCTCACAGCAAGAAGGTCACTGGTTCGAACCTCGGCTGGGTCAGTTAGCATTTCTGTGTGGAGTTTGCATTCTGTGTATGGATGTTTCCCAGTGATGGGTTGCATTGGAAGGGCATTCGCTGCGTATAACACTGGATATGTTGGTGGTTCATTCCACTGTGGCGACCGATGATTAATAAAGGGACTAAGCCAACAAGAAAAATGAACGAATAAATGCACAGTTCGTTAAACTGCAATAAAACACCAGCACATTTTCCATACTGCTCTTTTTGTTTGCATAAAACTTAGAATTTTGCTCATTATACATGTATTAATATTTTTAAAGTATTTAAATTCTAGATTCACAGACGTTATTTTTGACATATTGTTTAAAATTTGTGGCTAAGAAATAGCTATTAACTTTGGTGGGGCCAGTGAAAATTTTGGCAGGGCAAGTAAAAACCTCAACCACTGGCCAGATCGGGCCAGTAGAAAAAATCCAAAGCGTTGAACCCTGATGAACCCTGATGAGTATTTATTATTGTCAGCCACTTTTAAACATTCTAAATAGTTTCAACATTAACACTATACTGTGCTTACAGGTAAAATAAATAAATACATAAACCTCAACATTTAAACTAAAATGTGCTTTAAAAGTGTATTAAAATTGGCACTGTTCTTAAAAAGTAAAAAGAAAACTAAAAAGTATGATCATAAAGTAGCCTATTCATCAAGTACCTTGGACCTCATAAATATAGGCTATATGTCATCATATTCATAAACAAACTCTTTTTGAAATGTATGTTGCATGTATATATGACTTATATGTATGTCTTTAAAATCTAAACATTAACTTGTATTTTAAATATATGAGTTGAATTTATATATCTAAATTAGAAATTAGATCTGCTTACTGCATGTTAAGAGTAGGCTTTGTGTGTCAGAAAAGCGAGGGATTAAACTATACCTGTCATCACTGGGATATAAAAATAAGATACGCCCCCAACAACCGTTGCAAATATTGCTTCAAATAATAAAAAACACCACAAACATTAGAAAATTTAAAATAAAATAAAAGGTGTAGCCTATTAAAGTAAATTTACTGATCACATCAGTGTTATTGTACACAAAGAGTAAAAAGGTGTTTTACTTTTTTTATTTTAATTACTCAGCGATTCCTCCGAGTGCCACTAGAAGGAAGCCCGCGTACCACTAGTGCTACACGTATCACAGTTTGAGAACCACTGATATAGATAAACAATCCTAATTTTCCTTTAAAAAGATAGAACGTTCACTCAAAAATGAAAATTCTGTAATCGTTTTCTCATCCTCCACTAGTTTTTCAAATGTGACCTGTTGAACGCAAAGGATTCTATATTAAATGATGCTGGAAAACAACAGCTCTTGACTTTTATTGTATTTTTTGTTCCTCTTTTGGATGTCAATGGCTGTTAGTTTACAACATTCTTCAGAATGTTTCATTTTGTGTTCAGAAGAAAAAGGAAATGCATAAAAGTTTAGAATCACTTGAATGTGAGTATATGGCGAGAGAACGTTTATATTTGGGTGAACTATCCCTTTGAATAACATAATTTGATTTAATCACTTAGAATATTCGGTCCCACTTCATATTAAGTGTCGCTTATACCTGTGAACTTACATGGTAATTAAATGTGTATGTAGTATGTAACTACAGTGTATGCACACACTGGTACATAGTATTTACTTGTGTAATACTGGTGTAACTACACTCATGTAACAACCCACTGAATAGTATGTGTAAGTACAAATGTGTAACAGGACATTGGTAACAACACTAGGAAAGTACACATCTGTAACAACAATATGTACTTGCAGATGTTTTCCCACTTCCACATCTGTTTGCAGATCATGTACTTGTGAACACTGTATGGCAGAACTAATGCTGCATTAGAAGGTTTCACCTTGTGATACCAGTGTAATTACATGGTAAATCCACAGGAACTGTCCACTCAATATAAAGTGTAAAATGGTCACAAATTACTGTTCATACATTCATTCATTTTCTTTTCGGCTTGGACGGGTTGCAGCTGGAAGGGCATTCGCTGTGTAAAACATATGCTGGATAAGTTGGCGGTTCATTCCGCTGTGGCGACCCCAGATTAATAAAGGGACTAGGCCGAAACGAAAATAAATTTTATTTTAAACTTTACATTGTAGACCGTTCCTGTGGAGTTACCATGTAACCAAACTGTTATTAAAGTGTTGCATAGAAGATATTTCTACAAGTTACACAGTAATTTGTGACCATTTTACACTTTATATTGAGTGGACAGTTCCTGTGGATTTACCATGTAAGTACACTGATATCACAAGGTGAAACCTTCTAATGCAGCATTAGTTCTGCCATACAGTGTTCACAAGTACATGATCTGCAAACAGGTGTGGAAGTGGAAAACATCTGCAAGTACATATTGTTGTTACACAATGCACTTACATAATTCTTGTTACAGATGTGTACTGTCCTAGTGTTGTTACCAATGTCCTGTTACACATTTGTACTTACAAATACTATTCAGTGGGTTGTTACATGAGTGTAGTTACACCAGTATTACACAAGTAAATACTATGTACCAGTGTGTACATACACTGGAGTTACTACTTACACATCTAATTACCATGTAAGTTCACAGGTATAAGCGACACTTAATATAAAGTGGGACAATTTCTCCTTTTTTTGTTAAAGATGCCTGTCAGCAAAACCATAAGTAAAGGATGACTCTGTTTTCATTTTTGGGTGCAGATTTCTTATGATTGAACAGTATTGCTTGTTTTCTTTATCTGAATAGAAAGTTCCCTCTATTTAGACAATGTTCCAGGAACTTTCTCTTTTAGGTTCTCTTTGTGTAAAATTCTGTGAAGAATATTTTGAGAACACTCAAAAATAGGATTTCTGCTGCTTCTTAAAACTACTTATATCAAATGAGCTGAAACACTGTGTGTGATTTCTTTGGGGGGACAATTAAATAATTTTATGCTCAATCCATCTACATTTGTTGTTTACTTTAATCGATTTGTGTTGCGATAGCATGAATGAATTGTGTGGAAACCTGCATTTTCCCATGATTCTCCCAAATAATAACCAAACAGGAACCATATGGGAACACACTGGAAGTGTAGGTATCAACAGGTAAATATATAGTTGAAGAGAAACAAGCTGAATCAGAGGTACATAAGTACACAAGTGGTCTTTGCTTTTTATTATCTTATGACACGAATTTTCAAATATACATGATATTGGGTACTGTTCTCTCAGTTCACTGTATTTTACAGTTATTTACCATTGGAGCATATCCAAAATAAGAGAAACAAAACCCTGCACAACTTTACACACTTTTAGAAAATATTCTTCAAAGACACAGCAACACATAAAAGACAACGAGACGAGGAAGGAATCATTTCGATTTCATAAAGTTCACATTGTCCCAAAAGAAGAAAGAAACGAAAGAGTGTAGTGATGTGAATACGCCTCGGAAATAAAATCAAAATAAAAAAAAGGAGAACACTGAAATATGAGTGCAAATATCTTTGGAGGCTGGAATAAATTTAAGACATAAATATGTTAAAAATACAGGCTATCAAATCAACGATGATCAAAAAAAAAAAAAAAAAGGCAGACGACTGAACTTCAAGTAGGAGATCCCAGAAAACGGATAAACAGCCCAAGCAGCTCTCATTTCTTTCTCTGGAAAACGTTGGCCAGCATGGCACCTGAGGTGGTCAACTGGCCCATCTTACTTAGAAACTTGGTCTTTGCATCTTCACCCACCAGACTCGCAGCAATAGAGATGGACCTAAAGAGGCACAGTGCAACATTCATACGGTTAAACATCCACTCAACACTTGAAAAAGCACACTAAACCAATGGTCAGATCATGATGCTCTGTTTCTACCAGGTACAAATGAGTCTATCGAGACCACTTGTGTATGGATTTTGTCCAATGCATATACATCACTTTTTAAAATAACAAACAATATGGTGACATTCACACTAGTGCGTTTTAATTCTAGAATACATAAGATCTGATGCGTTTACGCCTCCACCCTACTCCAGCATCTTTGACCTGCGAGTGTCTTGAAAACTCTGAAGAGCCTGTTTTAGTTTCACTGTGTTGCATCTTAGTATACAGTAGATGGGCTAAAACACAGACTTTTTTAAACAGAGGCGCTCTAAAGAGTGACTAATCACTCTTTTATTGGTCACTGGGACTGTTGCGTACTGCTGCCTGTTTTACTATTTTATATTACACAACAGGTATACGCATCTGTACAGCACTTCACTTAATGCAACTAAAATAGGACTACTCCGTGTGTCTTAGTTCCATTTGTGTTTAATACGATTATGACTTTAGTTGGAATAATGTCATCAAAAATCTCTGTATACATGGTAGACTCTTAATCAGAGTAATGTCTTAATCCTATTAAAATCTGAGTATTGGTGTCCGCGTTTTCAAGGTATACCGCGGTTCGGAGAAGTCAAGGTTTTCATACCGCCAAAATTTTCTGCTATACCCTTCCTAAGGTATGTGTAAGATTTTTTATTTACTTTATTCCTAGTTTTTTTAGGTGTAAATTGTAAGAAGTCAATGATTCACTTGAATTACTTAAACCGACCTGTTTACTGCTCCAAAATACTTTAAATGTTTCTCAAAATTAAATATCTTGTGTTTAAATGGGAAAAAGTTTTTGTTTTTTTAGCCAAACAATTTAAAAGAATATATTTTAGAGCAATAAACACAATACCGTCATACTGTGAAACCGTGATATTTTTATCCAAGGTTCTCATACCGTCAGAATCTTATACCGGCCCATGCCTAGTTCGTTTAAATGTACTCATTGTTAGATGTTTGTTTTGTTAATCCTTAATCATAATTTAACAGTTTGCTACTGCTCTAACCAGGCCTATACAACCATTAGTTTAGAAGAGCAGGCAAGCACACAAATAAAACCCCACCCCTGCTTTTTATTCTTTTTTTAGTGGGAAATATGTTATCATACTAATTAACCTGCGAAATTCAAACTAGATTTTCCCATGAATTAAACAATTTTATTAACAATTTGTTTAATTAAACTATTTAGCTTATTTACTAAACAACAATTTATTTATTTAATAAAACACTAATATTAAATGTGTAATGTGGTGCAGGAGCATGTTATGTTTTGAGTGAAGAATTCTATAGATTTCTGATTCAGAATCTGTTTCATAATGTCTATAGTGTTTAGTTTTTTTGCTAAGCTCACAAATGTAGTAAAAATAAATAAATAAACCTTTTTTAACATAAAACATTTTCTCTCTCTAAAACCAGCTCCTCCTAAACACTCATGCTTAAATGTCACCCGCCCAGCTAATTAAATCTAAAAAGATCCTGGACGAGTCATGGCAGAAGAAAACCCACAGCGTTTGAGAGGGGCAGATGCAGCTGATGTATCATGAAACGCAGTGGCAGTCGCAATGATAGACTTCAGTCCAGTTATAAAGTATGAACGTTTATAAATATCTCACAGAGGCCTGGACACAAAACCACTGCAAGTGCTGCTCAGATACTGACTGTGAAATTAAGACAAGCTCTGTTTACGATCAGGCCACATCTTTGGGTTGAAGGACTTAAAGAGTGCCACACATGTTCACAAGATGGATACGCTTCATTTTGGAAACCCACATTTAAGAGAGATCTTAGCAAGCAAAAAAATCACATCTACAGTATATTCATTCAATTCCTAAAAACTAAGCCAAAAAAGGTCACACTTTATTTTGATGGTCCGTTTGTTGAGTTTAAGTTACATTGCATCTTTATGCCAACTAATTCTCATTAGATTATAAGTAGACTGTTAGGCTGGTGTTAGAGTTGGAGTTAGGGTTAGTGTAAGTTGACATGTACTTGCAAAGTTTCTTATAGTCAGTTAAATGTCTGTTAGCTGTAGTATCAACATACATTAAGCAGACAGTCTAATACTCAAATGGACCATCGAAATAAAGTGTTCCCCACAAAAATAAATAAATAAATAAATAAACAAATAAATAAATAAATAAATAAATAAAATAAAATAAAATAAAATGAATAAAATAAATAAATAAATAAAATCAACATCCTGCATATGTTGCTACCTTTAGTTAAAAATACCCAAATTTCATAAATCATAAGCTAAACATGTTGGAAACAAGCTATTCATTTTAAAGTTAGCACATTTTAACCATGAGTTAAAACATCCTAACAGCATGTCAGTTCATGTCAGCCATGTTAAAGTAACTATAAACAGCGACATTCCAACCATGTGCTAAAGCATTCTAACACCATAAAAAAAAATCTATAACATTAGTGTTAAAAATTCGCAAGCAACATGGTAATTATTATTATCAACATACTCTAAAACATGTTAGAAACATACTAGTTGATGTTGAACATTAACATCCTAACTAAGAGTAAAACATGATAGCAACTTGCCAGTTCATGCTACCAATATTAATAATCGCTAGAAATATGCTAGTTAAACATTGTTATTATGATGTTAAAATATGCTAACATGTTATCAACATATTTAAACATATTACAAAAATGTATAATCATCCTAGCAGATTTGAAATCATGCTAGTAACGTATTAAGTTAAAAATGTACTAAATCACGTTAACATGTTCAAATGTATTAAATCATGCTAGCAACATTAACAATGTGATACATCATGCTAACAACATTCACAAAATACTCATTATAAACATACTAGTGTTACCATGCTAAAACACGTTAACATGTAAAATCTCATTAGCAACAGTAAAACTAGCAATGAGCTATAACATGCTAACGACATTTTAAATGATATTAATAACATAGTAAAATACTAGCATGTTTTAACACTGTTAGCAATACAGTAAACATGCTTTAACATGGTGCTAGCATGATGCTGATGGTAAATTACCAGCATATTTTACAAAAATGCAAGAAACGTTATCAATGGGCAAATTATAATATAACAAGCTATCAATATGGTACAAAAATTATAATAATCTGTTAAATACTTGCCTAAATGCTAAACAAGCTAACCACAGGCTAAATATTGCTAACAGAACAAACATGCTAGCATTTACATTCAACTTAAAGCTTCTAAAAGTGCTGAAAACATTACAAAAATGATAAAATATGCAAGCAATGTGTTAGAAACAGTATACAATGTTAACAATCTGCAAAAACTTGCAAGTTACTTTCAAAAATGTCACAACATGCTAACAACATGCTAAAATGTGATACAACATTTTAGCAACATGCTAGCAATGTAAAAGAACATGCTATCGATGTATCGTATTAGCAACATGTAAAGAAGCTACAGCAATGTGATGAAACATGCTAGCAATTTGTTAGAACATGTTTAAATTAGCAACAAAAAACTAAAGCAATGGCTAAAACATGCTAGCAATGTGTAAGAAACATTATACAGTGTTAACAATGTGCTAAAACTTGCAAGTTATTTCTTAAACGTTAACAAAATGTGCTAAATGTGAAAAAAAAAACATGTCAAGAGCATTTTATTAAACAAAAACCTGTTACTAAGATGCTTAAAAATGCTAGCAATGTGAAAGAACAAGCTAGTAACTTATTAGCAACATTAAAAGAAGTGTTAAAACATGCTAGCAATGTGTTAGATACATGAAACAATGTTAGCAATATGATAAAACGTGCAAGTTACTCTCTAAAAGGTTAACAACATGCTAGCATGCTAATCACAGGCTAAATAATGCAAACAGAATGCCAAAAAAACGCAATTCAAACATGCTAGTGTTTACATTCAACTTAAAGCTTTTAAAAGTACTGCTTACTAAACTACTTCAATTTTTTATCATAAAAATATCTGCCTCAATTGAACACAAAAGTATTTGATCATTTTCTAATAAAAAATCCCAAATTGTACTATTAAATGTGTCTATGGAAACAGACAGAGACGCACACACTGGTCCACAGTATGAATAGAGTGTGTTTGCAATAATCATGTGGTTAAACAAGTGGCCCTGCAATGCATGATGGGAACTATAAAACCAGTGGAGAGACTGAGTCAAGCTCGAGCTAAACTCAAACAGAGCAAATGAACGTGCAGAAAAGCTTAAACGACTGAGTGGGTGCACTCGACAAATGGTGTGAAATTAGTTTATTTTTACTCTGCTACTGAATGAGCACTTGTTCGCTTGTTTCTTTTTGTGGCCAAGGATTATTTAAACTGAAACAGGAGAAGAAGACACAGCATTCAGCCAATTTTCCCCTTGTGCGTCGAGAGTTGTGGCTGCATTTACAGTAAATAAGCAAACAAAACATTGAGAGTCGACTGTGAATAAACAGAGTGTGTCCTCTCACCCTTGTGCCTCTCCAATGCCTTTGTTCTCCACCTTTATTTCACACTCCTTTATCATGGAGCTGAGAATAACCTGGAGGACAAACGGGAAAAGGAGGAGATTATTCTTAGAGTCCTGCTGGGAAGTCTGACATACCCGAGACACACGCACATCAGCTGCACATTACTAGACAAAGGAAATTAAATAAATAGAAATTGGGTTACATGGCATGCAGAGTGAAAAAACGTTTAGACGACAAGGGCAGAAAGATTTGCACCGTCTGTTTGTGATTAAGAATTATGGGTGGCTGCTGTTGTAATGCCTGTAGACATGAGAAGGAAACACTTTAGCAAACTTTTTGTTTTTGAAACGTTGATTTAATACCTCATGCTCTGGAGAGAGCTGCTCCATATCAGTCCTCAAACACCTCAGTCCAGGCAGGAAATGATTCACCATGAGTTCTTCAGAAATAACTAAAGCCTTGGAGTTAAGAAAAGACAATGGCAAACATGCATGTAAAACATGCACATCTACAGATTCACAGTTTAGCATGTATAGATGAACATTTTTGCTCATTTGTAAAATAATAAGACAGTCATTTTAAAATTTGGGCGCCACGGTGGCGCGTGAGTAGCACGTTCGCCTCACAGCAAGAAGGTCGCTGGTTCGATCCCCGGTTGGGGCAGGTTGGGCCAGTTGGCATTTCTGTGTGGAGTTTGCATGTTCTCCCCGTGGTTGCGTGGGTTTCCTCCGGGTGCTCCGGTTTCCCCCACAGTCCAAAGACATGTGGTACAGGTGAATTGGGTAAGCTAAATTGTCCATAGTGTATGTGTGTGAATGAGAATGTATGAATGTGTTTCCCAGAGATAAGTTGTGGCTGGAAGGGCATCAGCTGCGTAAAACAAATGCCGGATAAGTTGGCGGTTCATTCCGCTGTGGCGACCCCGGATTAATAAAGGGACTAAGCCGAAAAGAAAATGAATGAATGAATGAATTTTAAAATTTGGACATGAGTATAAATAGAAGAATTGAATTAAATTAAATTAAATTAAATTAAATTAAAAATACAAAAATATATTACCTAAAAATGTTAAATATTTGAATAAAACTAAATACATGTTCATTTAAAAACAAAAATTGCAATAATGAAATTAGAGCTGTTTATCTATGAAGGTTAAAACAATTAAAATAACGATCATTTGGATCATTTTTAATAAATAACCATTAAAGCACGTAACTTTGCTCATCTGTGCTCACAATGCAACTTAAAACATGTATAACAGATGGTTATTCTGTTGCACAGAAACGGAAAATGTGATGACACAATAAAACAATATGAATAGAGCTTAAAGTTCTAAAATGTGACCAACATGACATTTAAATAAAAAAAAAACATAAAATGTTGAATCATGCTAAAAACAACGGTGTTATTGAATATAAACATGCTAGTAACATTCTAATAAACAAGCCAAAATATTACAAAAATTATAAAACATGCTAGCAATGTATTAGAACATGTTTGTAATATATTAGCAAAAAAAAAAAAAAAAAAACAATGGCCCAAACATGCTAGCAATATGCTAGAAACAATATAAAATGTTTACAATGTGCTAAAGCTTACAAGTTACTTTTCAAAAAGTTGCATACTAACAACGTGCTAAAATGTGAAAAAAAACATGCCAGTAACATTCTATTAAGAGGCTAAACATATTACCAAAATGCTAAAACAAGCTAGCAATATGGAAGAACATGCTAGTAATGTATTAGCAACATAAAAAAGCTATTGCAATGTGATGAAACATGCTAGCAATGGATTAGAAACATTATAAAAGGTTTACAATGTGCTAAAACTTGCAAGTTACTTTCGAAAAAGTTACATGGTAACAACGTGCTTAAAATGTCATAAAACATGTCAGCAACTAAACTAAAACATGTTACTAAGATGCTAAAACAGGCTAGAAAAGTGTAAAAACATGTTATTACATTAGCAACATTAAAAAAGCTATAGCAATGTAATGAAAAATGCTAGCAATGTTTTAGAACATGTTTGTAATATATTAGCAACAAAAAACGAAAACAATGGCTAAAAATGCTAGCAATTTGTTAGAAACATAAAATGTTAATCTGCTAAAAGTTACTTTCTAAAACGTTAACATGGTAAAATGTCAAAACCTGTTAGTAGGATTCAACTAAGCTAAAATGTGATGATAAATGTGAAATAACATGCTAGTAACATATTAGGAACATTAAAAAGCTATAGCAAAGTTATGAAACCTGCTAGCAATGTATTAGATTCATGAAATAATGTTAGCAATGTGATAGAAATGTGATTTTAAACAGACACACTCTGTCAGTTTAAAACTAGATTCAAGACACATCTCTTTGCATTAGCATACACATAAAACACAAATGCTGTAGGAATCCAAATCCTCGAAAGGATTGTTAGTCTGCATCATTTAAGGCAACCGGAGACGGGAACACTTCCCAAAAGACATTATAATTTAAATGGCATCTGCGCTTATGTTAGTCTGTTTTATATCATTCACAAGGTTTCCATAATCCTGGACCAGGCCGTATCCTGAGCAGCTTCTGTTGGACTCTCAGCAGTGAATATTAAACCACGCTGAATTGAACTAAACTGAACTTCAACACTGAAAACTGGACTGACACTGTTTCAATTTTTTATAATGCATGTGAAGCTGCTTTGACACAATCTACATTGTAAAAGCGCTATACAAATAAAGATGAATTGAATTGAATAAAACATGCAAGTTACTTTCTAAAAATGTTAACAACGTGAAACATGCTAGCAGTGGGTTAAGAACATGATATTAGGCTAATCTGTCATTCTAAATCAGTCTCTACAATCCAAAATCCTTATGTATGTATCTTTAAGAGTCATTGTGGTAAATTTAGCTGAATCACTGCACTAAAACCACAAATTAAAAAACAAAACAATTAACAGAACACACAGTTATCAGCATCCCCTTAAAAGTTTGTGATTGGTGCAGCTCTTAAAGCCAAAACCATGAGCACCACAATACTTGATATAAACCAAACAGTGCACCGTTATACTTCTAACAACTACCCATAATGACTTGCACTTCTCCAATGAATACACACCAATATACAGTCCGCCACCTCATATTGATCATGTTGCAAAACCTCAAAACACAGGCAGGACAAAAGGTTTTAGAAAGCTGCCTGGGGGGCAAGCCACCACTACAGGGGGGTCTCGACGAAAATAAAGCCAAACCGAGAAGCAAGATAGAGAAGCAAAAGACAAAAGAGCATCTGCAAAGGCATGAATGCTGGGAATCCTGACCAAAGGGCAGGGCTCGGCTCTCTCTGCTCAAACGAACAACATCATAGAGCCTTTTAACGACAAATTCTGCCATCCACCCTGCAATTTAGAGTACAAAAATGGCTGAGGTTTATTTTCTTTCTTTCCCAGCCAGCGGGATATGCAAACATTTTCGCAACGTTCAGAAGAAAAGAAAGGGGGGGGGAAAGAGAGTCAGAACGCAACTCCAGCTACGGAGACTCGTGTCCAGCTCAAATAGTTGACCATCGCTCAAAAACTCAACACACAGAAAGCAAGTGGCCACACAGATTGTGTGTTCAGTATCTGTTATTAAGTTGAAACTGGAGGTAAAACTGTGGTTTTACTGTGCAATCTGCCATATACCACAAAATCAGTGGAGAAACCAGTGAAAGATGGTGTACGGTCCAGGTCTCCTGACTAACTGTTTTCAATTTGCAATCAAATTATTTTCTCTTAGAGGAAAATCAAGTGAGTATTTCATAAAATGCAAACCTCAGGGGTTACGGAGGCTCTCAAATATATTAAAAGTTGATTGATTGGTAAAAATAACCATCAAATGGTCAGTCCAGTGATCGTTCACGGACTGCCTGACGTGCTCTATACTGTTCTCTAAAATAGCAAGAGCTTGGCAAAGTGTACAAGGATGTAAAACAATGTTTAAAGCCTGTTTTACAACACAAGCGCGAGCAGCGTGTGAGCAGAGATTGAGCAGCGTGTTTTTTCGGCGTCCATGTTAACAGACTAGAGCTTTCATACCGGACACAGAAGCAGCGCATTAGCGTGAGGCGTCGCCGAAGCAGCAGTGCTGCGATAGTTTCAAAGCTGGGTCTATTTTTGCAGCATTGCTCACACTTAAGTAAAGTGAAAGTGCGTTGATAATGACCAAAACACATTGAATGACAGTAAAAAGTAGCAATTTTACTTAATAAATGCATCGATAACTTTCACTGATTTATATATAGTCAATCAAATGAGCTTAAACGATTAAAAACTGCAACAAATATTTATTTAGACCCGACCTACAAAACCAAATGTAAAACAAGTTTAGTATTAGTGTTGCTAAGTTGCACACTAGTTTAATCATGTATAAATATCAATATAACTATATTATATAAATATTATTATAACTATAGGCCTAAAACATCCTGACAATCAAAAACAAAATGACGTGATATCACAGGTGATTGTCTTTTGAGTGAACCAGATATGAACGACACTCCTCTTAGAGCGAGAGAAGCATACAGTTCTTTAGGATCTATATAATTTGTAAAATAAAGACTTGCAGGTTAAGAAAACAGCAGAGGAAGAAGTTGTCGCACATCTTGGTGCAGATGAAAAGTAAAAAAAAGTGTATTTATATACAGTTGAAGTCAGAATTATTAGCCCACCTGAATTTTTAGCCCCCCTGTTTATTTTTTCCCCCCAATTTCTGTTTAACGGAGAGAAGATTTGTTCAACACATTTCTAAACATAATGGTCCATTTGAGTATTAGTAGACTGTCTGATTAATATCTGTGGATACTGACATTCAACAGACATTAAACTGACTATAAGAAACTTTGCAAGTACATGTCAACTTACACTTACCCTAATCCCAACCCCAACCCTAACCCCAACCTGACAGTCTACTTATAATCTAATGAGAATTAGTTGCAATGTAACTTAAATTCAACAAACGGACCATCAAAATAAAGTGTGACCACTGATTTATGTGATCTTTGCCATGATGACAGTAAATAGTATCTTACTAGATATTTTTCAAGACACTTCTATACAGCCTAAAGTGACATTTAATGGCTTAACTAGGATACTTAGGTTAACTAGCCAGGTTAGGGTAATTAGGCAAGTTATTGTGTAACGATGGTTTGTTCTGTAGACTATTGCTAATAATTCTGACTTCAACTGTATATGGATAGACAAGTAAATAGATAGAATAGACAGAGATAGCTTGATCTGTGCAGCAGCTGCCGATGAACTGCACATTGCAGACACAGTCAGTGTGAAAGGCAAACGCCTGCGTGCTGCTTCTGCTCTCCAGACACCCTGCACACGCGCTGCTCAAACTTGAAGGTGTGAAACAGGCGTAAGAGCCAAGACGTTTTTGTGAATGTAACCATAAAATGTCAACTTTGCTCTTTCTGGGAATTGAAACAATTGAACAGAATTGGAAAGGTGGAAACACTGATTTTTTTTAGGAAGAAACAGAGGGCTTTTTGGATTTTTGACTTGAGGAGTTTGTTTCCAATGTGACAATGTGCTTTTAACTTCTTTAAAAACTAAATGTATCCACAACAGACTATTCTAAGATTAGTTTTTAAATATAGTTTTGCTAAAAGTTTTATTGAGATGTACTATTGGTGGTTGGATGTGTGTTGGATCGATTGGGTAGCTTTATATAAACAAAGGAAAATTAAGACCCATTTTAAGTTATTTAAGACCTACAAGACAATATTTAAGTGAATTTAATTGCGAGTTCAGACTGCATGTTTTCCAAAGTAGTTGTATCACAGATGTTTTCACACTGCATGACTATCTGGGCTAGCGTTTTGTCGCTGCTTTGTCTACACTGCAAGATGGATCGGCGGCAGGGAGTTTCACACTGCATGACTTTAAAATATTTAAAAAAAATCGCCGACAGCTCTCACACCCAAAAACACGTATATCTTTTGTTATTTACTACATAACGAGAAAGAAGCCTTTAACGGGTATAAATGTACAAATTTGCTCACCTGGCTTTGAAGCAATTTCTCCTCAACTTTTTTTATTTTTTGACCGGGTTGGGTTGTGATATTGCTCACATGACATGTCAAACAGACACGGAGGCTCATGCCAAATTTACACAAATTTTCACTCCATTTATTGGGTCAGAATAAACTGAAAATTATCACTTTTAACTTCTCCCCCAACCTCCCGCTGGCCTGCAGGTACCCACACTAGTGAATGCTGCTCTCTGATTGGTTGTAGACGATCGCCGATGTTATTTTCAGTCAGAACTCATTTCACACGGCATGATTTGAATCGCCGACAGCTCCACATATTTAGCACGCCAAATATCTCCCGGGCATCGGCGACTCATCGGCGATTCTCTCACTTTGATAGTTTATATTGTGTGATTATTACTCGCGTAACGAGCACCAATTTGCCTGTGATTTCAGGCATTTGTCGGCAATTTCTCAAAACCTGTCGGCGAGTCAAAATCGGGGTTAAAATCATGCAGTCTGAACTCAGCATAAGACTTTTTAAGGCCTAAATTTTTTTTTTTTGAAAATTCAAGACATTTTTAGGCTTTTTAAGACCCTTCAGATACCCTGGAACAGACAAAACTGCAGAACTGAAGGATACAACAGCAGGATAAAGCGCTGTAGGCCTCGAAGAGTTGAGTGGCAATGTCAATTCTTTTACTCTCAACCGTCTGCTGGTTGTTGCACAGAGCCAGTTTGTGCAAATGAGGAAGAACAACTGTGGATAAAAAACAGACAGAGTACAGAACATGAAAAAAACAACAACACACAAATGGGCAAACAGCCACTGAAGCATGACATTACAACACGCTATTGTGTTGTTCTTCGTGCAGTCAGTGAAAAGCTTCTTTGCATAAGCTTGACTCTGGTTCGCTGGTGAATATTTGTGCTCACATTCATCTCTGAAGCGAGGCTCTGCGTTGGGTCCTACTCTTCCAAATGTCTTGATAATTTCCATGTGCAAAGAATGCTGGTCCTGATACTGGGGGTCTTCCAGAAAAGAGGCCAGCTGCATTTTCACTCTCTCTAGCAGCTACAAAACACACACGCACATGACACGTAAAAACACTGAATAACCTTTTAAACGACCACACAAAGAAGAATAAATGTGTACCTGACATCACTCTAAGCAAATTTGGAATTATTTGTTTTCATTATGATGATGACTTGCGCACAAAAGGTCAACCACGCAGTTATGATGGCTGTAAGGGCACTAATGTATACAGTTTTTGAATTAAATTTGAATTGTTACTTCAAGCCCAGAAGCCCAAATTTTAATTCATTGCCAATGTATTCAGTTTTTATTAATTAAAGTGATCATTTAGGTTTATATTTTGGTGTTTATACATTTACCTTTCTTTTAAAAAAATATAAATCAATTAATATTTATTTTATGTATTTTAATATATTCATTCAGTGTGTAGCGCTGTCGCCTCACAGCAAGAAGGTCACTGATTTGAGTCCAGGATGAATCAGTTTCTGTGTGGATTTTGCATGTTCTCCCAGTGTTCATGTGGGTTTCCTCCGGGTGCTCTGGTTTTCCCCACAGTCCAAAGACATGCGCTATAGGTAACCTGGGTAAGCTAAAGCTTGGTGCAAGTAAATATCAACTTCGATATAGAAAATTGGCCCTTGGAGTAAGTAAGTTGTTAATTCAAGCCCAGAAGCCCTCAGTTTATTTATTCATTTTCTTTTCGGCTTAGTCCCTTTATTAATCTGATGTCGCCACAGCGGAATGAACCACCAACTTATCCAGCATATGTTTCACGCAGCGGATGCCCTTCCAGCTACAACCCATCTCTGGGAAACATCCGTACACACTCATTCACACACATACACTACAGACAATTTAGCTTACCCAATTCACATATACCGCATGTCTATGGACTGTGGGGGAAACCGGAGCACCCGGAGGAAACCCACGCAACCACGGGGAGAACATGCAAACTCCACACAGAAATGCCAACTGACCCAGCCGGGGTTCATTTTATTTAATACAAGATAAAATATTAAAACGATAACATCAAGCATATGTTTTACACAGAGAATGCCCCATCCAGCTGTAACCTAGTACTGGGAAACACCCATCCACTCACATTCACAAACATACACTACGGCCAATTAAGTTTACTCAATTCACCTGTAGCATGTCTTTGGACTGTGGGGGAAACCTGAGGAAACTCACGCCAACACAGCATGCAAACTCCACACAAAAATGCCAACTGGCCTGTAAACTTCTTGCTGTGAGGCGACAGTGCTAACCACTGAGCCACCGTGTCACCCTTCTATCTATCTATCTATCTATCTATCTATCTATCTATCTATCTATCTATCTATCTATCTATCT
>CAIGQQ010037704.1:1260966-1273627 GCA_903798035.1 Danio albolineatus | reverse complement strand
ATAATATAATATAATATAATATAATATAATATAATATAATATAATATATTTCAATATAATATAAGCTAGAATTTTTGTGCATATTATGTCAGTTTTAGATATATATAGGTTATATACATATTTTAGGCTCCAATCTTCTTGTTTTCTTTTTTTACTGTATTAAAGTAATTATAAAGATTATTTTTTCACATTATGATCATTTTGAAGGAAGGTGTTGCTAAATGTTATTAAATTTTGTTTTAAAAACTGGGTGAAATATTTCCTCTCCATTTTCTTGTTTTGACTATTTATGTGTAAATGTCTCTGTGCGTTCATCCAGACAATAACTTAAATGAAAATAAACCCCAATAAATAGTGGCTCAGCCCAGCACTTTCTGGAGGGCGGGGCTTATAATAAAGGCGTGGTCTCCTGACAGAACCAAGGCGGAGCGAGGTGCGTGGATGAAGGAGGCAGGAGGAGACTTACATTTCAGGATCACTGGAGAGAGTGATAAGTGCTGGAACAACTCTCTGAGCTACTAGCGTTTCATTCACCCCCTTCACCAACAGCTGATTGGTCAGAGCAGGGGTGATGTCACACAGGATGCATGGAAAGAGCGAGCACAGTGTCATGAACACCGTAGAGAGAAAGAGAGAGAGAGAGAGGAACAAAAGAACACAAAAAACGGTAACAAACTAAAAAACAGTGCAGACATACGACGAAAAAATAAAACATGACGGAAGCCCAAAGTGGCGCTACACACATTAATTACAACCCCGACTGCAAAATCGTTAGGACACTTGTAAAATTCAATGAAATCAAGAACTTGTGATTTGTTGATTCTCTTTAATGTTGTTTTTTTAAATGACAAAAGTGCAAAGAAAAGATTTCCAGTGTTTTGAATATACTCAATGCGTTTTGTAACTATACTCTAATTTTGATGTTGGCAACACACACTAAAATATAAACAAAAGAGAAAGGTGAAGTGGTCATACAAGGGATAAATTACAACCACATGATGTGAGATCGGATAAAGATTTTGTTTGTAAAACTAGATGAAAATTACTATCATGATTATCCTACATTCCCAAACAAATAGGCTTTGTAATTAAAAGGAAAATTAGTACATTATGATTACTGTGCCGAATGGTTCTAAGAACCATCAGGAATGGTTCCATTTGCATTTTCATGTAAGCCTGAAATGGCACAACCTGGTTGCAAACCATTTTCAGTATGGAATTCTAGGCAATATCTCTATGTTGCCTGGCAACCAGTTTCTCCATATATGGATAAATGGAAGTGCTCTATTTATTAATATTGTAAAAATGAGGAAACAAAGGAGTCCTAAAACAGAAATGTCCAATCATGATCCATATCTCTGTTTACATTACCTTTGCGATATTAAAGGCAATGCCTGGCGCATTTGTATTACATTCCACAGGGCTCTGTTATCAGCACCACCATACTGTAAAAAATTTAAATCACATCCATGCTGATTGGCCTGGACCAGCACAGAATGGAACTGTTAAACAAAAGAACCATTTGACCAGATAAAAAGCGGCAATTGATGCGTCTTATGTCACCGAACTCTAAATTACTTTTACAGAATACCATTAATTTGGGCAGTGAAAACATTTGAAATCTTTTCTTTGTACTTTTGTCAGTCAAATAAAATCATATGTATATAAAGTGTCTTGATTTGATTGCATTTTCTTTTCATAATGTCCAAACGTTTTTGGAATTGGGGTTGTAAACAAAAACAAAGACTAAAGAGGCCAGGCAAATTTAACTAAAGCTATGACCACAGATGAAGAGAAGGGGGTTTGTCTCAAAAGGAAGAGTTTATTAACACTCCTCCAACCTTCATAATAGATTTACACAGGGTGGGGAGGATGAAATGTTTGTTATAAAATTTTCAAATGGCAATAGCAAGCGTGCTGTGGTGCAAAAGACACACGGATGCTTTAAAGCTGCAACGACTTCAAATACAGGTAAACATTCAGTGATTTGACAGGTAACAGGGAAGACAAGGCACAAAGGGGGCCCTAGAGGGAGTGTGGAGAGCTCTGAAAATACATTTTAACCACCTCAAACTAGTCAACAGCACTTAAATAAACATCACATTTCAGCTAAAACAAGCACTAGAAGAAAAACTAATCATTTGACTGGCCTGAATGAAGATAAAGGCTTTAAACTTAAAAGGATAGCTCCTCCAAAAATGCGGAAGAAAGACTTTTGTGGGTGCACATTGTGAAGTCTGTGAATTAAAGTTAATAATGCTGCAAATAACATGTAGCCTCTTGCACAGACCAATTGTTTGGTTTCATAATGCCTCAATGTATCTTCAAGAGCCACAGGTTTGAAATACTCAACTTGTATGTTTTTTTTACCCACAGTGCAAGTCATAGACTACCAAAGACTGCAGTTTTAACGAAAAAATCTTATGGGTCCCTGTTAACCAAAGAATTTTCTCCCCAAGGTAAGTACATTTGTTTTCATTAGTTTTTAAAGAGAGTAGCTATTTTTTTAACAACCCCTGAAGTTTGAGGAGGCACTGATTGCTCTGCAAGAAAAAAATGCAATGACAGTTGGAGAAGTGCTCAAAATTGAGCGTTTTGGATGAGAGCTGGCATTTTAAGCTGCACAAAAGTGCTTCAGCGGACACATGCCACACCCAGTAATTAAGTATTTGTATTTACATTTTGTAATAACGTTATTTAAACAATACACATATAACTATAGTCACCTTACTTTTCCATGCATTTATTATACTTAATAATAACATTATTTTATTAAAATAAGACAATTTCTACCTTGATAAACCATACATATAGTGTAAAAAAACACTGGGTTGTCCTAGCACGAACAGATTAAGTTGACTTTTTAAAGTTGTCTCAAATAAACTCCAGAATTGTGACGTTTAAGCTCATTTTAAATAAGTTGTTTGAATAAGCAGCAAAAATCTTTTTCTGAGTGTATTTGATTTTTATCTACCAACATCTTCTGCTTCAATCCATATTTGTTGGCATTTGGACCTTCAAAAACTATATTCCCCCTGCTAAAAAAAAGATCTGTTGCTTATCAGACACAAAAAGACAGTCATTCACCTTCAGGGTGAAAAAAAAATTAGGAATTGAATATTATAACCTCAACAGATGAATATGACCTGGCAAAATGGCACTGGGTTCACTCTAAAGTAAATAATCAGAAGAACTGCTATGGACATTTTAATAGTTATAATATTCTGGTAGCTCTAGTATTAAGTTAACTTTATTGTTTTTACAAATTTAAGTGGACTGAACATGAAACCATTAATATTTTACTGAGTCAGTAAATTGCCAAATTCCAATTTATGGGTGAACTATCCCTTTAAGTGCACTTAAAATATTTATTAACTATATATAAACATAATGTCAATGTTTTGAAGCCTGAACTGGAGTTAGTGCTTACCTCAAACATGCGTGCAGCAGTGCAGCGGACCAGTGCAGATGTATGGACCACTCCATACCACAGCACTGTCAGGAGCAGCTCATGATACGCCGGGTTTGCCCTGCAGACAGGAAGTAACAGGTAATCACAAAATGACAGTTGATCAACCTACTAAACCTGATCTTCTTGTCCGTTAGATTGCCATAAGTGTGAAATGTCTGGTGCATTAGATGGTTGACTGGATTTGAGAGTCTTGCATATGGGGGCATGCATACATACATACAACACACACACACACACGCACACGCACACGCACACGCACACGCACACACACACACACACACATATATATAATTTAGTTTTTTAATTTAGTTTTTTTTTGGATTTAGTTTTTTTATGTTAGGCAGTATTGTCAAAGTGGTAAAACATAAATGAAGCTTAAAATGTCGGCCGGAAGCTTAAAATTGCAACAATGACTTAATAAATAATGTTTGCTAATTTCCTAGTTCAAGCATTTATTCATTTATTGCTCTACAATGTCAGCTATTATTGCAAATTGAAACTGAAGTAATTAAAATAAACGTCAAAAGCTTAAGCTAATTTTATTTCATGCAGTTGCTAAAAAAATCTAATTTTAATTGATCAAGTTTAAATTAAAGTAAAATTAAGTTAAAAGTAAAAAAATTAATAATAATAAAAAATGATAAAATGTATTAAAACTCAACTGACATAAAATATTAACAAGAACACAAAAAAATCATATTTAGGAAAATCAAAAACTTAAAACTATTTATCAGGCCATTAATAAATACAATGAATTACTCAATAATATTGACCATAGCTTAACAATATGAAATAAAACCATAAATGTATCATATCATATAAATAAATCATCATTAAATACAATTTTAAATGTTTTAATTTCACAGCACATTTATGTAAAACAGATAATTAATTAATTAATTAATTAATAAAAAGTAGTCAACTAAATATGACATTTCTATCATCATTTACTCACTCTCCATATAAATGTTTGGAAGCACTTGAGGGTCAGTAAACAGTGAGCAAATGTTTATCTTTGGATGAACTATCCTTTTAAATGGTTAATAATAATAATAATAATAATAAATATTAAGTAGTTTTAAGAAATATATATTTGAATTAATAAAAATATGTTGTTCTAAAAAGTATCTTTATCTCTATTCATTTGCATATATTCAAATCTACTGCACCAAAAGTCATCCATTAACTTTTTTTTATGTTTTATTTGTCCTTTCTGGAGCTTGACAGCCTCAGGCTACAGTCAAACATCTCCTCATGCATTCCATGCATGTAACAAAATTACTTTAAGTTTTGAACATCACAAGGGAGAGTAAATTATTACAATTAGAAGATTTCAGTGACTTATGCCTTTTCATTCATTCATTTTCTTTTCGGCTTAGTCCCTTTATTAATCCGGGGTCGCCACAGCGGAATGAACCGCCAACTTATCCAGCATTTGTTTTACGCAGCGGATGCCCTTCCAGCCACAACCCATCTCTGGGAAACACATCCATACATTCTCATTCACACACATACACTATGGACAATTTAGCTTACCCAATTCACCTGTACCGCATGTCTTTGGACTGTGGGGGAAACCGGAGCACCCGGAGGAAACCCATGCAACCACGGGGAGAACATGCAAACTCCACACAGAAATGCCAACTGGCCCAGCCGGGGATCGAACCAGCGACCTTCTTGCTGTGAGGCGAACGTGCTAACCACTAGGCCACCGTGGCGCCCGACTTATGCCTTTTAAATGATCAAATTATTAAGTTCACCCAAAAGATGCACATTTCCCTACCATTTTTATTAAGAAATTATTTTAAACTTTTATGAATTTCTTCTGTTGAACACAAAATAACATATTCTGAAGAATGTTGGGAAAAAACTGCTCCTGACATGCATAGTAGGAATAAAATGCAGCCCTCCAGGATGTCAACACAAAAAACAAGCAAATGTGGCAGAATTGTTTAGTTTTTGTAGAGATAGTTGTACAAAACCATTACAGTATCTGCAGATGTTGTCAAAACCTCATGATGTCAATAGACTCTTTTTGTCTGGTGTGTGATCCGTGTCATGTGATGTTATCAATGATGTGCAAAGCCTGTTTAAACTAGGCCACGAGTTGTATCAATCGCTTAACGTCTATTTGTTGTACATACTGTATGCATCTGTCATAACAAGCCTTCTCTCTCTCACACACACACACACATACATGCACACAAACACAGTGCACACTCAATGCATCATTTCCATCGACATGTTCAAATATCCGTCAAACAACATGGATGGCTTAGCATTTATTTTCAAACAAATGGTTTAAATTTCAAGTGTGATGTGGCAGGCTTCAGGCCTAAACTCTAGTTCCTCTCTGCTTTTCTTAGTGTTTTCATTATATAAATTACAGAGATCAATAGTTCCCGGGGTTTAAAAAATAAATAGCGAATTAAGATATGTAAATTTGTGTATAGTTTTGCAAACAAAACAAATGAAAGAATACCTGTAATACCTGTAAAAATCCCAAATCCTGCAGGGACCATGGATTCAAGTGAAATGAATTATTCTGACCGATTATTTTAGACCACATTCCTTTAATGAACAGATAATAGAGACAATAATAATAATATTGCCAGTTTGTATATTTTAAACAAGTATGTTGACTTAGCGGGCATCACAGTGGCGCAGTGGGAAGCACTGTCACCTCACAGCAAGAAGGTCACTGGTTAGAGCCCTGGCTGGG
This sequence comes from Danio albolineatus, assembly GCA_903798035.1. Lineage (NCBI taxonomy): Eukaryota > Metazoa > Chordata > Actinopteri > Cypriniformes > Danionidae > Danio > Danio albolineatus. The sequence goes on along the minus strand of CAIGQQ010037704.1, from coordinate 1,267,433 downwards.
TCAGTTGGCATTTCTTTGTGGAGTTTGCATGTTCTCCCCGTGTTTGCGTGGGTTACTTCTGGGTGCTCCGGTTTCCAAAGACATGTGGTATAGGTGGGTAAGCTAAGCTATGAACTGGGTAAGCTAAACTGTCCGTAGTGTATGTGTGTGAATGAGAGTGCATGGAAACATATGCTGGATAAGTTGACGGTTCATTCAGCTGTGGCAACCCCTGATTAATAAACGGACTAAGCCGAAATAAAAATTAATGAACGTCATCTTATCACATTTTTAAAAATATATATCTGCAAAAATATTTGAAACTATTAGATGGAACACCTTTAGACACAACACATTTCTGCTGAACGAATCATTGGCACTACCCTTCCTACACTTCAAAAACTGCACTCCCCCAGAGTGAGTAAAAGGGCTCGCAAAATCACTCTGCATGCCTCGCACCCAGCACACTTCCTGTTCTAACTGTTACTGTGTGGTCGGCGCTACAGAGCACAGAGCACAAAAACAGCCAGACACAGGAAAAGTTTCTTTCCTCAGGCCATCTACCTCATGAACAGTTAAATATTTTCCTATTGTGCAATAAACGTGCAATACTCTCTCATACGCACTTGTACACAGCACCTTATTACAATATACGATGCAATACTTCCCCTTGCGCATTTGTACACAGCACCTTATAACATGTATATTTATAACAAATCTGTACTTACATTTCAACATCCAGATCTTTTGGACTGACTGCATCTCTGTTTAATGTTTATTGTCTTTTTCCATATTTATTCTGTGTTGTCACTTGTCACTTCATGTACACTGGAAGTTTCTGTAGCCAAAGCAAATTCCTTGTGTGTGAAGCACACTTGACAATAAAAATGATTCTGATTTAACATGCTAGAGTCAGAAAAGTGAAGGGAAGATGCACACGCTTGAGGTATACAATTAGACATGTTTGTGCAATTATCTCTGTTAAACATAGTGAATAATTCCCAAACCATTAAATATAGCATTATAGATGTTGTGTTCAGGCATTTATGAAATAAAAAAAAAACATACATATATATAACTTTTAATAAGGAGTGGACAGAGCAGTTTTTCCTCATGAATGGGAATGGGAAACCCAGAGTGAATCCTAAGTGGAGCGATTTTTATTTAGGACATTTATTAGAAGAATAGGCCTCACGGTGGCGTAGTGAGTAGCACGTTCGCCTCACAGCAAGAAGGCCGCTGGTTCGAGCCTCTCCTGGGTCAGTTGGCATTTCTGTGTGGAGTTTGCATGTTCTCCCCGTGGTTGCGTGGATTTCCTCCGGGTGCTCCGGTTTCCCCCACAAAATCCAAAGACATGTGGTGTAGGTGAATTGGGTAGGCTAAATTGTCCGTAGTGTATGAGTGTGAATGTGTGTGTGTGGATGTTTCCCAGGGATGGGTTGTGGCTGGAAGGGCATCCGCTGCGTAAAAATATGCTGGATAAGTTGGCCGTTTATTCCGCTGTGGCGACCCCGGATTAATAAAGGCACTAAGCCGACAAGAAAATGAATGAATGAATGAATTAGAAGAATAGGCCTCACGGTGGCGTAGTGAGTAGCACGTTCGCCTCACAGCAAGAAGGTCGCTGGTTCGAGCCTCGGCTGGGTCAGTTGGCATTTCTGTGTGGAGTTTGCATGTTCTCCCCATGGTTGTGTGGGTTTCCTCCGGGTGCTCCGGTTTCCCCCACAAGTCCAAAGGCATGTGGTATAGGTGAATTAAATTGTCTAAATTGTCCATAGTCTATGAATGTGAATGAGTGTGTATGGATGTTTCCCAGAGATGGGTTGCAGCTGGAAGGGCATCCGCTGTGTAAAACAAATGCTGGATAAGTTGGCGGTTCATTCCGCTGTGGCGACCCCAGAATAATAAAGGGACTATGCCGAAAATAAAATAAATGAATGATTAGAAGAATAACCCAGCAGATGACATAAATCCATCATAGACTCACTGCGATTAACATAAATCTGTCCTAGCAATGGAAAACTTTATCATTAGCTACTTTTCCCAACATTCTTGTTTTGTGTTCAACAGAGGAAAAAATAAACTGAGAGTATAGAGCAAGTGAAGGGAGAATAAATTATGACAGTGTTCATGTTTGGGTGAACTATCCCTTTAAATGCTGGGTTCACGTCTCCAAGTAAGTCATTTGACCTAATCTTGAAGGAATTCCAGCACGAGATGAGCTCATGCAGAGAGACACTCACCCCAGCTCTACAAATGAAGCCTTCAGACTGTCGAGAGGAGCATGGGAGAGAGATAAAGTGGTCATGACATCCTCAAGAAAGCCCACCAAGAGCTTACGGTCCTCCTCCTGCAAATAAAAGCCTCTGTTAGAAAGAAGGTCTTGTGAGTTCTGACATCATACTGTATGGCGGGCTTATGACCACAGGCCTACCTGATTGTAGCACGTCAGGACTCCGGTTGCATAGATGGGCACTGTAGCCTTCGTTAGAATACCGTTTCCTGCGGTGGCGTCTGCAGGGTATAATGCTTGTTATAAACATATATACATGATCACACGGTGTCAATAAAATCTGGCATTCAGGCATGACACTGCAGGCAAAAATACTGTTTATTAAATTTTAATTTTGAGATTCAGGGTTTTAACTTTTTATCTTTCATCCCACTTCATCAATTTGGCAGCTAGTTCTCTGCAACTCTCTTATGGTCTTCCCCCTGAAGCTAAGCAGGGCTGCCCCCGGTCAGTACCTGGATGGGAGACCACATGGGAAAGCTTGGTTGCTGCCGGAAGTAGTGTTGGTGAGTCCAACAGGGGGCGCACAACCAGCAGTCAGTGTGGGTCCTAACGCCCTAGTATAGTAAAGGGGACTCTAAACTGCTCAGTGAGCGCCGTCTTTCGGATGAGAAGTTAAACCGAGGTCCTGACTCTCTGTGGTCGTTAAAAATCAGAGGATGTTCTTCGAAAAAGAGTAGGGGTTTAACCCTGGCATCCTGGCCAGATCTGCCCACTGGCCTCTGTCCATCATGGCTTCCTAACATACCCATACCATAATTGGCTTCATTTCTCTGTCTCCTCTCCACCAATCAGCTGGTGTGTGGTATGCGGTCTGGCACAATATGGCTGCCGCATCATCCAGGTGGATGCTGCACACTGGTGGTGGATGAGGAGATCCCCCCCCATTGTGTAAAACGCTTTGAGTGCCCAGAAAAGCGCTATATAAATGTAAGGAATTATTATTATTATTATTAATTTGTGTTTATAGACTTCAATTCCAATATATTTATGAAGGCAGTTTTTCCTCAGCAGCACTTATACTAAACTTTAGTTTTAATCATAACTATATCTGAAGGTTTTTAAAGAGTGATATTTTCATACTTAATAATAATATGCCTGATTGAAGACAACGTTTTTTTCTACAGGAAGGTGTGATTGTTTTTCAGGCTGTGAACAAAACTATGTGCTAAAACTATGAGAAAATTTACACATATTTAATTAAATGATGCCTCGTTTGCACATTTGAACATAATATATGCATTTTAGAAAACAAGCACATTTTTTTACATGCAGTGTCTTCTCTTAAAGGGATGGTTCACCTAAAAATGTACATTTTCATTTTTCACAAGTAGCTCTAAACTTTTATGAACTTCTTTTTTTTGCTGATCACAACAGGGACACGCTGAAATTAACATTTTAGGCCAAAGCTTTATAAAATTAAATAATAACATAAAATGATTTATAAAGGCTTTTTAAATTTAACTCAATAACTTAAAAGCCAACAAATTAGGCACATTTTATTCTGTGAACGAGTAGACGGGTGTTGTTTTACCAGAGTTGCCATGACAGTACAATAGAGCTATTACAAGGAGCTTTTTGACTTTGCTTATGTGGTGAGCATGTGCAATACAAGCACATGTAAGTACATGCATGTGAGCAGAATACCCACAGAGCAGAAGATTAGATATCTGAAACTGTAACCACGATGTTCACGCAAGCTAGTTGCAAACTACACATCGCCCTCGCACGGCCATTGAAATGAATGGGTTTCAAAGGGCAGTGCTTTTCACGTCTGGTGCCTTTTCTGAATTTTTCAGCTCATATTTCCATTTTTTTCCAACTTTTGCTAGCCAAAAATGACGGCGAATCACCAATTCTAAAGAATTCTGAAGAAAAACAGCCACTGGCATCCACAGTAGGGAAAAAAAAAATTGTATGAAAGTCAATAGCTGTTTTTTCCAACTTTCTTCAGCATATTTTCAATTGTGTTCAACAGAAGAAAGAAACTCAAACAGGTTTGGAACAAGTGGAGATTGAGTAAATCATGACAGAATTGTCATTTCTGGGTGAACTATCCCTTTAATTGAACACATCTGGTTTTAATTCAGCAATACTAAAATGATACAACGTGCCCAGTTTTGCTGGCAGATACTTTAACCCTAGATTTTTTTTACTCTACAAACATTCAAAGAATGAAAGAAAAAGCTCCATTTTCAAATCCCATGAAGAGTGAAAACACATATTTGACACACAAGTCTCCTGCATGGGAAAGAGATAGAGCGTGTGTGAGTGAGTCTGTGTGAGTGTATTTCTCCTTCCAGTCGCTCCTCTGACAGCGGGAGTGTTATTTTTGGTTAACTGAACAGTCACTTACCCACATTCTCCTCTGATAGCCGCAGGATTTCTTGGAATTGAGGTTTTACCTTCAAAAAATGAGGGAAAAACAACACCTAAATTAGAGTGGAACTGCTGAACGATGTAACTGAGATGGACTATTTGAAGCACAAGCTCGATTTAGATACAGCTTGGCCAATGAAGAAAAAGAAAAAGTGCTAGAGACAAATTCCTGCAAGTCGTACCTTAGTGTTGGTAAAGATTTTCCCAAATGTCCGACATAATCTCCAGAAGAATCTGGAGAACTCGTGTACACAGGTGGAGGAGGTGACGTTAATGCGGCCAACAATGTCTATTATCTGGGGTAAACTGAGGTATAAAAAAGCAAGATAGCTAGATCATTTATTTGCAACAAATTAATGAATGTAATAATGTACATTGTAATTTGCAAATGTATTTTGGGCCAGTAGAATATATATATATATATATATATATATATATATATATAGGGGAACACTTTATAATAACTACACACTAAGAATCATTTATTAAGCATTAAGTATTAATTCTACAATAATAGACGTTAGTAGTTTATAAACACAGCTACAAATGCTGTATTCTTGACTTATAAGCACATTAATAATGTGCTTAATGACTGTATTGTCATACTTTGTTAATGATAATTTTTCATTAATTAAGTATTGCATTTTTTACAAACTAGTTATTTAAGAAAAGCTGGTTCTAACATAGTTTAATATCGTTCAGAATACATTAGTAAACAATTAATAAACTATTCAAATATTTTATTATTCAGGCATATAGTAATAATTAATGTGTATGTTAATAAATGCTTTATTACCTCAATTTTATCCAGTTGAGACCTAATCTAGTGAGGAATATATTTACGCTTTATAAATCCCTTATAATTGACAATTAACTCGGTTATATTTTATAACTTCCACATAGGATTGGATAGAACTCAGATAGGAGCACATACTGTAGGATTCCACATAGGACTCAGTTATATTCTAAATAGGTGTTTATTTTCTTTTTTCCTTTCTAAATTTCTATTCATTTGAAGATACACTAATAAAACTGTATTTTGGCAATCTTAACTAAAACAAAATTACTGTGCAGTTGAAACATTGCTAAATAACATTGAAATGTTGTATCAAAATATATTGATAAATTAATATATAGTTGTTGTTATTCGGCAATGTTTAAAGTTTACAGTAATTTTATTTTTTAGATAAGATTGCAAACATTTTTTGTTTCATATGTTGTCAAGTCTTTAATTGTCATTAATAAGGGCTTTTATTAAGCATAAATAGTCCTCACTTTAGATTAGGTCACAAACTGCATGAAGTTCAGTTAATAAAGCATTTATTAACATATCGTAACTAACCATTACTATTTGCCTGAGTAATAAAATAAAAAATTCATTCTGAATGTTTCTAAAAGCCAACAAGTCCTCTTAAATACAAATGGTTTACAAATGGTAAATAACGCAATACTGAATTTATTAATGAATAATTAATAAGTAATAAAGTATGAAAATACAACGATTAAGCACATTATATATATGCTTATAAGTCAAGAATACAGTATTTGTACTTATAAACTGCTACAGTCTATTAATGTAGAGTTAATGATTAACAAATAAATATTTAATTATTTGCTGATGCTTAATAAATGATTCAGTGTGTAGTTATTATAGTGTTACCAAATATTGTTATTATATCTTTAGGATTTAAGCATGTAAAAGGCCTGTTATGATAGGCTGTTCTCCACATACAGTATCTGTGTCGTTCAATGTTAATTTTAGTTGTTTTTAATTTAGCATTTCAGCTATAATGACTATATAGTACATACATACAGT
>CAIGQQ010037704.1:1230024-1255838 GCA_903798035.1 Danio albolineatus | reverse complement strand
ATCTGCACACTTCTGATTATTAATAAGCAACCTACATTGCATTGATTCATTTATGTGAACCGTACATACCCACTGTACATATACATTTGTAATTATGTACACACCCACTGTACATATATTTGTAATTGTTTATCTATCTGCACACTTCTGATTATTAATATCATATACCTGTACGTATAATCATTTATTGTATATCTCGGCTCATAACTAATGCAACCTGTAAATAATGTTCATAGTATATCCATCTGTGAATATCACCATAGTTTTTCTATAACTGCACTTTATAATTTATACCTGTACTCTGCACTTGCTGCTATCGCACTACTGGTTAGACCTAAACTGCATTTCGTTGCCTTGTACTTGTACATGTGTAATGACAATAAAGTTGAATCTAATCAAATCTAATAACTTTTTCTAACTAAATGTATTGACTTGTACATAAGCAGCAAATTAGAACACTGTAAAAATGCTGGATTCCAATTTTCTTGTTGTCCCAACCCAAATTAAGTTAACTTAATTGTTTTTACAAATTGAAGATTGAACATAAAACATTTAAGTTGTCCCAAAAAAACTTGAAAATTGTGTTGTTTTAACTTGTTTTAAATTTGTAGTCTAAACACGCAGCAAAAGCTATTTTTGAGTGAAGTTTATTAACCTCTTAAACTCTAGTGCTATTTTGGGATTTCCGCCTGGATTTTGCCTACCTAATTTTAAAAGCTTCCCAAATCCACATGCAAAGGAGTAAATGCAAAAATGTGGTATCATTTTAAAGAAAACCCTTTAAATTTTCATAAAACACTGTTAAAAGTGATTAAAATAATTGTATATGTTGTCTGTGTTATCATAAACACTTAAAAAAAGAGGCGCTTTCTGTATTTTTTCTTTATAAACTCAAATTTAAAAGAGTACCTTTTAGGTTCTGTGTGGTCTAGGTTTCTGTAATTAATTTTTGGTTCCTGCACATGTCAGTAATCATAAGAAAAACGAAAAATGCCTCTATCATAATCTATGCAAAAGTTATTGTATTCCAACTGATGAGAGGTGCTTTACCTTTTTTTATGTAATTTCCGCCTACCAAACTTTGAAAGTCTTCCATATTCAAATGCAGTGGTATAAATGACAATTTCCAGTGTTATTGGACAGAAAACCATTTGAATTTACAAAAGAAATAGCTGAAAGTAATAAATAAGATTTGTTATGTTTTCTGTTTTATGATGAACCACTTCAACATTGGGTGCTTTTTAATTTTTTGTTCTAAAATGCTTTTTTGAAAATGTGTAGATAATCTCATAAGAGAATAAGACAACTGCAGAAAAACAATTTTGTCTCTACCATAGAGTATGCAAAAGTTATTGTAATTCTGAAAACTGAATATTGGGAAAATATGGCATGCCGATAGACTATTGTTTTCATATTTTCACGATCTTTGGTTTGATCAAACACAATTCACTGTGTTTTGACCACATTATACATATAAAAGGAATACTTATGCACATCACCTCAAAAACAGCGAAGAAATGGCCTGTTTTGAAGCACTCAGCATAAGGTAAGAGATGATGTAGCATTTGTGGCTTTCTGTGCGATCTGGGACTGCTTATTGATCATAAATATAATATGAAATAGAATATAAATAGAATTTAATTCACATAAAGGAATTCTAGAATCATACAAGGATGGGCAAGAGCTTTTATTTGAGCTATGACTTGTGCATGTGTCATATATGAAGCATATAAAAATAGCAAAATGACAGCTCGGGTATCCAGTATTTTGTTGTGTAATTAAATGTTAATAACTTTTCTACAGTAAAATAAAAACCTAAGTGATGCATATCTGCATAAAATATAGCTTCTACGCTTTCAAACGGAACCACTTATAGGGGTCTTGCGCTTGACCTTTAAAAATGAAAGTGAAACTGATGACGTCAAAGGACCCGGTACCGGGTCCGCCGAGTTTAAGAGGTTAAGGCCAAAGATAAATAAATCAACAAAAAACCTTTAATAATTCACAGTGAGAATTGGTCCCCAAACTAAAGTGTTTTTATGTTTTTTCTCTTAGTTACAAAGACTGCATCTACATATTTTAAATACATAAAAAATATGTTGTTTTCAAACAGAAATGCTATATCAGAAAAAAATATATATAATATACAAGCAGTATTTAAAAACTGTCATGGATTTACTGCATTTGGAAAAAAATACCCCAATTCGACTTCTAAGCTGACTTGATATCCTATGTGGAAGTTTAAATAAAAGTAGTGGTTTTCAGCTTGATTTTTTTTCTCTCAAACAAATCCAAAAGGATTAATGGTGTTTTGGAACGTTTGGATTACGTCATCGGAAGGCGCCGAAGAATGGCAGCCTCGGTGCGAAGCTCCCCAGCTGTTGCAATGTTTTTGTTTGTATTTCCTGTTTTGTGTTCATCCAACATGATCAGTTATACCAGGGATGAGCTGCTGAACATTCTGCAGTGCACACCAATTGATCACCAGCCGGTTCTGGACTTCTCCGGCGTTTTGCAGAGCGTTGTCCTCGGCGGCGCCGCGTCTCTATGGCGCTACAAGACGCGCAGGCGGGGAAAGCGAGCCGGCGCGCTCATCAAAAACAGACTGCGCGGTTTCAGAATGCCGCTTCCTAGCATTCATCTCGCGAATCTACGCTCTCTTCCTAACAAAATGGAGGAATTACTTCTGCTCACACGCATTAATAAGGACTTTAACAACTCTGCTGCGCTGTGCTTCACAGAAACCTGGCTTAACGAAGCCATTCCGGACAGCGCACTACAACTACCGGACTTCCAGCTGTACAGAGCAGATCGCGACACGGAGGCAACGGGGAAAACGCGCGGTGGAGGGACATGCTTTTACATCAACAGGAGGTGGTGTACGGATGTAACTGTGTTAAAGAAGATGTGCTGTCCTGACGTGGAAGTGCTTCTCATTAACTGCAAGCCATTCTACTCGCCGCGGGAGTTTTCCTCGTTTATCCTGACCAGTGTTTACATCCCACCGCACGCGACCGTGAGTACTGCTCTTTCACTACTGGCTGATCTAATCACAGAGACAGAACAGAAACACCCAGACTCTGTTTTTATCATTCTTGGGGACTTTAACCAGGCAAAACTCACACATGAGCTGCCCAAATTCAGACAGCACATTACATGCCCTACCAGAGACAATAACATTCTGGACCATTGCTACACAACAATAAAAGATGCATATCGCTCCGTGGCCAGAGCAGCTCTAGGACTCTCTGATCACTGCCTGGTTCATCTTATACCAACTTACAGGCAAAAACTTAAAACTACTAAGCCAGTATTAAGGACTGTTAAGAGATGGACCAACGACACAGAGCAGGTCTTACAAGCCTGTTTTGAGTGCACTGAATGGAGTGTCTTTGAAGCGGCAGCCACTGACCTGGATGAGCTCACAGAGACCGTAACATCATACATTAGTTTCTGTGAGGAGTTATGCATCCGTACCAGGACCTACTTATCATTTAACAATGATAAACCATGGTTCACACCAAAACTTAGACAGCTTCGTCAAGTCAAAGAGGATGCCTACAGGAGTGGGGACAGGATTCTCTACAACAAGACTAGGAACACTTTAACAAAGGAGATTGGTCTGGCTAAAAAGAATTATGCAAAAAAGCTGGAAAACCAGTTTTCTGCTAACGACCCTGCATCAGTGTGGACTGGGCTGCGAACCATCACGAATTACAAAGCATCTCCCCCCAGTATCGATGGCAGTAAACTTCTCGCTAACGACCTGAACACGTTCTACTGCAGATTCGACACCTTCGACCAGACACCCTCTACACAGCCATCAACACCTCTAGCCACCTCCAGCCAAATCCGCCCTGACCATCTTTATACACAGTCATCAACACCTACAGACATCTCCCTCTCCCCCCCTGATCTTCAGATCAGTGTGGATAATGTGCGTCAGGTCTTCAGTAAGCAGAAGAGAAGGAAAGCGCCAGGCCCAGACGGTGTCTCACCAGCCTGTCTGAGAACCTGTGCTGACCAGCTGGCCCCCATTTTCTCGCAGATCTTCAACAGATCATTGGAACTGCGCATAGTTCCATCCTGCTTCAAACGCTCCACCATCATCCCAATCCAGAAGAAACAAAAGATCACCGGACTCAACGACTACAGACCTGTCGCCTTAACATCTGTGGTCATGAAGTCATTTGAAAGACTGGTTCTAGCGTATCTGAAAGACATCACTGGACCTTTGCCGGACCCCCTGCAGTTTGCCTACAGAGCAAACCGGTCTGTGGATGATGCAGTCAACATGGGACTGCATTATACCCTACAACATCTGGACAAACCAGGGAACTATGCAAGGATTCTGTTTGTGGACTTCAGTTCTGCCTTTAACACCATCGTCCCATCACTGCTCGAGCACAAACTGACCCAGCTCTCTGTTCCTAGCTCTGTCTGTCAGTGGATCACCAGCTTTCTGACAGATAGACAACAGCTAGTCAGAATGGGCAAAATCACGTCTGACAGCCGCACCATCAGTACTGGTGCCCCCCAAGGATGTGTTCTCTCCCCACTGCTCTTCTCCCTGTACACCAACGACTGCACCGCAAAAGACCCCTCCGTCAAGCTCCTGAAGTTTGCGGACGACACTACTGTTATCGGCCTCATCCGGAACGGTGACGAGTCTGCATACAGACAGGAGGTGGAGCGGCTAGCTTTATGGTGCAGATACAACAATCTGGAGCTGAACACGCTCAAAACGGTGGAGATGATAGTGGACTTCAGGAGAAACCCCCCTGCACTCCCCCCGCTCACCATCATGGACAGCACTGTGGCTGCAGTGGAGTCATTCAGGTTCCTGGGCACCACCATCTCTCAGGACCTGAAGTGGGACACTCACATAGACTCTATTGTGAAGAAAGCCCAGCAGAGACTGTACTTCCTCCGTCAGCTGAGGAAGTTCAACCTGCCACAGGAGCTGCTCGTGCAGTTCTACTCAGCTGTCATCCAGTCCATCCTCTGCACTTCAATCACCGTCTGGTTCGCCTCAGCAGCCAAATCTGACCTCCGTAGACTACAGCGAATAGTCCGGACTGCTGAACGAATAACTGGCACTACCCTTCCTACACTTCAAGAACTGTACTCTTCCACAGTGAGTAAAAGGGCTCGCAAAATCACCCTGGACGCCTCACACCCAGCACACTTCCTGTTTGAACTGTTACCGTCTGGCCGGCGCTATAGAGCACCGAGCACAAAAACTGCCAGACACAGGAAAAGTTTCTTTCCTCAGGCCATCTACCTCATGAACAGTTAATATTTCTCCTATTGTGCAAGAAATGTGCAATACTTTCTCACACGCACTTGTACACAGCACCTAATAATAATATACAATGCAATACTTTTCCTTACGCATTTGTACACAGCACCTTATAACAATATGTAATGCAATACTTACTCTTTTGCACACAGCACCTTATAACCTGTATATTTATAACAAATCTGTACATACATTTCAACATCCAGATCGTTGGACTGACTGCATCTCTGTTTAATGTCTATTGTCTTTTATAATATTTATTCTGTGTTGTCACTTGTCACTTTATGTACACTGGAAGCTTCTGTAGCCAAAGCAAATTCCTTGTGTGTGTGAAGCACACTTGGCAATAAAACTGATTCTGATTCTGATTCTGATTCTGAAAACTCTTTATATATACAAATATGTGTGTGCGCATACATTTAAAAAACACTTACATATAAAACTAACATTTTATTTCTAAATTAGCCACTGAGGATATATTAAATATCCATGCTAAAAAAAGACAACCTAAACAGGCCAAGTAAAGTCTAAACAGGTTAAAGTCTAAACAGGCTAAAAGGCTGTAAGCTAATGTGTTTTCACCTTGAGCAGCTTCTCGATGCGTGTGAGGAGGGAAGGGATGAGCTGGGACTGCAAGTTGCCCAGTTCTGTGCACCAGGCAGCAAAGGCAGGAATGAACACTTGGTGGGTGGCACTGACCACCCGCTCCGATGGGTCGCCCAGAGACAACAGCATCAGCTCGAAGCCCTGTTGCACAGACATGCACAAAATAAAGCACAGACACATAAGAAAGTACTAACAAAAGTACTGAAAAGTACTGATGAAAGAACACAGGGTTGTGGGCAAGTATCAAAAGAATGCACATACCTGGGAGTATTTGTCTGGATCGTCGATGTAAGCCATAATAATTCCTAAACTTTTCACCACAGCCTCTCGAACCATGTCAGCTTTATCATCTGCCAACATTTGCTGAAGCATGGACAAAACCAGGGAGCTTCTGATTTCCTTCTGCAGACACACATACATATATATATATTTATCAGCAGTCTCATTCTTGGCCAAATGTCGAATCCCTTGCCTTTCAATCACTAAAAAGATGAATTTCCATTACCTTCGGCGAACAGAAAAACAAGGCGTTGTTGTGCTTTGCATAACATTTTAATTAATTAATTGTAAATAAAAAACTGCTTCCAAGTTATGTGGCCATGTGTTCAAGAGTGAAGAGTTTAGTTACTATAAAACAGATTTAAAATAATAATAATAAAATAAATAAAGAAAAACATGATTTAACATTATATAAAAGTCTTGTCGCCTATCCAAGTTTTAGGAACAATAAATAATAACTTGACGGCTAGTTCATTATGATTTGGTATTAGAAGTGGTTTATATGAAAGACAAAGGCCTCTATATCATGCCTTGATTTCTAATAATTTAATTAGGACAGTAAGGTTTGACTTTGCTAAGACAAAAGCTTTGCTTAGCCTCCTCCATCTTACCCCATACATGCTCAATAATGTTTATGTCTGGTGACTGGACTGGCCAATCCTGGAGCACCTTTGCTTTTAGGAGCTTTTATGTGGAGGCTGAAGTATGAGAAGGAGCGCTGTCCTGCTGATGAATTTGTCCTCTCCTGTGGTTTGTAATGTAATGGGCAGCACAAATGGCCAAAGCTGTTGATGTTGCCATCCACTCTGCAGATCTCTCGCACACCCCATACTGTATGTAACCCCGAACTATGATTTTTTCCTTTACCAAACTTGACAGATTTCTGTGAGAATCTTGGGTCCATGCGGGTTCTAATAGGTCTTCTGCGGTATTTTTGATGATCGAGATGCAGTTTAACAGATGATTCAACTAGAAGTCAATTGGGATCAATTGGGATCGACGCCAAGACATTTGACACTTTTGTCAATCAAAAAAAGACGAGATGTGTGCAAACCTTGTGGCCAAGTACAACAAACGGCTGACCTCTGTGATTGCCACAGGTTTTGCCACCAAGTACTAAAGCACGCTTTTCAAAGGGATCAAATACTTATTTCATTCATAGAAGTGAAAATTAATTTCTAACTTTTTTTGAAACACATTTTTCTGGATTATTTTGTTATTGTGTCTCTCACAGTTCAAATAAACCTACCATTGTAATTATAGACTGATCATTTCTTTGTTAGTGGTCAAACTTACAAAATCAGCAGGGGTTCAAATAATTTTTTATATTAAAAAAAAAATATATATATATATATTTTTTTATAATTATTTAAAATTTATTTTATGCATAAATTACAGTTGACATGCATTGAAGCATTGTATTTTTTGATTTGAAAATATTTACAGTAACTTTCTCGACATAGAAATTATCGTGATATTTGCCATCTATGAAGGGTCAGAAAGCTCTCAGATTTGATGAAAAAGTTGTGTTTTGACCATGAGTAAAAATCCTACATGACAGATTTTTAATTTTTGGGTTAGCCATCCTTTTAAAAATCCAGTTCTTTTACTGTTAGTCCCTAAAATTCATTGGAAATTTCTAGTTTGCTTATTTGGTGTTCCTATTCATAATGAAACAAGAAAACATCAGACACTCCATTACTGCCAAGAGCACTGAATGGCAAAAAGGCACAGAGCCAAGAAATCAAAGCTCCATTTTCAGCCAAATCAGTTCACATATATACATAAACTAGAGTTTCATAGCACTAATAAACCACCCGCCGACTGCTGCGACCATAACTATATGATTTACCGCCACAACAAACAAACAGCACGTTTCCATAGCAACACACGCATGATCAAAGTGAACACAAACGAGACGAGAGACTCTGCTATACTGATACTCGTCAGTTTGATTATGTGATCATTATTATTTGATTATTTCAATGTGCTCTTGGACGTTTAGAGTTTAGCGATCACTAACTGTGACACTGTTGAAAAGCAGACATGATTAATGTGTCCCAGTAAGACGGCTTTTATATTTAGAGAAACAGAGTCTCTTACTGGTAAATAAGGGGCCAGGGCTCCACATGCTTCCGCCACCAGAAGTCTTCTCTCTGGATACTTGTGGTTGATCTGAGCGAGAGAAACACACATGTGACACAGACGTACACAGACAGAGCAAGACACAACACGGCAGCGTCAGTTCCAGCTCTGACCACAGGACTGCATACCCACCCGTACCCTCTGTTAACCACATTAGCTCATATTTTTCAGTACTAAACGCTCAAATTGTTTAGGTTCTTTCCTCAACGGAAATAAGTTTCCATCTGGGGAGCGGTGGACGCACTGTATTTTGAGGGAGTTTGCTAACACTAACAGTAAACATGGGAATGTGTACAAAGCCACGGATTGAGAATGATCTACGGTGGCTTCAATGTTTCTGGACAATTTAATTAGACTACAGCACATCTACAGTATGTTTGAGTGTCACCATAAAAGTGATAAAATGTTGTTGTTTTTTTAAATCTCTAATTAAGTTCCATTATTTTTTTTTCAAAAATGTAAAATGGATGGTAATAAAGGTTTAAGTTATATATATATATATATTAAAAGTCTTTCAAATGACTCAAATGCTAATGTCTAATATATACATTTATTACAATACAAATGTTCCGCATTACAGATTTCTTTAAGGAGATTTAAATGTTTCACTAAAAATTTATTTAAATTAATACTGGAAACTTTCTAGTGAAACATTTAAATAATAATGTTTCACTAGAAAGTTTCCAGAATTAATAGATTTAAATATTCCATATATACAGTACATAATGAAGGGTCCATTCTGTGCTATAGAACTATACAAATGTACTATTACTTGTACTAAAATAATTAAAATATTCTATAATAATGAATTTGCCATAAAAACGATTAAATGTTACACTAAAAATGTTCAATACTAAAATAATTTAAATGTATTACATACTATACTAAAAAAAAAACCACTTTTCTAAACTGATTAAAATATTTCCAACCAAAGATAGTGTTCTAAAATGACTACAGATAAAACTATTTAAAAAATCAGTTTCTTGCACAGATAGATCCTTTGTTCATAACACTTTAACGTATCAGACGAAAGCCATTAACTGTAATTGTGGAAGCCATTAACACAGACATATTTATCAATATCTTCATTTATTTTAGTCCCAGATAAGTGGAATTATGATGTGATCATGATATTTTGATTTTTGGGTGTATGCGAACATTCTAAAAATATATTAAAATAGTGAAAAGATTATAAAAATGTTATACTAAAAGGATTAAACCATTCGTCTAAAAAGACTCTGTACTAAAAAGGTTGAAACAAATAAAAAAATAATAATTTAATTGGGTGAATAACCGAATATGCATAAAAAAAGGTTAAATAATTTTTTTTATAAATTAAAAACAAAAAGAAGATATTTTAAGGAATGTTGGAAAACTGATTACGACAGACACTTAAAGTAGGAAAAATAGAGAGTCTATCTTCTTTTGTGTTCAACAAGAATGTCAAACAGGTTTGGAACAAGTGGAGCAAATGATGACAATTTTAGCATTTCAGGTGAACTTTCAATTTAGATTTAGAGTCATACAATTGTACAAACAGTATATTCTATAAGGAACACATTTGCACAATGCTCATTCATTGTCCTGTTTGATTTGATTTAAATGCCCTTTCCATCCTCTCGTGTCTGTTTGTAAGCATGTACCATAAAGTCCCTGTATTGCGCACATTTCAGCAAACGAATTTCATTCTGATTTTGATTAGCAAGTTTAAATGTCTGCAAGGGTCTAGAACTAACCTGTTCCCAGCACTGCGGCAGGAGCTCAGCTTCCACCCGTGTCGGACCAACATGTCGGGCAAATGCCACACACCCTGTTAAAATCATCTGTCTGAAGAGGAACATTGCAAAGCCCGTTATAAAACTCAAAAACAAAACCCATATTGGTCAGTTTACACATGCGCAGATGCCCAAATACGCACACACTTTCTCATGTACGCTAGCAAATGCACGCATACATACATACACTGCTCAGCATAAATAAGGACACTCCTTTTGGAAATTAATATTTTTTATCCATTTCTCAGTGTATATAGACAATAATTTAAATGCCTTTAAACAAAAACAGTTTCATTAAAACGGTAATTTTTTTAAATTAAAATAAGATCATCTACAGGTGATAATACATTAAAAAAATACATTAAAATAAATAAAAAATTACAAACTATTAAATTTAAATTAAATGTAATAACCATCTAAATCTATTCATCTACATCTATCTATCTATCTATCTATCTATCTATCTATCTATCTATCTATCTATCTATCTATCTATCTATCTATCTATCTATTTTGTACATATATATATACATTATTTATTATTATTCTTTATTAAAATTATATTTAATATTTTCCCCTAACATATTCATTAAGGTGTACTAATTTCGAGCACCAGCTCCAGTTATGCACTCGGTACCAGCTAATCTAAATGTAAATACACAAGTATTTTATTGTTTAGCCTCCCATCGAGATTTTTCATTTCGAAGAGAGATCCGTAAGGAGTGTACATATCTATGCTGGGCACTATGCACATACACGAAGACATATACGCACACACACACACACACAGTCAAGACATATGCCCGCACCTCTGCTCATCATCGGGTCTCTTGATAAGATTAAAGAGGATGTGCAAGAGTTGATCTCTTTCTTTGGGCTCAGGATGCAGGCAGGCCGTACACAGAATCAGAGGAATCAGCTCCTGGATACACATATATAAATACAGGTCAAATATTACGCATCACTGATTGAAATAAACACAAACTGTACATGCACCTGCTTGGACAGGGAACTTCAGCAAGCAGGCATTTGACGATACGGTGAAAGCTACGCTATTGGACAACCACCTTCACCACAGAGGAAAGAGAGAGAGAGACTTCTACAAGCCGCTACTAGCATCAGGCAGCACAATTTATATGTTGGATAATTATAAAGTGTGTGGAATGACGAAAGACTATTGTATTTAGTCATTATGTTCGCAAATTTGTCAGACTAGTCATCATTCCCGATTACTGTGATCTTTCCTTGAACATGAGGATTTACTGTATAGGTAAAAAAAAAAAAGTAACTAAAGACATTAAAAGTAAAACAGATAGCCATTAGCTCATGACAACGTTCTAAAAAGGTAAACATTTTACTTGTATTAAATTGTTTAAATAAAATATTTAACAAAAAAAGATTTTTCTGATAACATTTAATATTTTAAAAGTTTTTTTTGCTGTAAATATGGTTAAATATATACGCTGATAAATGTTGAATCATTTTCTATAATTAGATAAAAACTTTGGAATCAAAATGTATAAATATCCTTAAAGTTTATTTTATTTTACAGATATCAAACTCCCAAGGAGTACATTCTAGACCAAAAAATTGCACTTTGTCTTTTGAGATTAATAATTTAAATGGCATTACATTCATTTTAGATTTGGAAATAACATAAGTGTTATTTTAGTGTAATTACAGTTGTTGTTTTGTACGTTTGTAATTTTTGTTGTCTAAACTTCAGACAACTTTTCTTATTTTTTTTTACATTTTAACTTCAGAGAAACTTATTTTTTTAATAATTATTTCCATGTAAACAAACCCTGTAAACAAGTACATAATAAATGATAGTCTGCTCTACATAAAATAAATAAATCTCAAAAGGGAGCAAAATAAATAAATAAATAGTCATTTCAGCGCAAGCAAACATAATAAACCAATACACTCTGAACAGTCACGAAAAAAACCCTTCAATATTGACATAAATCACCAAATCCTGTCACCAACCATCAGTATCTTCATGTGTATGCAGACATATACAAATGTGACATTCTCTGTAGCAGTGTAAATTTGTGGATGTTTACCGTATAAGTGCAGTTATAAAAAGCAAAACAGCATGTCAGATATCACTTAACAGACGCAATAATATGCCCTTGACACAGGCCTGTTTTCCACCATGATCAAGAACGGCATCAACAGATCAGGATTCACACGAAGATCCGCCACACAAGTGTTTATTTTCTCTCGATTTATCTCATCTCAAGACGTGACTGTGGCTAAAACCGCAGCCTCAAAAGGACACTTAGAAATGAAAGATGGTCGAGAAAACACACGGCAAAACTGCAGGCTGTTCGACGCCCTGCTTGTTTGTTTGGACCGTTTGGCCGCTTCTGTCACCTGCCAAAAGTTAAAAGGATTATTTTAATATATGTTTTTTCAGATGTTATGAAGCTTAAAGGGCCGGTCTGTTTCTTGAGATGTGAATCTGTGAGGAGTGTTGCATTATGGGACGGTCAGTGGTGTGCGGCGTCTGCTGCACCTGGACAAGCTCTTAACAGAGACACATTTATGAAATATTTTATTTGGCTCTGGTCCAAAGCCAAAGTGTGTCAATGTGAGAGTTTTTTCTTTTGGTGGAGGAGCTGGGAAAAGATCAACACTTACGGTAAAGTTCTAAAAGAGGCAAAATAGGAAGGGTTTTGCTATTTGATAAGCATATACTTTTATTTTTAGTGTTTTTGGATGCGGTTTGACCTTTTCTAAGAAAAAAATGCTTCTCATGATAAAAAAAGTGTTTAATTAAAAAAAAAATAATACAAATCTAACACATTATTCTAGAGAATATCACTGTACTAGATCAAAATATCAAGTAAATTATTCTAAGGGGGTCCCATGTGTATGCTAAAATCATCTGAAAGATTGACCAGAGAAATTGTTCAAAATTGTCGTGATTTTAAAATATTTGTAATAAAATAAGTATATCGTATACACTCTATAAAGTGTACAAAATAATCTATAAAATGAAATCTGTCCGATATGCATTCTACAATCAAACTAAATAATACGTGACACTTTGACTAATAGAATTCCATAAATTTTCTCTGACCTTTTTATTTCAAAACCACTCCATCTCATTTTTAGAGAGATGGAGCTTTTACTATTATTATTTTTTTATATTGTTTTACTAAATGTTCAAAATGTTTGTCTCATTCATACATTTTATGAAGTACTTTGTTCAAAAGTGTTCTTATAATTGTGCAAATTAGTGATAAAAAAAAACAAATAATAATAAAAAAAAGAACTAAATAAAACAATTGTTTTTTATTTTGCTTGAAAAATTGACTTATTTAACTCCTGTGCACTGATCAGTTTTACTACCCTTTTGTTATGATCGGGATGAAAACATCCACTGAATTAAACTGCTGTTAAATGGATCAGATAAATATTTTTTATCAATTAAATCTGTTAATCAACCTCAATCCTGATCAAAACTACTAAATTGTTTAGAAAATTACAGGATTGTAACTCTTTAACTGACAAATTCATAAATGACGTCAGAGATTGGGTGGAAAAAAAAACATGTGAACGATTAGTAATACCATTGGTTTTGATGCCTTGTTAGATTTTCATTTCTTCTCCCTAATTTACTGTTGTTTGCTGTTTTTGCCCCATTCACTTCCTTTATAACCACATTTGATGGTGCATAAATACATAGTCTTTGTTTTTGTTTACTTCATGTAGTTCTGAGAACTGAGATGCATATTTTAATTTTTAAGGCAAGTGTGTAAAGGTCACTCTCACACCCTCACAGACACACACTTTAATTTACTGTTATATTCCATATAAAAAGTTGTTGTTGTTGTTTTGCACAGGCCTATCTAAAGGGTTAATGGTGCCAACTGATGATCAACAGTAAATATTTTTACCTCTTCCCAATAGAGAAAACCACCAACAATAAAAAAAAAGATGATGATATGAATTGAGACACCCCTACCCCTTCACAGGAACGCGCAAAATGACGGGTAGGGGTAAGGGGAATGGCTAAGGGATAGAATTGGGATCGGGCCCAAGACTGAAAATCCCCCCAGAGTGGATGAAAACATCACCAACAGCACATAAGGGTTAAATCATTATTAATTATGTATATCAAATGCCAAATTTTTATATTTTTATCTAAATGCAACTACAACTTCACATGGCAAAAAAATGACTGCTTACTTGCCACCCCAACTTACTTCCAATGAAAAATGTTAATGTTATGCAAATCTGCTGTTTACCATCAGCCCGCATCAGACCCATTTCTCAAACTCAAAAAGTAATCAACTGTCTGCAGCAGATCCATATCATTTTCAGTCAAACTAAAAACAGCCCATTAGAAGTGCACCCACACGTGCAAACACACCAGACATATTTCTGCAAGAAGACGGGGAGTTTTAGACTGTTACAAACACACAAAGTCTTATCAGTTCAATGGTAATCAATAACCTGAATGGCCTTTAATTCCGAAGGACTTTATCTTTACAATAAAGCTCTAGTAGGTGTGCAGATGACCAGAATTATATAGCAAGGCAGGTGTTCTTTCAGCGGCTGATTAGTAATTGTTGTGAAGCAGACGAAGGGGTGTGGGGGTGGGGGTCTGAATTCAGGGAGGAAGGTTATGAAGCCAACAGAATTAACCGGCAAAAACTCAAAGTCCATTTTAGTGGAAAGCAAGGAGATCTCTGCTCCCTGGGCGGTGTTTGTTTTCAGCCGACTTCAGCCTGGAAAGCATCCAGTGTTTCTCAAACTGTCACCTGCTCCTGTGAAACTGAACTGCCCTATGCAAATCACAGGGGCCTGAAGGGGGAAATGCTGTGGAACTGGATGGGAATGGTGTGAAATGCATATGTGCGTGTGTGTTAAGTTTAGTCATTTAAAGCAAATGAGCTCCGTAAATGGAAGGCAAAGAAAACAATTTAAACTCAGTAAGGTTTCTCTGTCATCTGAAAGAGTCTGAAGAGAGTTTTGAATGTATTGCCGTATCAGCTTCTCTGGCCATTTCATGGCAATGCCAGATCAAATTTACAACATTTTACAAAATCACACTTTTCTATTCAAAATAAAAAAATAAAATAATAAAATAAATTATATATACAGTGCTCAACATAGAAGTTTACACCCCATTTTGAAAATTGATATTTTCATCCATTTCTCAGTGTATATAGGTAATATATTTTGGGGAATTTGAACAAAAAATAATAATTATTAAATGGATATAATTCTTAAAATAACATTTTAGTCACCAAACATCTTTAGAAATACAAAGATAATACATTTACATTCATGTGAGATTCTGGAAAAAAAAAATACAAACTACAAAACTTCAACAAAATTTTTGACATTTTTTGTTTCTCGACTTTTGCTTTTTTTTTTTTTAATATATTTAATATTTTTTCCTAACATTTAAATTTGGGTGTACTAATTTTGGACCCTTATCATGAGTTATTTTGTTAGATAAGCTCCAGATTTGAATTCAGTACTAACTAATTTAATGTAAAATATATTAATGTAAATATAATTCTGTAAAGCTTTCTACAGAAAAAATTAATCTAAATGAGAGATTTGTGAGCGGTGAGCTCATATGTTGAGCACTGTAATGTTTACTTTCCATAAAAAAAATAAATTAAAAAAAATGGACCATTTTTGAAGGATTCACATCAGAAAAGTATTTTAAAAATAACAAATATCACCAGATTAAAAAAAAAAAAAAAAAAAGTCTACCATTAAAAATAGGGTATTCCAAGTATGCGTTTAACAATTTGGTTTCTGTTGCAATACTGACATTTTGGAGGAACTTCTGCTTTTAGTAAATGTCCATGAGTGAGTCAGATACAGCATCTTGTGTAAACAACCCCATAATGTCTTGAATTTTTTTTTAAAAATGGTAGATTTTTTTTAAAGAGTCTGAAGCGCAAAAAACAAACAAACATTTAAGTATTTAAATAATAATAATAATAATAAAAATAAATAATAATAAAAAAATAATAATTCGAAGCATTGAAAATTTCCACTAGCTTCACTGTCAATAGCTGTTTCCACCCACCTATTTTTATGCTCATTTTGGAGTATTCCACAAAAAACACTGAAAAGATCAACTTTTTTACCCGATAAGAAAAAAAAGTGTCCATAAACTATGATGGAAACACATTTACTGAATAAATTCAGCATTTACATCCAAAAAGTAATGTGATTTCTTTTTAACAGATCATGTGATAACAAAAATGAGTGTGATGAGACAGCATTAATTGAAAACTGAAAATGTTGTTTTGGTCATTCTAAAATCCCAGCCAAAGTATGTCATCAACATTTCCAAAAGTTAAAATATGATGTATTTTTTGCATCCTTTAAAATAATACTAATTAAATAAATAGTAAAAACAAATACACAAATATATGCTCTTCATTTTCCTGCAACACTGCAAACCTCTTTCATATATTATATCTTTCATATATTCATATACTGCCTTTCATAGATCAATGCATCAAACTCTTAAAATAATTACAACACCACAGGCTTTTAAAATATGTTTTGTTCGCTCAACAACAACAACAACAACAAAAGCTGTCATTATTTTCTCCTCCACCACTTGTCCAGAGTTTCTTTCTTCTGTTGAACACAGACGGAAAAAAACGGTGGAAAAATACCATTAACATCCCTATTTATTTATTTTTTTTTGCTCCAATGCCAATAGCTGCTTTTTATTTCTACTAAATATCTTGCTCTGTGTTCAACAGAAGAAAGAAACAAGATAAGAGTTTAAGAGCTAAGAGTTTGGCATATAGTCTACGCAAGTCAGAGATCACCAAACATATTTTTGAAAAAAAAGGAATGCAAAACCTTTTCCAGGGGCATTTGTATTTTTGGTGTCGGACATTCGCTTGCATTCCAATGGAATCAGCTGAACAAAAGTCTACTGTAGTGCGACCTTCAGGTTCTATTTACACCATGCCTAAGAATATCCATCAGTTATAGTAAAATCACTAAACCTCATGATCTATAAATGTATTTTCCGTTGAAAAAGGAAACTGGGGTGGGACATATCGGAGGGCTCTTCCCTCTTTCTATTGTCAGTAGATGTTAGTGTACGTCAAAGCTTTTTTGAGTGCAAGATTAGCCAGAAATATTATGAAGAAAGGAAAAAGATATTTAATAAACATTTGTCAAAGCTGAAAGAAAAAAAAAGGAAACAAATCTAAAGCAACTACAAACATGCATACGGGTGTAAGTAAGTTTTTTTTTTTAATTTAATAGTACACTGTTAAATATAAATTAATATTAAATGTAAATATGTGCACTTTTCCCCCCATTCCGTCATTTATACGTTACATTTTGACAATTTATATTTATAAAAACTATTTAAGAATGCACTACAGGATAAATTACATTATAATAAGCAAAAAAAAGTTTCAAATGAATAAAGAAACATAAATACACTGAAATTATTAAATTAAAACCTTACAAATTATTTGTCATTAACGTTTTATAATAATAATAATAATAATAATAATAATAATAATAATAATAACAATAATATTTTTTTCAAATTGGAAATGTATTGTTTGTATTATTCATTGTTTGTATTATGCATACTTTGTTCTGTGTAAATGACTGTATCTTTTATCTTTTTGTTTACCTGCTAAAGGGCCTACAGATGAAAATTGTGGTACATAGCATCATAAAAAAATAAAATAAAATAATAATAATAAAAAAATTTAAATAACTAAATAATAGTTTTATTACAGTTTATTACTGTAATTCAATGTAGGTAAATATTTTGTACATCAAAAAAAATGCTCTTCAGCAGCTTAGAATGTCAATAATAAACCAAAAGGTGTTTAAACGAGCTTAAATAAATCCAAAGCTTCAGTCATCAATAAAAGGAGAAATGTATAAATGAAAATGCATTTAGGAGTCAATGACGCCAAAGCTGATGAAAAGCCAAGCCAACAGAAAGGTCAAATGTCACACGTATGACGAATGAATGAATGAATGAAAGAGGGCCGATGTGTTTCACTCACCTGACAGAGGTGCACAACCATTCTCTATCGGAGCAGTGAGATGCATGCACAAAAGCAAGAGAAGAAATGAGTGAACAGAACAAAAGAGAGACAGAGGTGGACTGGATGAGGGATATAGACAGACAGAGAGAAAGAGTGACACACACAACTGCAATGGAAAAATATGGGGATGCACCGATCTCAATTTTACATGGCCGATTCTGACTGGTGATTTTTAGAAGCAAATTGACGGGTTAATTTTTTTCATAAAAATATATTAAATTAGATTGTATCATTTCAAAATATAAAGTAAAAACATTTACCTCAGCTTTGAGGAATAGTTACATTAAAACAACTGTATGAACAATAAAACAGCAGACAAGCTGAATGAAAATGCAGATTTATTCACAGCCTGCAGGTGGCGCTTATCAAACAGCAGGAATCACGGCGTTTGTTTAGTTAGCGCTATAAACAAAGCAGCTGCAATGGTGTTTAATATGTGCTTCACAAAGATAAATCTAAAAAAATGTATCATCTGAACTTATCTCGTCAAAGGGTTCCTCCTAGAGTAGTGTCAGCCTCGGAAGTCACGCCAAGCTCAGTCAACGTACCTTTGTCTAAAAGTCTAACGCACTTTTCTGGAAACATTTTAGCAGACCCGCAGTCGTCCTCTTGATTGGTTAAAATGTATAGGGTTTCCAGGAGTCACTCGACTCAGCAATCTTAGGCTCCGTTTACACTAGTGCGTTTTCGTTTTAAAACGCATAAGTTTTGCTAGGGTTACGCCATCTGTCCACACTACACCGGAGTTTTCGAGCCGCGAAAACAGAGCGTTTTGGAAACGCTGGAGAGGCCGTTTTCATTCTAAAACGCTGCTGCTCCATCTCAGTGTGGATGGAGGAAAATGGAGACCTTTGAAAACGGAGGTGTGGCTGCTGAGATCCGCTACGTAATTGGGGCTTTTGGGTCATTGTGTAACCTTCCCTTATTCGTCAAGCGCACGTGACTATAACGCCACCGGAAGACAGCAGACCAACCTTCACTGTAAACACTGTATTTTCGATAGCCATAGATGTTTTATATTCATTTGTTACTTTAAGCAACAACTCGACTTCGTCGTCTGTCCTCAAAAAGACCTCTCTTGCTTTCTTTGCCATCGCGTTCATTGTTCAACCAGCGTTTGGTGACTAACAATAACCAAATGCCGAGCGAGACACGTGCTTCCTGTTTATACCTGAACGCGCATGCCCAGAGTGTGCGAATGGTCACGTGATTTACGTTTCTGGTGGCGTAGTGTGGACGGAGATCTGTTGAGAGACGCTGGGTGAAACGCTAGTGTGGATGCGGATCGCTTTAATGCTAAAACGCCGTTTTAAAACTAAAACGCACTAGTGTAAATGGGGCCTTGATCAGCCCACCTGGAAACAAGTCTGAGCGGATAAAAAGCTGCGATATTTATATAGATGACAATGCTCATTAGTAAACATATAAAAAATGACTTACTGCCTTCACATGGGACTGTAATTGTGAGGATCACTTTATGACGATGAGCATTTATCAATTTAACCTGGATTATTAAAATTATGCAACCTTTTTCTGCATAAAAGCTTCAACCCATGATGTCGACAAATCCAGGTGTGCTTATATTTTCGTTTTTTCTAAAGACAGTAAAAACCTTCACCGTTCAAAACAGTAACAGATAACTTTCACTCAGTCATCGGTCATCTTCTGATCTTTATGCAGAAATGGGTCACTAAAATAATGAATAAATCTCAGAATAAATGTCCTGCTGATTTCCTATAGGTTTAGCTGACAGATCATTTATAATATTAATGTGTCATTGCTGTAAACTTTTTAATGCGCTTTTTTGAATGACCGGCTGAAAAAACATTCAAAGCAGCAAGAAGTTACCAGACCTTCAGTCGACACAAGACTTACTCTAATAGATACTTCAATAAAATCTCAGAATCACGAACGTATGAAATTAACGAAGGTCAATATTTGCTACATTTGTTCATTTTAAAATTTATTTCACGTTTCGTAATGTTATGGCAATTGGTAAATCTGTGCTACGTCTCAAGCCTCTGTTAATGCTCCATTTACAAACTTTATACCGTAAAAATGCAGTGCAGTTTATACGCATGTGTGGAGAACAAAGAGCTACGAATGTTACGAATTACAAACCATTCTGATTTCTGGTCAGTGGATCAGTGCACCTCATTAAAAACATAAGCTGATCAACGCTGAATTAAGAACAGAATGAGAGGGAATCGAGCAGCTGCAGTGGACGTGGAAGCTGCAGTGGCTGATGGGAAAATGTGATGAGGCTGCTGGTTTAAAAGGGGATTGCTTACCTCTCTCTTGGCTAGCAGGACATTGGGTACGATGTGTGGCAAGCAGCGGCCCAGCATGAGCATAACGCTCTGCTCACTGTCAGCGATCCGAGACACCTGAGAATCAGACGAATATAGAGGCAAAACAATGTCAGGCATTTCATATAATCATGCTTTCCTTTAAATGACTGCATAGCTGCAATCCGAGAAGCTGTTCTGCTTTTGTATTCTGGACACTGAAGAAATTTGTGAACTCTGTGTCCTCTTGAATGTGCCTATTAGAGCATTCCTGGCTGTTATGAAAGCGAAATGAATCATTGCACTTTTTTTATTAAAGTTTAAATGAGGACTTCAGTCAAAATGTTATCATTTGTTCAGCCCTCATGCTAGTGTGTGACTCTAATAATATAAAAAAAAACTATGAAAGTGATTCATATGACTTATTTCTAAGTCTATAGTCATATGATAGCTTGATGTCGATTACAGAAGAACAATTTAAATCACTGTCCATTTACAATCTTCCTATTTAATGTGTGTTTTACTTACTGAATTTCAGTATTATGTAGTTCAAATATTTGTTGATAGTCTTCACTTGATATACACTTCATGCTTCGGTCTGTTTCTTTTAGCATTTCAACTTTACCTTATTTGAATTGAAATATGACCATTCCTAATTTTTCCTCTTTTTAAACAGTTGTTGGTTTCCAATCTGTTACACCCCTTTCTGTTACTTTTTAATGACCAAGGGAGAACGAAAAGGAAAACATTAAGACAGTTGTAATTATTGCTGCCATTTACAATAGGTGAGGAACAACAAGACACAAAAGTGCTATTATTATAAACAAGCTGTGTATTTTTAAATGTTTATGAGAAAACAATGTTTCACACAAAAATAATTAGAAATAAGACAACTATTTTTACAAATGATTAATTTAACAAAATTTAACAGACATCAGGAGGACAAAGGGAAGGGACTGTGCCAAACAAAAGAAAAGAATACAACAAAAATCAACTAACTAATCCATTAAACTCTTGCCTTAAATCTACAGAAATAAAAATAAAAAGTAAACCTTTACCGTCCGAGACTAGGTTTTAATAGCTGGATTGATTTATTACTGTACTGTACTGTACATTGAAAATATTTGATTTCTAAATCAGTTTGAGCCATGAACAATTCAGATTGGCGATGGATCAATAATAATAAATAAAAAAAAATAAATAAATATGAGCATCTCACTTTGAATCAGGTTGATTCATAAACAAATCATTCAGGCTTAGTTTTGTAACCATGATCAAGCAAAATTAAAAAATAATCTCCTTTTGATTTAGAAACAAATAACTCAGACATCATTTCAATCAGTCAAGTCAGATGGAAACTAAAAAGATTTCACTTTTGAAAGATGGCAAAATTAAAACAAATAGGAATAACTCTTGTTCATAAAATAAAAATGCCACAAACTTCACACTCTCAGAAACAACAGGAACAAAAAAGTTTGAGGTTGGCAAATTTGTAGTGAGAAGGTCTATATTGATACCTTAAAGGCACATGCTTTTGACTAAAGTTTGCATATTAGTACCAAAAAGCATAATTGTAACTCCCCAGTGACAGTTTTGTGCATTTTATTTGTGAGAGTGCATAGCTTTAATGCATGAGTCATATAGACTTTTTAATGATACATTAATGGTGCTTTTTCCATCCTTAAAAACTCATCTTAAAAGCTCCAGGCTCAACTCTGCGTAACTGCTCTGAAAGGTGGAACCAATTCAAAACTCTTCTGATTTTGATTCAAAGTCTGACTGGACTGAACCAACATAAGATTAAGTAAACAACGACATTGCTTTTTAACTATCCCTTTTAGCTTGACATCAGGTAGACTCTTTACATGTGCTTGTGCATTTGTACCTGTCTGCAATCTGATCTCACTCACCTCTGAGCCCAGCCTGCTGTCAGCAGACATTCGACAGAAGGACAAAAGTGCTTGGTGGAAGGCCGGAGACAGCTTTCTGCACAAGCAAACAAAACATGAATTAACAAGCCACCTCCACCTCCGGTTACCAATAACTCCACAGATCAGGCCAGCTTTCCACAGCACAGGGAAAAACGCTGATATAGGAACAGTCAAAACAAGGAGAGGGTAATTTGTCTGAATCAGCCTCAGGGGGCAAAAGTCCATCCGGAGCAGATGTGCAAAACGATGAGGAATGGAATATACGGTGCCAGTCAGCACTAAAGTGAGACTGTAATAGGTGATCAGTGCTGTGCTGACATCTAAAGGCTAAAACAGGTACTACTCACGTTTTTTTTTTTTTTAAATGTATAATTCATGTTATTAACAACAAACCATTCACTAAGAATTTTTTTGCTCAATATACTACTATTTAGCTGCTCATTAATAGTTACTAAAGTTGAATTTGGATATTGGGTTGGATTAGGGATATAAAATAAGATCATACTTTATAAGTGCTAATAAACAGTTAATATCTCAGCACAGTAGCAAATACAGTGAATTTTACTTAAACACTTAAACTAAGTGTTATCTAGTTATTTTTTTTTAGAGCCAAGTAGATGCCTCAATATCCATGTTTAAAAAGATTATTTCAGTTAAATAAAGTAATTAGGTTGATGTGTTTATACATGACAAGTGTTACCCACTTGTTTAGAATGTGCATTTTAGCCATTTTTTCCCCTTAGTTTTAAAATGCAGATATAATTTAGTAATTTTGGATCCTGAATAGGTGACAACAAGTACACGAAGCCTGTGTCATGCAGTTAACATTTATCACAAAGTAAATATTGTCATTTTTTG
Source organism: Danio albolineatus (assembly GCA_903798035.1). Classification (NCBI taxonomy): domain Eukaryota; kingdom Metazoa; phylum Chordata; class Actinopteri; order Cypriniformes; family Danionidae; genus Danio; species Danio albolineatus. Next base: position 1,232,573 of record CAIGQQ010037704.1, on the reverse strand, counting down.
AATGCCCAAAATAAGACGTGGCCAAGAGTCAGTCAGAATTATGGACTGACTAAACAGTATTATCCATTGTCAATGAGTGGAGCAAGAATTGTAGATATCTTAATGTCAATTTGTCATTTTCTTTTATATCTCAAATGTTTTTTAAAAAGTACTATAAGAGAGAGAAAGATATTTTTCTAACGACTGAATAATTCACAGATCCAATCAAATGGATAAGAAAAGGTTTAAATCATTTCTTACAACTTAAATTAAATTGAAATCTTTATTTATTTATTTTATTGAACTCTTAATTCAATTATTAGGGTCTATATCTAGTTTGACAAAAGCAGCCAACGTCTAGTCTGACAAAAAAACTTTTAGATTTACACTTGGAGAGAAGTTTTTGAGTATCAAGAAAATGAAGGTTTTAAGTGTCTAGTTTTCAAAAGTTACATTTATTTGTTAAATTGTTACTAATTTATATAAAAAAGAAAAATATATATCATATTAAATAATGGGGAAAAAAATTCAAGGAAAGAGATTACACACTTTTATGTACACACATATACAGTACATGTACACTATATTCCTTCAAATGTCAAAGTACACAGAAAAAATAACTCAACTTAAAATTGTAAGGCAACTGCACAGCTTTTTTTGAGTTGACTCGACTTTTAACTCAAGTACTGTAATTGGCTTGATTTAAGTTCGAGTTAACTCAAAAATGCTTTGCAGCAAGTTGGCTTTCAATTTTATGAACAGTCTATTTTTTTAGTGTAATATGTTATATGTTAATCTAATATTAAATTTTAATCTCTTTTATACACTATTTCACCATGCCCTATTACACATCACATGCACTTACCATAATAAAAATTTACTTTTCATACAATTACACACAACTCTAAAGTAAAACTACTAACGCTAACCTAAAATCTCCAGTATGTCCACATTGCTAGTTTACACTTGATTCTTAAATGTATACTTGTGCCATAAGGAAGACAAAATAAAGCAATGCCAAACATTTTTTAAATAAATAAATAAATATTATTGACAGATTTTTTTGATTGGTTGAATCTATTGAGATACAGAATAATAGAAGATTTACAAGAAACCACTAAATCAGCATTTTCTACATACTTTCAGTGTGCTTCGCCTTTTTTTATCTCTGTTTGTCCCAAATCATAACGGTGTCCAGCAGAAGGAGAAAAAGCAGGTCTCACCTGTTGGGCTGGTCAAACTGCACAGAGCTTTTACTCTGCTGACCATTGGCCTTCAGTTTGCTGTGAGGGTGTGTAGCAGTAGTGGTGTTTTCAGTGCAGTCAGTAGCAATAGTGGTAGTGGTTGAGGTTTTAGTAGTGTCTGAAGAGCTGTCCGTTTCTGTGACCCCTCGTATGTCCAAATACTGTCCATTGTCAAGTGGGGGTTTATCACATTGGAGGTTTTCTTTAGACTGAGTAGACTTCGCTACAGATGTGGGTTCTGATGAAACATTCCTTTGAAGTGCCTGAATGTCACTGTGCAAACACACACACATTAGGTACATTTTTATTAAGCAATCCGCAAAATGCAATAAAACGCAAAGTCTAGGAAGGAAATATACAACACAGAACAGTGTGAGATGAGGACGATTAAATATGAAGGGGAGGCAAACTAGTTAAAGAGATATGTAGAGCTCATCGCTTGCTAGGAAGTATAAATGCCAAGCTGAAAAATGTCAGAGAGCAGAAGGTCATGATGATGAGAGTCTGTGAGCCAGAATGCAGGAACTCTTATTTTCAGAGGGCTTGAAAGCAAAGCACAGGAAAAGTGGAGTAATAAAAGGCACTGGGTGCATATACATATTTTTAAATATTACAGTTTTTGTTTTAGTTTTCAAAAGTAAAAGGCATAAAAACAATCATAAAAATCACACAGAATTATTCTATTCTTTTGCGTATTGCAATTGTTTTCAATCTATTATAAGAGCATCTTCTTGAGCAGCAGCAAATCAACATATGAGAATGATTCATTAATGTTGGCACCAAAAGCATGTGCACCGACATATAACGCATCATCGCTCTGGATTCTTTTTCCTGAGTTCGGATTCTGGCTTGTGGATCTTTACTGATCCCACCCCCCTCTCTCTTCAACGTAATTTCCTGTTATTCTACTCCCCATGAAATAAAAGGCAAAAAAAGCCAAAAAATAAATCTGTAAAAAAAAAAATAAATAAATAAAAATTTTAAAAAGAATGATTCATGAATTAGTACTACTAAAGTCACAATAATCACTAAAAACTAAAATAATGATGCTAAAACAATCGGCTTCATCATAAAAAAAAAACTTGTTTTATTAATCACTGTTGATAAATGAGTACACAAATGCAGTCTTTATATTGTGACCAATACAAACTAATAAATAAATAGATAGATAAATAGATAAATAAAATAAATAAATAAACAAACAAACAAACAAATAGTGTCCAATACAAACTACTAAATAAATAAATAAATAAACAAACAATTAAATAAATACATAAATAAAAAATGTATCCAAAACTTTATATTACTGCATTAGATTATAATTAT
>CAIGQQ010037704.1:1205409-1229624 GCA_903798035.1 Danio albolineatus | reverse complement strand
TAGTATGTCCGAATTCATAGAATTCGAAAATCAGTATGCGAGAAGTACCCCGATGATCTACTACTTTCTGAAGATTCTGAAGCGTGCATCCCAAGCACGCTGCGCTATCCCATGATGCCTCACGAGGGAATTCATGAATGGGAGTGAAACGATTCAACTGTAGTAAGTTCGAACTCCATTCATATTGCTCACTTTCATAATATAGAACGTACTTTTCTAACTACTGAGTAATACGTTTAAATTTAAATGCAGTACCTGAAGAGTAGTAGGCGGTTTCAGACGCAGCCTGACCTTTCTATATCCCGCCAGACAGTGCAGACAGGATACTCTACTCTAATTGGTCAAACGGCCCAGTCAGTTGTGATTGGTTGGCCACTTTCAGGCAGAATATGCCAAAACGAAAATGTTCAGTACCATATTTGAATTTCAGCTCCGGAATCTTCGTTGCCACTTGTAAAAACATTGGTATGAACTGCAACGTAACGTTTGACTTTAATATTTTACAACAAAGTTTTCAACCTTTCAAACAGTGGTGTTTAACATGTGAGTCACGGCCCCCAAGTGGGCAGTGGCAGTATTACAGGGGGGCGCCAGCTGCTATTAACAGACATAAGATTAAAATGTGACTAGACATTTTACATATATTAACAATTTAAAGTAGAATGAAGAAAGAATAATAAATAAAAAAATAAATAAATAAATAATAAATAGTTACTATTGGATTTCGTGGGACTCCCACAAAATGGATGCAAGCATAAATAAAGTCAAATATATTTGAATGTATATAACTCACAGAAGCAACAAAGACACTGTCTGGTTGAGCACAGCGTGTGCGAAACAGTTTTTAAATCAACAAGATCACATATGTATTTGCTAAAATGTGGCATAGGAGAGGGGCAAAACTACAGTAGCCTAATGTGAAAAAATGTGTCCCATGGAGGTCTAGTTTGCCTGCTCTGCCTGTCCCCTGATTGCTCCTCTGATGGTCTACCCACTTATGGCATCAGCCTGGACTAGTTTTACATTTACATCTAGTAATTTAGCAGATGCTTATTTCCTAAGCAACTTACAATTGAGGAAGCATCCAGCAATTCAACAAGAAGTACAAATTATACAGAGGAACTGTCTGTTTGTTTCTACAGGTGGTTTGTCAAGCCCACTCACCTGTGTGGAGAGGCACACTTCATAAATGCACAATGCTGTTTTTTCTTTTTATATTTAGTGATTATAAAAATGTGTCGAGTGCAAATGTGCAAAGACTGGTGCAAGTGTTGGTTAAATGTCAGAGAGATGAACTAGTGTGTTTTCTACAGGTGGTTTGTCAAGCCCACTCACCGTGTGAGGTACATTTTAAAATTACTAATATTCCCTTTCCCGTTTCCTTAATGTGTCAGCCTTAGTCTCTCTGGGCTCTGTGACCTGTTTTCTACAGTTTAAGTTTATTCAAATCATCAGCAGTTTATTCAATAAAGACCGTTAACGGTGTTGTTTCTGAGTTACCAACCCACCACAAATAGTGGACTGAATTAAAAATTGCAATGGACCACAGAAACAAGAGCATTTGGTTTAGTGGGCCTGCTTCAGAAGAACATGTAAAGTATTCTTTCGCATCTCAAAAAGTAGCATCTTCTCAACATGTCAACCAAACTCTTTTAGACCTGAGGTACGAGATTGATGGTCAAAGAACAAATGATTTGAGTGCCATTAGACTGACATTGTGCAAACTTCATTCAATCTGTGCAAGTTTGTGCAGAAAAAAAGACTGGAAAGTGTTTTCAGGCGTTTCAGAATCCCATTGTGTTTGAAGAATAACAAATTAATTAACTCTGAGAACTACCTGTATGACCTCAGTTTGCTGCACAGGCTCCTGGGTAAAATAGTCTCCTGGCAATTCACTCGGGTCAACATTGACCGCCACATCTGCAGTGTCACGCTGCAACGGCAGGCTGTTCCCACAGTTTCTGTAGAGCTGCAGCAGATCTGGAGGTTTGGGAATGTTTAGACCAACGTCGTCCCACAACTCGAAATCCTGCAGGATAAAAAAAAAAAAAAAAAAGATGAATAACACAATAAAAACACTACAGTGTATAAAGCAGGGGTGCTCAACCCTGTTCCTGGAGAGCCACCCTCCTGCAGATTTCAGTTGCAACCCATATCAAACACACCTGCCTGTAATTATCAAGTGCTGTTCAGGTCCTGATTAATTGGTTTAGGTGTGTTTGATCAGGGTTGCAACTGAAATCTGCAGGAGGGTGGCTCTCCAGGAATAGGGTTGAGCACCCCTGGTATAGAGGAATTAAATAAATGCATACTATAACAGCATAGCAGTTTACCTGATCATCGTTTTCATCAGAGAACGTGATGGACGTTAACTTGTATTCGTTTTTCAATAAATATTCATTCACTAAAAAATTTAAGGCTCTTTTTTCAAGAGGGCGAATAGGTTCCTAGGGAGAAGAAAACATCCACCGTTATTCGAACTAGGTGTTCAGTATCAAGTCCTTTAGTTTTATAATAAAATTGTAACAATGAAGGTAACCTGAATTTCAGGACTGGATTTGTAATTTTTTCTCTCTTGAGAAGCAATCTCGCATTCTACAGAAAAAAGAAGAAACAGAAACAAAGAGCAACGAGTGAGCTGAAATTTGATTTACGGTCAACATTACAAAACTGCCTTCAGGAATGAGAGCAGCTCCTATAGCAGAAAGGACTGAAGTGTGTAAAAGTTGAAAGTACGCCACCTGCAGCCTGAGTCAAGTTGGCACGAAGAGCCTGAATGGTCTCCTTGGCTTTCCGCAGTTCAAACTCCAGAACTGGACCAGGGGGAAGTGGGTCACACACAAACAGGCATCCAACCAAGAGAAGGGAACAAAGAAACAAAACAAAAAAGGGGGGAAAAAAGAACAAAGGATGGCCATGAAAAACAAAAACAAAATAAATAAGATAAAAGAAAAAGAAAAGAAAAAACAACAACTTTCGTAAGAAGCTGAGGCAGAACCAAAACAGGGACATGCACACTATGGATCTAATGAACACATGCAGCAGAGGTTGCTGGAGGAGCTGCCAGATAAATGGAAATATTTATACACTGGCAATCCTTTGTTTTTTTATGTTTTTGCAAAATGAACTAGCTGCTGTCTGACCAGGGATTTAGAGCAATCTGTTTGTTTTAGATGACAAGTAAAAAAACAAATAAAAATAAAACTTTATTCATAATCTTTATTTATAAAACTGAAGTGTGTAATTTCCCTGCCACTAACATCATCAAGCATAGTTGGACAACAATTGTGATAAAATTCAATTTTAACCGTGCATTTTTCATTTTGTGGCCATTGTTTGCATGTGTCCATAGTTCACAATCATAGGGCGTCCTAAAAAAAAAAAATGATAGCACCAAACACACAGCGTTTACACTTTTCAAGTGATTCAGCCTTCAAATGCCATACGTATGCCACATTTTAAACATATAGTGTATGTTAGTTCTGTACTTGTAAATGTCAATGTTGCTGAACTATTGTTGTTGCTGTATTTTTTAGTTCTTCTTCAGTCTGTCAGGCTGAAGTCAGTTCTCAGAGCACTTATGTACAGTGGCCGAGAGAGCTTAACGCGCTGCAATTTAAGAAAGCACATGCAATAACAAAAAACACCAGCAAATTAAGAAACGATCTTCATCAATTTGACAGCACACCTGTTACAAATTCTCACAACACAGACAACGGAAGAAACGCGCAGCAAATTGGTCAAAACACAACGGAAATGTTTCAAGAGGAACCAAAAACATGACGGACCCGCCGTGACTGTTGTTCAGTGAAGTGATTGGTGGTCTTTGAAAGCTGTAATATCCTGATTACACGATTCCGTTGTCTTTTGTAAATTATCATTCTAATTAATTATCAACTGAAACGTTGCGTTATTAAATAAATTAACTACGTCCGTATCTCAGCTGGGTCCGTCATGTTTTTGGGTCCTTCTGAAACATTTCCGTTGTGTTTTGACCAATTTGCTGCGCGTTTCTTCCGTTGTTTGTGTTTTGACCAATTTGCTGCGCATTTCTTCCGTTGTGTTTTGACCAATTTGCTGCGCGTTTCTTCCGTTGTTTGTGTTTTGACCAATTTGCTGCGCGTTTCTTCCGTTGTCTGTGTTGTGAGAATTTGTAACAGGTGTGCTGTCAAATTGATGAAGATCGTTTCTTAATTTGCTGGTGTTTTTTTGTTATTGCATGTGCTTTCTTAAATTGCAGCGCGTTAAGCTCTCTCGGCCACCGTACTTATGCTAGAAAACTGCCATGCAATTGTTAGAGCATCTTCTGTGTGAATGCAAACATGCATTCAATCCCTGGATGGGGACTTTTGGGTTCGGTCCCCACTTGGAATGCCAATCAACATTTCACAACAACAACAATAAAATCTATTAACTGTAATGAAGCAGAGCCCCTCACTATCAATTTTTCTTAGGCTAGCATTTTCGATGTCTAGATTACAGATCACGTATCTTCACAAAATTTGTCTGAATGCATGAACAGATTCCAAAACTTCTGAGTGAAAGTCACTTTAAATGGCACCCTAAACCCTAGCAGTTTTCCTCTTTCATTAAGTAATGCCCTTTTGACTGTTTGGAAGATGTCTGCTGTGGAGCTCTGCAAATATTCTGAAAGACCACAGGAGGCTTGAAGCATTCACGAGAACTCTTCTGAAAGTTAAAACGCTAAATGTCATTTTGGAATTGGACCCAAATTTCTTTTCCACTAAAAGTTACACACTTCAGTTTAAAACAGAACTAATTGGTCTCTAAGAAGATGTTTCATGTTTTCAGAAAACAAACAAACGAAAAAACTAACACCTTACAAGGAACATCACGACTGTTTACTGTGACATGTTACCAAACCAAATCTGTACAGACATAAACCATAAATACACAAAAATCTAAATCCCCCTGCTGTTTGCATTTGGTCTTTGTTGTAAAACAGACTACTTCAATAGGGAAGGGATTTATGCAAAACCCTGCAGCAATCCTGCTCTTGTGGACCTGATAGGCGAGTTCTAACAGTGACTGTGTCTCATTCCGTTCCCTAGTACTCTCGATTTTGCTAGAAATTGCTATATTACAATTTTGGGATTAAAAATGTTTGATACACAATGGGTCAAAAATCATGAATCCGATGGTTCAATTGTTGGATCAACCTTGCAATATAAAAAAAAGAAAGAAAGAAAAAAAAAAAAAAAACTTTCTTCTGGACTCACTTCCTACTGTAAATCAGTTAATACTTGCTGATGCATTCTGAATATTTCAAGAGAGTGAATGCTTCAGTTTCCTGGAATGATTGCATTCATGGTCAGCCCTAGAAATCTTTGGGAACTGTTGAACTAAGGAACGGACTGAGACACACCCAGAGACACTGGAAACAGAAGCATGGAAAGCACACGACGATTTGCATGACTGTGTGCTGAGGATCAGTAGGTGGGACTCCCGCAAGCTCTGCTTCCTAATTTTTTCTTGAACACTGGCACGTTTCCCTGAACATGGTCAAAAAAGGGAAAAGTAAAAATATCAATTAAAAGAAATTCTAAGTGAAAGCAGAGCTCAAATGGGACACTTATGCTTCTGATCAACAGAGCACAGTATGCAAGTTTAACAAATGGAAAAATGGAAAAAGCAAAAATATAAATAAATAATACATAATAATAAAATAAATAAATAAACAAAAAAGTGGCAAAGGTGTGCTTGCCTGGATGGTTTGTGGTCCAGTATTGGAAAGAGAAATACTGAGAGACCCATCAGACAGCCAATAAACCCCAGGTCAGACAGCCAGGGCTGGGGTCTACATTTTGGAGGTGATGCCCAATTTTGAGTTACAAGTGTAACATTTCTTTGCAATCTTATTCTGCTGCACGGTTCCTTAGGCTGTATACTTACCTGTAATTTGCTTTTAGTAAAATGTAAAATGACACTCATAACAAGCATACAACCTTTGACTTTCCTTCACTCTTTATTTACTAATAAACTGAATAATAATGTGCCTGTTCACACCAACGATGCAACAAAAGCATGTTTTTGACCATTTACAGTGGTCCCTCGCTAAAACGCCGTTCACCTTTCGCAGTTTTGCAGATTGTTTTTGTGCAATTATGCATTATATGTGCATTATGTTCTGCGTCCTGATTGGCTGTAGACCATTGTCAACTCATCTCCTCTGTTTCTCCTGTACAGTACAGAATGCGTTCAGTGTGCTAAATTAACAAATATTCTATCGCTAGCAGTGTGGGATCCAACAAGGATGCAAAAAAGGTTGAAACCGCCCGCAGCAAGACCATCGTAAAGGGGGTCACACACCAGATGCGCCGTGCCACATAGCACTATGCATTTTAGAATTGTAAACATAGGTTTATATCAGTGTACGCATACCTGCGCCGCAAGTCGGCAGGTAACTGCAGTGACCTTCTTTAACTCAGAACGCTGTTTATATTTCTGCCGCACCACAGAGTGCAATCTGAATCATTTAATTTTAAACAACATACGAATGAGTGCGTCCGGTGTGTTACTTCCAACTGTCATGTGCGCATCGCATATGGTATGCGACCCCCTTAAGGATAGAGTATGCTTTAGCTTTGTAGATCAGTGACTGCAGGAAAAAGAACATCACGATGCCAACATTATCTGGACAAAAGCTAAAAAGCTTTAAAAACCTTTTGCTGACAGCAATGAATGGTTGCGCCTTACAAGGTTTTGATCTTTGGTTTCATTCGATAATACTGGAGTTATTTTTCTACGAAAGTTTTAACTTTGAGAGTGTTTAAACGAGAGAGAAAAATGTGAAAATGTTAATGCCTGTCTGAGAAAAGTGTATAAAGAGTGTATTGAGAGGTTTTACAGCCTTAAAACATTTATAATAATTCAAAAAATAATAATAATGATAATTTAAAAAGCTGACTACGACAAAGATTTCGCCTTTTGCGGGTTATTTTTTAGAATGTAACTCCCACAAATAATGAGGGACCACTATATTGTTAAACATTCACTTTAAAAACTCTTCTCTAAGTGAAATTGAACTGAATTCGAACCAAAAAAACGGAATAAGAAGATACAACAGGCTAAAATAAAAATATAAAATCTGAAAGAACAAAACTTTTAAATACTTTTTATACTAAAATGCAGCCTTGGTGTGAAAAGACCAATGCCATTAAAAGTAAATAAATAAAATAAGTTAAATGAAAATGCTGAATAAGAGTAACATTTTATGAGCATCAACATTTATCTAGTAGTCAACAAATATTTGCAAATTGGGAGAGGGTAGGGGTAGTGAATTTTCAGAGGAATTATTAGTAACAGAACACATTCAGAGCGGATTTAATTGATATCTGCCAGGATAAAACGTAGGAATCTGAAGCTTGGGAAGATTTCAAGCTAATGCAGGAAAACGCTAAAGGAAGATTAATGACAATCTAGCCAAGCAAGTTTTAAAACAGGGAAATGACAAGCGAGGAAACTTCAGAATCAGAAAACCTTTTGGTTGGAAAGAAATCGGAAAACAAGACAGTCGTTGTCAGAACAGCTCAATTAGAAAGAAAGGTTTAGCGTTCATGGCTATTTGATAATCCTTCTACTCATCTATGAGACCACAGATGAAAGTGGTCAGTGAACCATACTGCTTGACCAATGTGAAATGACATCAATCACGAACGCCAAGACACTTCGCTCATATACGGTAACACTGACCAAATCACCTCTCGTAAAACAGTTTTACACAAACCACTAATAGTTTCCAGAAAAGCAGACAGTGAAGCCAATTCCTTCTCGTTTTGACGTAAAAAGTGCCACTGACTGTAACTGCTCATTTCTGTTCTTGGAAAAGCAAACTGCATTGGCAAATAGAAAATCTGGTAACTGCCAATTGGGTAATGTTTAAAATTAAATGGACTGAAGACTTCTAGTGTAAAAAAAAAAAAAAAAAAGCATTGTGTTACACAAAGCTGGAAGTCAAGAACACTTGCATGTTAAAAATCAACCACATGACTAGTCACTGTGGCTGAGGAGTGTGCGATATTGGAAAAAAAGGAAAGGTCAACCTTTACTCGAAGTGTTAAAGGCTTATATAATTTAGTTATTAGCTCTCTTTACTTACTTCACATAGGTAAGAATTGAACTATTTTTCAGTGCTGTGCTGTATGTAATTAGTTCAAAGTAATTATTTTAATTAAATTACTTTTCTACTGAAAGTGTTTACTTTTCATTTTTAGATAATTTAAGTACTTTTAATGTACTTGCCTTAAATACTGTCCATAAATTCTACAGATCCAAATCAATTAAGACGAGCAAAGTAACATACACTTCGCATAATAACTATTTTTCAAGTAAAAAACATTTATCGTTTATTAATACAGAACATTTAAAATATATATATACTGAAAAAAAAGTTAATGACAATTTAAGGTAGAAATTAAGAGAAGCAGCACAATTATAATTTTTTTAAAAGGTTTTATTTGTCTGACAACAGCATTTAAATGATTAAGAAACAACTAGATGGTTTTAAAGTTTATGCCAATATATGATGTATAAAAATATGGTGTCATTTATTTGAAACATTTACGACTGTTTTGATACATACATTGTTTAAAATATAAGTGTCACTTTTTTAAACAAAATAAAAGGGCTCGATGTGGCTAAATTGTAAAAGGTTTCATTTCTTATTTCTATAATTTTGTTTAAAGAGTTTTATTTCTGGCAGTTCATTGCACTGTGGCAACCCCTGATAAATTCAATATTCACGAAAGTAATTAGAAAAGCAGACAAAGCAATTAGAAAAGTAATTTAAATATAAATGACTTAAGTAATTGTTATTTACTTTTTGAAAGCAACTTACCCAACATAGGTACTGGTAAATTGACCCAAAACTAACCATTACGATTGGCTTAGATTGGCAATGAATAATTGGAAAAGTGATTTGGCCAGCGTTTCATAAATAAAATAATAATTTGTAGACAATTAATAAATCGAACACTCCCACTATTGCTGAAAAATAAATAGTAGCAAACCGCAAATGCGGCACACAACACATAACAATGATATTGCCTGTAAATTCCTGTGAATTGGTATGTTCATTTTTACACTTTTGTCAGACACTTCAGATATTTCAAGGGAATTAAACACACAACCTGCACGCTTGACCAGCAGGACAGGAATATACCCCAATAAAGCAAGATTGTATTTTACCTGCAACTCTTTCATCCGACTCCCTGTTCCCGTCATCTGAATAACGTGCAAAATCCAAGGAGTCCAATGTGCTGATGCTGCCAGCTCGATCTGTAAACAAACAAACCAAAACAGGGTGTAAAATTCAGTGCTTCCCGTCCAACTTTCAGGTTATTTTACAGACATTTCTATTATTTACAGGTAGTATTGAGATTTGCAAACTAAAGCTGTCAGAATTTATAAACAATAGGCTGTAAATTAGCCAAAAACCTTCCAGAAACACAGATGTCTCGGTCTGTCTGCATTACTGTAAGGAAGATGTACAAGTATTGCCAACATCAAGCTCCCCCTCATGGACAACCAGATCTGTTCATGCCAACGATTGTACAATGTTGTGTACACTGGCAAGCCAGCATATTATTTTGGGACAAACCACATTTATTTAGCCATTTGTGTAATTTTAGACGGGAGCATATAATAATGGTGTTTAGGAATCCCGCTTTTCGTCTATTCGACATTATTTGCAGATTTTGAAATGGGCCGTGTCACAAGAAATCAATCAATCTGGTTTCCAGTACTTGGGAAAACATTCGGCGTAACCCAAAACTAAAGGACAACTTGTGGTAATGATTAACTCACTAAGACATAATTAGGACTTTTTAACTTTACCAATGCAAAACAGGCAGAAATAGTGGAATGCAGTCATAAAAATGAAATTAGCTGCATAGTGCAGAATATGGCACTTTTTCAGAAAAATAAATCAAAGCAATGAATGTATACTTAAATCATGATGTTGCGGAACAGAACCTGTGAGTAGTCACAATCTACACACAATCTATACACAATCTACAAAATTAAAGTTGGATTGAGTATTATCACGGTGGCACAGTGGGTAGCATGATAGCTTCGCAGCAAGAAGGTCTCTGGTTCGAGCCACGGTTGGGTCAGTTGGCATTTCTGTGTGGAGTTTGCATGGGTTCCTCTGGGTGCTCCTGTTTACCCCACAGTTCAAAGACATGCGCCATAGGTGAATTGAATAAGCTAAATTGTCAGTGGTGTATGTGTGAGAACGAGGGTGTATGGGTGTTTCCCAGTGTTGGTTTGCGGCTGAAAGAGCATCCGCTGCGTAAAACATATGCTGGATAAGTTGGCAGTTCATTCCGCTGTGGTGACCCCTGATTAATAAAGGGACTAAGACAAAAAGAAAATGAATGAATGAATGAATTATGATCATCAGATATCAGTATTAAAACTTCCAACATAACGCAATTTGAGAAAAAACGCAAAACTTATTTCATAACAATCTTGGAAAAATATTTTAATAATCTCGTTAATCTTGAAGCATTTCATGATTTCAAATAAATGTACCTTTTGATAATTAAAAAATATTTTAGAAATTAAAATGGCCCAAAAAAAGCAAACTGAAAATAAAGAATAAAATAAAATAAATCTATAATTGAAAATAAACAAACAAACAAACAAACAAACAAACAATCCAAGGCCAAAATTATTCATCCAACAGGCAAATTCTGAATTAAAAAGTTACTTTTATTAAACCGGCAAGTTTTTTTTTTTTACCGTAAATGACACAGGCTTCTCCCAAAAGATAATAAGACTATGTACAGGAGGCATCATTGTGATTTTTTTTACCAGCTTTTATTTACATTTGAATGAAAAACTTTAAGTCAGAATTTGCCAGGGCTTTAAACAATTTCAGGTTTGACTAAATTTCAGGTTTCTCCTTGTAGATAGTGTATTTATTAAGGGAGAAAAATAAAATAAAACAAAATAAAATAGGTGTTTCATTTAAAGTTTCAAGTTACCTACAGTCTTGGAAACCATACATTCTTTTAGAAAATGGTCAAGAAAAAATATTAATAATAACAATCTTTAAACTTCTATGCGCTCACTTCAAATACACATGGCTTTGCAGCTACACTATTTTCTTTCACTCAAGTTGGCCAAGTATCACATTGATCTGAACATGTCACATGAAAGCAATAAAGTCTATGTACTCAGTCCTGTGACTGCACAGCCACTTTATGTAGAAGAGGAAAATCATATCCACTAATAAAAAATACCTTTACCAGGGCTCTTTTGTATGTTTACAATAAATCACCAGCTTGCACTCGATAGAAATGTGGTTAGATTAAATGTCACATATCGCAGGTAGTTAAATTAGTGAATCTTCTTATGGCAGCCTTGGACAGAGAAGTATTGATGAAGGCACTGACTCGTCTCGGTTTCTCTCTCTAGGCGTGACTTGAATGACAATGCCGATATCTGACTTGCCATGAAGCTGTGCTGAATAAACGTCTTGTCAAACTGGTTGACAGGGAGGGGTTGGTGGTTTCGTGAGCTTAATCTACAGTTGAAGGTAAAATTATTAGCTCTCCTTTGACATTTTAATTATTTTATCAAATATTTCCAAGCGATGTTTAACAAACAATATTTCTATTGTTTTTGCCATGATGACAGTACATAATATTTACTAGTGCAATTTACAAATGCAATTTAAAAGGCGCAAGTAGGTTAATTAAGTTAACTAAACAAGTTAGATTAATTAGGCAAGTTACCGTTTTGCAGTCTGAAAAACAAAACAAAAAATCATAAAGGGGCTAATAATACTGACCTATTATTTATATAAAAAAAACTTTATTTCAGCCAAACCAAAATGAATAGTCTTTCTCCATAATAAAAAATTTAATATGAAATGCTGTGCCTTCAACTGTCTGCGATGATTCGGGAATTTGTTTGCTTGATGTCAAAACCTTTCACCATTTCCAAGTCTATCCCATATGTAGAAACTATAAGTAAAGCATTCAAAGGCGGTTTCTATGGAAGCCTGTTTCTGCCCCTGAATAAGGATATTGCAACATTTAATCTCAGAATTTTTACCTATAAAGTCAAAATTGTAAGATATAAACTCCTGATTCCAAGAAATTAGTCGGAATTCTGAGATTAAAAAATGACAATAGTGAGTTATAGTCTGAATTCTGACTGTATTTCTCATAATTCTGAAAAATGAATAAACTTTTTGTTGTTTTTTTAATAGTGTTGGCAACAGGCTACTGTAGATTTCAATTAAAAGTGAAACCCATTAAAACACTTCTCCAAGCATGAAACATGTTTGCTTATGGCTAGCCTCCAACAACAACTACCAATTATTAGCACACTCGCATCCAAAGAAATGGTTTTCTTTATGTTATTTAGACAAACATCCGAAAAGAAAAATATATAATAATAATAATAATAATAATAATAATAATAATAATAATAAAGTGTAATCTGTCAGAAGCTCCCAGTGACATTTTGTGTGTAATAAACACACAATACTTCACATCTCCTATCAGAATTTGTCTAGTCAGTGTTCTGAACAAGCAATAACAGCTAACCCTAGCAGCTCAGGAATTTGAGGGAGTATTAAACAATAAGCTATACCAGAAAACATGGCTTGGAGAGAAAGAAGGCATTTGTTCTCAGGGGTGGTTAAAAAAAAAATCAATAAATTAAGCATTAACTACAAAGCAAACTACCATAATAATTAAAACGTAGAGGCTTGTGTCCACAACCCTCATTTGAATTGGAAAAAAAAGTATGACATTATTAATCCAATGTTCAGGGTTTTGTTGGCTCCATTTCTCACTTATCCTGTGTTTTGTTCATGGGATTGCATGTGTGCTCCATCATTCTCACCTCTCTTACTGAAAATGAGAATTCTACCCTAGCGGGTTATGTTTTCCAAACAGCTCTGGGCATTATAGGTTTCTGCTCTCTCGTGGTTCAGCTACATTACAACAGAAATACAACAACCAATCTTTTTTTCAAAAATAGGGGAAATCAGGATCATAACAGTATCACAATTGCAAAGCACAGGTACAAAGAATTTTACAGTTACGGCAACTAAATAAACATATAGACAACAAACTTATGCACACCAAGGTTGCATTTCATATGCTTTATATGCTATATGCTATACTTTATTTTAATGGTCCATTTGTTGAATTTAACTACATTGCATCTACATGCCAACTAATTCTCATTAGATTATAAGTAGACTGTTAGGTTGGGGTTAGAGTTTTGTTTAGGGTTAGTGTAAGTTAACATGTTGCAAAGTTTCTTATAGTCAGTTAAATGTCTGTTAAAGGAGCAGTATCAGCAGATATTAAGCAGACAGCCTACTAATACTCAAATGGACCATCAAAATAAAGTGTTACCAATGAATAAATACTGGCCATAACAATAACAGCCCCATAAAACCATCAATGACTTTAGTTATTTTTGGGATGTAATCAGCTGTTTGTTTGATAGTAATAGTGATTCTGTGTCATGGTGTTTGCTGTGCAATCATGAGCTGGCTCTCAGAAGGACTGCCACTGACACACTTTAGAGAAGCGTGTCTCATATATTTTGAGAAGAGTGTTGCAACAGGTGGTTTGTCACTCACCCGTGTCAAGCAAACTTAAATGCAATGCTTTTTTTAAAGATATGGAGTGATTATAATACAGTGTCTGGTGCAAATTTCCAAAACTATATATAAAATATCCAGGATTAGGAATGTATTGGGCCCTGGGGCAATAGAAAACCCAAGGGCGCCATTTATTTTATCACCTTGCAAATGCTTTTTTTTTTTTTTTTAAATAGCTAACATCATTATCTAATTTTCCATTATTTAATTTATTTTTGATTATTATAAATGTTTTCTAATTTTACTAAAGTAGGCATACAAGCATACAAAATTAAATCGCATACCATAAAAAAAATAAAAATAAAAATAAATTAAAAAACACACACACAATACTTCCTCAATGAGTGCTTTACATTAAATACTTTAAATAGTGCATCTTTAAAAAAACTTTACACTTTAGCTGAGCAGAAATCCCTAAAATATCTTTAAAAGCCATGCTTCTAATTTCCCATTTGGTCATGGATCTATCAATTACAGAAACTTAGCCTCTGATATATTGTCTGATGAAAACCAGCACCAATATTGTATTGCTCCGGATTATTACTATCGTTTTTCATTACATTAAAATTCATGACATTAAAAGTTTGCTTTCTTACTGGCTGAGTTACAATTAAACCAAGTATTTCCTTGAAATAGATACTTTGCAGCAATGGACGATAACAGTGTGTAGATCAGTGTGTAGGTTATGTTGATGTGATCAGATGCTGTCTCAGTTATGAGAGAGCAGGATTGCGCGGGCACACGGCCAAGATTCCGATTCAGTTGTGAGTCCATTCTGCATGATTCCGCCTATCCAGAGCTCCCTTACTGCACGTCAACAACAGATACTGTTTGAATTTTACTTTATGTTCTATGATGCACTTGGCTAGCCTACCTTTGACTGGACCATTCTCGTGGTAGATCCAAAATAAGGAACTGTGCTAGGAAATAAGGGGCTTTCCTGGGACACCTAGTCACCCTTATGGGGGACTAAACAGGGCTATTCGAAACTTTTGAACAGCAACGAGTCAAAAGGAATTCTTCACATTAGAGACATAACGAAAGCGTAACGCAAAGAGGCATATACCTCGTTATGGCGCAAATTAATTCTTCAGCCAACCAAAGGCCCGCTCCTTCCGTGGGCCCTGGGACCTGAGCCCCCCTAGCCCTTATATTAATCCAGCCCTGAAAATATCAGAAAGATAAAAGAGTGTGTTGTCTACAAGTGGTTTGTCAAGATCACTAAAGGCACACTCAAAATGCTTAATGCTTAGAGGTTGTTGTGTGGTGTAGAGGGAGCAGAGGGCTGTAGCTTGCTGTAGCTCTGACCGTTTATGAATTTTGCTCACACAGTTGCAGTTATTTCAGAAATAACGTTTCAGTTATAATACTTGACTAGTCACCTCAACAAAAATGCAGAACAGCCAAACACCAAAACGCTTTTTTTCTTTTATTTATGAACAATACTTGTTTCAGAGGTAGAGCTGCTGCATAGACTGAGATTTGTTAGTGTTGGTTCATTAGAGAGAGTGGCTGATGTTTGCTTAGCAATAACAGACACCATGGGTGCACAATTCAAACGACTCAAAAGATGTTGGGCTTTCTGCAAATGTGTCAGATTGAGGTTGAATCATAATCACATCTTAAACGAACCATGCAAAGTTTATGTGGAAATGGCAGCATCTTCAGCAGGGTCTCAGTCCATTGAGTTTGTGAATACAGGTTTAGTTTAATTTTTGTGCATATTAGGCAGTGCAGGTCTAGTAAGAACTAGTGCTGCACGATTCTGGCTAAAATGAGAATCTCAGTTTTTTTGCTTAAAATAAAGATTTTCTCATGATTCTGAAGATGTAAAATAAAGGTTAATACGAGCTATTATTATTGTTATTTCTCAAACATATGGTAAAACTACAATAATATTAGGCCCATGTGTTGGTCTATCATAGAAAAGCTGAATTAAGATTGCGTGTAGGGTCGAATTGAGTTTGCGATCTTTTTCTGATTAATCGTGCAGCCCTAGTTAGAACAAGCAAACATTTATGTACAATTGTGACCTTGTAAATTAAGATTTATTCATTATACCAATGTTGAATAAATACAATTTCCATTGATGTATGATTTGTTAGTAGGCATGGGCCGGTATAAGACTCTGACGATGTGATAACCTTGGATAAAAACATCACAGTCTCACGGTATTGTGATTACTGCTCTAAAATATATTCTTTTTAAATGTCTGGGTAAAAAAAACAAAAGCTTTTTCCTCTTTGAACATAATATATTTGATTTTGAGAAACATTTATAATATTTTGGAGCTATAAACATGTCAGGTTAAAATAATTCAAGTCAATCATTAATTTCCGCTGTCTTCATTTGTTTCAAAAACACAGATTTCTTTACAATTTACAACAGCATCTTTGGATAGCTTTTCTGCTGGAGATATTGTTGTCCTAAAAAACAAAACAAAAAAACGTAAATAATTTTTTTTATACCATATAATATACCTTAGGAATGGTATTACAGAACATTTTGGTGGTTTTAAAACCGTTTTCAAAAACGTTGAAAACAGTTATCGCCCCATGCCTATTTGTTAGTATAAGAGTATAATAATAACAACAATCATATTAACAATAACAATAATTATAATAATAATATAATATTTAAGGGTTCCAAAAATATACAACAAAACATTGAAAAAATTAATTTTAAAAGTTGTCCGAATTAGATCATTAGCAATGCATATTACTAATAAAATGTAAGTGTTATTTATCATTTATCACTTAATATTCTATTGATTTTTGGCATAAAAGGAAAACCGATCATTTTTAACCCCTACAATGTATTTTTATGCATTTCTAAAAATATAACTGTGCAACATAAGTCTGATTTTGTGGTCCAATTATGAGGCTGTATGAGGCCTAATGGTGTATTCAGATCTGTTTGGTGTGTGTCACATGGAGGCAAATGAATAGTGTGGGGGAAGGTGGGGGAAATAGTCAATCGTGTAGCGGCACAAGACTTTGAAGACTATTTGACAGCTGCGCCACAAAAACTGATCCAATTAAGTCAACATCATACCAATTACAATATTCATTCAAATCCTTTCGCATCCTAAACACACCGAAGCCTTTTCATCTCTGAAGCAGCTGTTATGAAGGCTAAAATATCGTGAGGTGTTGATAACGTGTCTTCCTGCATTGACGTGACAGAAGTGCTGTTGAGGGCCATCTGCTCCCTCTCAGCTGGTTGCCAGATCCTCCTCTAGGGAAGAGGCTTGCTCTATGATGCTAATAAAACCCTGTGGTTCCTGAAACCTCTAGCCAGGTCGATATATACATAGTTGTCAGCGGCAATTAGCCATGTATTTAAGAGCCATTTAATTGCAGTAAGCTTGTGGTTCAGTCTCATATGCAGACTAAGTAATCCAAATGAAAAAAAAAAATACATTGTTAAAAAATGAGGGATAGGCTGATCCCAGCAGACAGCCCAGACCAGGTCTTTTTATTTCTATAGCATCCTCTTCTCCCTGGAGAGCTGTGTCAGTTAAGACACTGCACAATGCTCGAGTTATGAGGTCACATCCTGTCTTTGAGTCCTAGAGGGCATTATAAATGCCTTAGAAAGAGTGTAGTTTCATATTCATTCATTCTTTTTGGCTTAGTCCCTTTATTAATCCAGGGTCGCCACAGTGGAATGAACCACCAACTTATCCAGCATATGTTTTACGCAATAGAAGCCCTTCCAGCTGCAATCCATCACTGGGAAACATCCATACACACTCATTCACACACATGCACTATGGAAAATTTAGCCAATTCACCTATACCATGTCTTTAGACTTGTGGGGGAAACCGGAGCACCCAGAAGAAAGTTTCCATATTGAATTGATGAACTGTATGTTAAAATTGAATAATTTATATATAAAATAAATAAATAAAACAAATATCAGATTAAATTAATTCAATTCAATAACTGCATCAAATAACCATTGGGAAACTTCTTGGTTCAGTCTTAACTTTGGTATTTGTGATAGAATCTCTGCTTCTTGAGTCTCTCTGTCTCTTTCTGCACAGGCTTTTAATTCCTTTTTTCGATTTACAAAATTTAATATTTTGAACAGAGAATTATAAATTATATGATGCAATTATCTGATGATCTAACCCTTTAGACTTTAAAGACACATTCTGGAGGAACAGACGTCTTATTTGACATCTTACATCGTCCCTTTAAAGAAATTACTTTGAATGCAAGTCTGTAATAGGGCTGAGCAATTAATCGCAATCACAAAAAAACAAACAAACAAAAAAAAAAAACGCAATTTAAGCACATACAATTTCTAAATCGCGTAAGGCTGCATTTTCTTTTTCTATTCATTTATTTTGATTTTTGTTCACGTTCTTGTGCGCATGATTTTAATGTTAACCATTCAGAGCTGACGCAGCACACTGGGCAATTACAGCTCAGCAGGTAAAAGATGTCCACCAATCAGAGCTCACTCCACGCATGACAACGTTGAGTGGGAGAACCGAATAGGTGGTTTTGATTTACGTGTGTTTTATTTATTGTTACATGACTGGAACTGAGGTTAGTTAATCTTTATTTCTTCATGTTGTCTTTAGGTCAATTTATAACAGTTTTGTTTAACAAGCAGTTAGTACTACTGTATGTTTTTAACTAGAGTTGAGGTTAGTTAATCTTAATTATTTTATGTTGTCTGTTTTAAAGACAATTCTACTACAGTTTTATTAATTGAACCTAATACTATGTTATTTCATTGTGAAATGTTTTGTTATGCACTTCTTGTGCACTGAATACATTTAGAATGTGTGTATGTAGCTTGTTTGAAAAAAGCAAAAACAGTTGCCAAAATCACAAATAAAACTGCAAAGACAATATTCATTCATTCATTCATTCATTTTCTTTTCGGCTTAGTCCCTTTATTAATCCGGGGTCGCCACAGCGGAATGAACCGCCAACTTATCCGGCATTTGTTTTACGCAGCGGATGCCCTTCCAGCCACAACCCATCTCTGGGAAACACATCCACACATTCTCATTCACACACATACACTATGGACAATTTAGCTTACCCAATTCACCTGTACCGCATGTCTTTGGACTGTGGGGGAAACCGGAGCACCCGGAGGAAACCCACGCAACCACGGGGAGAACATGCAAACTCCAAAGACAATATTCGTTCGTTCATTTATTCATTCATTCATTCATTCATTCATTCATTCATAAATAAATAAATAAATAAATAAATAAATAAATAAATAAATAAATAAATAAATAAATAAATAAAAAAATCGCTATATGATTATTTTATCCATATGGCACAGCCCTAGTGTGTAATACAAGTTTCACTTTTTGAATTGCATTACTAAAACGAGCCAACTTTTGTTGGCATTCAACTGAAAATGCACCTCTGTACACAAGGAGGTGCATGGAAGCGGACACACACATATATCCTAAAAATAATAGAAATAACAGATCTAAGCCTCTTCGGTGAGAAAAAGATGGTTGTCATAAATATTCAGGTTTAACACTCTTTGCAATAAGAAGCTGATTAGATTGGATTAATGATTGTTTTGAAGCATGAATAAGCCTGCATGAAAGCGGTTTCAATCTGCCCACCCACATGTACAGTCAGCAGAAGGCAGCTGATGTGCACTTATGCCAGGCAATCACACAAACGCCCCACATAGGAATAATTGCTGAGCAATACAATCAGAAATGTCCAGTAATAAGTCATGATCAATCAAAAATCACATGGTACACTGGTTTAGAATTTAGGTAACCAAAAAGAGAGAGAATGGGAGGGTGATATTTTGCTAAGGCCTGGCTCACCTTGATAATGGTTACTAATTTCAGAAAACTTTGTGTACAAATAAATAAGCTATGGTTCCTTTCTGTTTTTAATAAGTCAACTTGGGCATTTCTGGTGAACTGTCAGCTGTCAAGATCTAAACTTACGGCCTTAAATTCTGCCTCTAATAACTCTAATGCCTGAAGTATATTTCACAGTGTGGGATACAGTCTTCATCATCAGAAGTGTCTATTGAGGTAAACTCTAGACGAACAGTGTTGTGCATCAAATCAAATGAAGAAAAATGGATTTACAGTCCACATGACGCAAACAAGCAGAAACATTTTGTTCTGCTTTTAAGTATAACCATTATATCAAAATACATTATATATTTTTTGAACAAGTGCTATTGCTTTATAACTGTCAACATTTTATCCTCTAATCCTACTATACTGGCATTACTCACTATTATTGCTAAATTACTTGCCTTTGTTGAATTAAAAAAAAATGTAGTAAGCAGATAGTTGTGTTACATTCTTGTGTGCTCACAATGATTGTTTAATCATCTTTTTTATCTTGTTTTGCATTTGAACAACTGAATAGATATTCTAATTATAAACTATGCACCACTGATGCATATTAAACTCCAAACATTTTAAGATACCACCACACAAATAAGAGGTAGTTCACCAGAAAACCTCCAGCTGACTTGTATAATTCCAGATATCCTTAAGAACAGTCAATAAAATTAAAGCAGTCATTATTTTTAACTAAATATTAATAGTAATTAAGTACTATTTTCTTTACATTATTCTTCATGCATGCACATTTAAAGATTTAAGACTATTTAAATATTTTAAATAATTGTTGTTTTTTTTTCATAATTTGTCCAATATTATATTTAAAACTGTCCAATTACTTTATAGCTTGATTTGGCAAAGAACAAAAGCATGCTTAATCATGCGTTGCATGACAACAGCTGCTAAGGTAGGATTGGTCAATAACATTTTAATGGCCTGTTTCCACTGAGTGGTACAGTACGGGTTACCTTTATTAGGCTTGCGTTTCCACTGCAAAAGGGTACTCTTTTGGTGGGCGTGGTGTACGACAGAAAGTTTCAGTCGACGTCATTTTCACTCGAGGAAATGTTTATAGTAAAGCTGTACAGGTCATTCACAAGTCATACAAGAAGCACTTCTCACAAAACAGAGGCTTTATTATACACATAAATTCTGGTGTATAAATGTTTATTACTAACCTTTCTATGAACATGATCTGATTATAACTGCAGATCAATGATGCGAAATAGCCTACTGTCCACGATTATATAAAGTAAATAAATGCAGCATATGAACATATACCGCCCCTTACAGTCTCCGATATGTTACCAATTACAGAAAAACTACACACAGCACACATTTAGTCCTTATTTAGGTTCAAAAGCAACCCGAAATAGAGCCCACAGTCTGTGCAAACCTCTCATTTGTGTCTTTAATCTTCACCAGCACGTGACCTCTTGTTAGAAAATAATTTCGTCATTCCGAGTTCATAATAGTCCAGAAGGTGATGATAATGGTTAAACGTAGCAGTTTCTTCATGTTTGCTGAAACAATAATTTGCTCCTTTGCTTTTTCAGCTTCTCCTTTGTTTTTGTACGCGTCAGTCTCGTGTTTGTCTGTTTCTGAAAGGATCAGGCTTCAAAAGCATGTCAATAATCAAGCCCACAGGATCAGGTTTCAAAAGCACGTCAATAATCAAGCACATGTTATTATCATCAGCTCAAGAAGTTTGTTATTTCAAATATTGATGCGGGCGCAAGTGAGAAAGCGAAACCGCCCGCTCTTCAGACGGGCTCGTAAAAAAACTACAGGGCACAGCGGAGAATCTGCTCTTCATCTTGGCTTTGTGGCTGTTCAGGATGACGACAAGGTTTGTTTGAGCTTGGCTCGTTATTATATGTTTATATTATTTTGGTGTATTGTCACTCGGCTGTACATTAAACATGGCGGGTCCTTAGTTTTCAATCTGGCTTGTTGCGTGAGCAAATGACATATCTCTGTAAACCAATAGCGTTTAGCTGCGTGTCTAGCTCTGCCTTTTGGTCAGCCTTTGGTACCCTTGGTACCCTTTGCAAAGGGTGACCAAAAAAGTGATACGGTATGGTTCGGTTTGGTACGCTTTTAGACAGTGGAAACGGCCTTAAAAGCGTACCAAACTGTACCGTACCGTATCGTATCGTACCACTCAGTGGAAACGGGCCATAAGGAGGGGCAAAAAGGGATCACCCACAAAAAAGGTAATCATTTACTCATAGTTGTGTTGTTGCGTGACTAAATGACATACTTTTCTTCTGTAGAACATTGAAGAAATTTTGAGAACATTTGTGATACAAAGGAAGCCAATGGTAACAAAACCACCACAGATAACCTCCAAAACATCTTCTTTTGTGTTCAACAGAAATAATGAAAGTCAGGTTTGGAATGACAAGTGAGTAAATGATGACAATTTTCACACCTTCACATTGATTTCTGTAGTGAGTTTCAAAGAAGAAAAGGTTTCTTTTAACAAATGGTCAATTGTCTTGCAAATTAATCTTGGATCAATATGTGAAAAAAACGTAATTGATCTAAACTGCATTAAATTTTTCCATTGTCACTCCAAACTCCAACTTCATGCAATCAAGAAAAACAAATCCAAACATCATGCTTTGAAAGGCAAATAGTAAGAGGCAGACGAGGCCATGTTATCAGATTAGAAACCTCATTCAGGAGCAAAGATATAAGAAAGACAGACCACAGAAAGAATTCCTGATTATGCCAAATAAAGGGCATCAATCCCATCTGTCACTGCACACAGTCAGGTTTTACATACCCCTCAAATGTGCATCTTTTTTTCTCCTCTTTACATCCTGCACCTGCGCAGCTGGGGTCAGTGGGAAGACTTAACATCAATTCACATAACAAAAACACAATCCAGCTCTAAAACAAACACTTCCCATCAAAACAGTGTGCTGCTTCTTCAATGTGCTAGACTGAAGGGTATAAAACACAACATAAAATTAATAGGTAGTCTAGGTATCTAGTTTGAACAGCTGATGTTTTATTGCTGTTTAAAGAGCAAATGAAAACATGTGGCTACGTTCCAAAACCTATAGTAAGCTGCCTACCTAGATAGCATTTTGGATCATCAATTTAATACTGTAATTTATTCTGTTCCTAAAATAGTCTTCCAGTCTGGTCTAGCCATAAGATTTTTATTTAATCTGTTAAATTGTAATTTAAATTTGGTGGCATGACTTTGTTTACACACACGCATATTCACTTCAATCCTAAAACCTAATATATTTCCCCCTGAGGCTTCCCAAACCCGGTTCAAAGACATTTGGTCAAGTCAGGTGGTTAATCTCGCTGACTAGCAGACAGGTGTCCAAACCCCACAAACCAGCCAACTGCCAGGCAGACTGGGAGAACAGTAAACCGGCTGGTTTAGATGGAGCACAATAGTAGGTTTTGAAGCACATCCATTACCTCATACAGAAAGACTATACTTCATAATGAACATATTATTATTGACTTACTAAGCGGACCTCCAGGACCGACACCTTGCTCTTTGCACGCGGGTGGAGTTCCGCTCTGCCTCTCGAAGTTGCCTGGATTGGAGAAATAATCCCGCAGGCGCGGCAGCTCGCGTCCAGCTTCAAGGAGCTCGGTGTGCAGCTCCAGGGCCGTGAGGATGTACTGATCTCGGAGCAGCTGCGCGGCGATCGCATCTAGCGACACCCGCGTCTCCGCGCCGATCCCGGACACCGCAGCGACCGAGGCGGGGATCCCGTCCACACTCGGGCTGGTGCGGTTGCTAGACAGCAGGGCGGCTGGCTCGGAGTACGCTGGCGGAGAGAAGGGACCGAGGCTGTGGCCTTGCGCTTCATCACTCGGGCTGCGCTCGGTGTCCGCGCCATCCTGCCTCTGCTCCGCTTCCTCCTCCGAGTCACTCACGTTAAACGGGTTGACATTACCCGCCGCCATTTTGCCGTAAGGTGTTCCGCCAGCGATCTGGCTAATGTGTGCCTCCGTCTTCCTGGACGGATGTCAAGAGCCCTTTATTGCTCCTAATCAACGGGACTTCGGGAAATATGCTTTGGTTGGTGGGGCCGAATGTCATTTCAGCACCCCGCCTCCTTACTGCCAAGAGCAGAGCGGAAATGACGTCATGCGCTCAGTGTAGATAGGATCCGCCGAACAGACGTGTGAAGATCCAATAACAAAGCATATGTCAAAACTCTACTTATCAAATGCAAATTAATACAACGAGCTGACGAACTAATCTCAGTCAGGACAGCGATATTTGATTTATTCTGCAAGCATAACAAGTTTAATTTTTTTGTGTGTGTGTATATATATATATATATATATATATATATATATGCAAAACTATTTAGACAATAAAAATAGCTACCTGTCTATCAAGTTAAAGACAAATATCTGCACATTAACAATGAAAAGGACAGAATTCTTCATCGCCTAACCGAGGCGACCTTACTGTCTGATTAATTTGCACTGCATATGCTTGACATCAATGGATGTTCACGTGGCTGTTTGCAAGCATATTAGTGGCAGCAAACAATCAGGCATTTGTTTATGCCATCTGCTGGACTGAACCAAGCATAACATGTTTTCAGTTCTGGCTACCTGACCACATACTATGGTGCATTCATTACTGCACAATAACGCATGCGATTATAGTATGTATCATTTTTGCAGTTTCTTTAGTACATCTC
>CAIGQQ010037704.1:1170624-1205009 GCA_903798035.1 Danio albolineatus | reverse complement strand
TATATATATATATATATATATATATATATATATATATAATTTTACAAAATTATTTCCTTTGTACATTATTAATCAAGAGAGTTTTGATATATTTAGAGCAGGACATTTTTACAAAATATGGAACATGATTCATGGAACTTGATCTTTATTTAATATTCTTTTGATTTTGGTATACATAAAAAACAACAGCAACAAATCATTATTTGTACCCATGACTAAAAAAAAAAAATACTCGTGCATCATTATTTTTTCGCCTGTGGTCACATGTTGTAATAAATATAACGCATTAATAAAAATGTTAATGCTAATTTAATGTTACAATCAAACCATTATATATTATCCACCTTCACTAATATAGGTATAGGCCTAGGTATAAAAACCGTACTTATAAAAGGGAGTGTTGCGGAAGCTATGGTTACCATGGTAATTTTGTAAGAGGGGTCAATAAAAGTGGGGCTTTTATTTTGAAACGCACATCATAGTCAGCTGTGAGAACAACTTTTGAATGATAGATGACAGCGATCTCGTATCGCTTACTTTTTGCTCACTTTTAAGACGATCGTGTAAAACATCCACATGCTCAAAGTCAGATCGAACTCTGGGCAAGCTAAATTTATAACAAGCTCAGGCAAATGTTTAATAAATCGGTTTATTGTTATTGCTTGCTCTTCTCCATTTAAAGGAAGCGCTCAGAAACGCGGTATTGGAAGGGCTGATCATCGCAAGTGGTTTATTGAGACACAGCCATTGTGGGAGGTTGAGGAGGCGCGTGTTGTGTTGAATTGTTGCCTGACAACCTGCAGAGTCTTCTGCACTCTCATTTCCATCTCCATCTCCATCTCCACTCCTCCTCTTCTAAACAGTCTTTTTTTTATTTGTGTGTCCAGAGAGCACCGATAAGAGCCTGAAAACTAATTGCCTCCTTTTTGTCCAGAGCTTTTTATTAACTGCTTATTCCGTTTTGGGAGACTATGAATGTGAATATCAGCAACTTTATGGCGAACACGGAAGAAATACCTTACATGGAAATGAAGGTGAGCAAAACATACAAATAGGCTAACTGTAATTATTTACTTGAGGTAAACGTTTTGTTTGTATAATATATATTTCAAGTTGAAGTGTTTGTGCTTTTTTCCGTAGACAAGTTTTGGTAACAAGGAGAACATCAAGCCTGCTGGTAAAACACAACTTTCACGATCCAAACAGACCAAAGGCAGGCTATATTTCAATTAGTGTACTTTTCAACATTGGATATTAGATTTTAGAATAAGTCTATTTGATTTTGTTAATGCCATTGAAGATGTTTCATGTTGTTTTCTTATTTCCAGAAGAGAGTTTTGGCCTCAGTTTACCTCTTGGAGACGAATATGAAAGAAAAAAGCAGAAATTAAAGCAAGAGCTTCGTTTAGATTACCGGCGATTTATGTCTGAGGTGCAGTATGCTCTCTTAATATTATAGCCAAGCTAATAACCTTAGAATTCAAAAACTAGTAAAGTGAATGTAATATAATTAAAAAATGTGGGGGGAACTAAATAAATATTGCAATTGTAATGTAATAAATACATATGTGCATACTTATTCTAAATTGTGCTTATTAAATTAGTAACACTTATTAAGAACAAATTATTAAATTTTTATCAGCCTATTGCTGATATGTAAAACCCAGTGTTTTGAGGGATAGTGGCAAAGATAAAGATTTAAAATTAATATTATGATTATATTTATATCTATATATATTTTTCCTTGATGTCTTCTGTAGAAAGAAAATCTAATAATTGCTGATCCAGTTTCACAACAGCCCCACATGCTGTCTCTCCCCATAAAAGAAAGGAGATCAGCGAAGGTAAATGTTTATTGTGCATCTGTATTTGCAGGGACAAGCAAATTCTGCATTTTGTGCCATTTTGCGTTCAGTCTGTAGCACAAAGACCCACCCTTTCTATTTGGCAAGCCCTCAGTGACATGAAAAATGATTTGCTTACTCTGAATGGAGAAGGTATCTAGTGGCAACCCAGTATTGCAGGACTACAGATCTGTTTTGTGTACACATCTGGAATTCAAAGCATAAAAGAGGACTTTTTGTTTATTATAACCATAGAAATGTCTGATGTTTTGGTCTATTAATCTAACGTTTTGCTGAATCTACCCAGGAAAAGCTGCAAGATGAGAGAAACAAGGAATATAATCAGTTTCTCCAAAGGCAAGAGGGAACACAGAAAATAGTGAAAGCTTCAGTTACTCCTCAGGTTTGCATAAAAATGCTATTTTGTAATGTTTTATGTGTTCTATGCTTGTCTTTTTGAATTTCATGTTCACTCAAAATATAACATTATTAATAATTTTTTTTTTTGCTTGTTTAAATTACTACTTTGTTAAAATACGCTAAATCTATTTTTTTTAAAGCACAAAAATTTGTAAATAAATGAAACATTTAAAAAATGAACATAATTATTTTTGTGCTGGGATGAGATGGGCAATTTATGTTTGCATAACTAAATGGCTTGTAAATGTGTAGTTCTCCAAGCTTTCTTTGTATGGGATTGCATTTAGGGGATACATTTTAATGAATACAGGGTGTCTGTGGGGTCTTAAAGTCTTAAAATGTTTAACATTTTTAAAACAACGTATTAGATCTTAAAAAGTCAGTGCATTCACTGTGTTGAATTCACTGAAACATTGCGTTGTAGGTCTTAAATAATTTTAAGCAGGTCTTAAATTTCCTCTGTTCCAGTAAAGCTGCGAGATCCATTCAATCCCCAACAATGCATCTCAACTTAAAAAAAAAGAAAAGTTTTTTTATTGCAAAGACATACAGTAAATTCTCCTAATTAAAAAACATAAACTAAAAAGGGTTACTGAATTACACACGATAATAACAGAGCAACATATCCCATATGATCTTCCATTTATACAAAAACTATTTACAGATGTTAGGTGGAGTGGACATAATGTTTATAAATAGACATGAAACTTAAGGTTTTATTACAGAAACACATTAGGTTGAATCCATTTGGACCAAAAGCCAACAAACACTGTATTTTTTAATTAATTATGTAATTTTCACTGTAATATACTATGTTAAACTTGTCATTAAAAAGCAAAACATATATGTTGAAAAAAAAGTGTATACAACTACAGTTTTCTTGTTTTGACACATTAAAAAATGTGGCTAACAAATAACTACGTTTGATTATTATTTATTTATTTATTTATTTTTTGGCAAGCAAAACTAAAAATTTGATTGGCCCAACTGGGCAATAGGGTATTAAATTCTTAAAGGGGTGGTCCACTACGATATCATATTTTAAACTTTAGTTGATGTGTAAAGTAGCTGTGTGAAGATAAACAACATCACTGGATGTAATACGCTCAAAGTTCAATGCAAAGGGAGACATTGGCTTTTACAGAGTTAGCTTAGCAAAGCCTACAGCGAATAAAGTTTGGGGACTACAAAAAAATACATCCGGGTAAATGATGTTTTAAACCCTTCAGGTTATGCTCATACACCCTGCACAGTGAAGAGGCATAACCAGAGGCGCTGTAATGATATAGCAAAGAAAGCTAAAACGCCGTCCAAATGCTGCTTTTCCACAGAGCTTGTTCTGTTTCTGTATTTGGGCTTCCAAAGGACACGACACAAAGAGAGAAGCGCTTACAGTTTAATATTTATTTTCTTACAGAGAATTATAAAAAAAGATATAACTAGCATTTGACAAAGGTCATTTACAGTTACAGTACACTGACTGACAGTATTGCAAAAGAGTAGCACTAGGGTTGGCATCTTTATTAACAACAATAATGATCATTTCTTCCCTTAATTAGCAATAATTACGCTAATGCCAGTTCTGAGATCAGCCACTGTTTTTGCTAGTCCTTACGTTACATATTAAAACAATACATGTTATTAAAGTTAGTTGTTGTAACGTTTTAACTGCAATAAATAACAGAACATTGTGGTTGTTCAAATTAACCGACTAATTGGTTCATCAAGAGTCAACTGTGTACATTTTTGATAAAGATTTGATCTTATTGCTTCAAAATGAATTTCACAAATCATTGAAATGTCTGAAAATGTGTGTCATAATTATATTAAGTTACACCGATGATGAACTTGTTTTGAGTGTTGCCTTGAATCCTGTGATTCTCAGCATATGTTGATGATGTTTTCGTCAGGCCCTTGAGAGAAATGCTTTTGGCTCTATTACTCCAAAGCACCCAGAGGTTTCTCCAGAGGAACAAGCTCAAATAGCCAGTCAGAGCCCGCAGAACATTGTTTTCTCGAGAAGAGATGTTGCCACTCTGACTGAACCCATTTCAGCAGTGCCTAAGGTATCAAGGCCTCGGAGACACTGGGTAGAGACACCGGTTCGCTGGGGAGGCCCTCACCGAGATCACAGCAGCTCTGATGAGGAAATGGACCTCCTGGAGAAGGAGAGGCTCCGAAATGAACGGTATGACACTGAGGCAAACAGGAGAGGAGGAAAACACGACAACAGCTCACACAGGTGCCTTTAAAGCTCTATATTTATAGGAAGTAGGAGCCATCATAAGAATAATATGCTCTTTGGGGACTTCCGTGTCAAGTTAAATGTATATTGGATATACAGTGTAATTAGGCCCGTGTGGAACTGGATTTTAATTGCATCTTAACTTTTTTTTTTTTTTTAAAGATGTTGAATGGATAAAAAGTAAAGCATAATAAAGCAAAATAAAAAGTAGATTTTTTTTTTTTTAAGAGCTGCCAACCAAGACGTTTTTCCTACATTCCTGAATACATTTTATACACATTGTGAACACAGTTTCCTATATTTAACTGCATGCTGTAAATTTGCAGGTATTGTTGTGATTGTCTGCATTATAATGATAAATTTACATTTTATGGTAAACAGTAGTATAAACTACAATAACCTTTCTTTGAAATTTGCATTTATAGTATATCGTCAGACCTTTATGTACAGTAAAGCAAACATTTTCAAACACTTAAAGGATAAATCCAGTAAATTCACTGACAGTTTTTGACAAAAAGCTTACTTAGGCTGTGTTTATTAGAATAAATAAATGAAAATGAAATGAAATGAAACCAAACAAAACAAAATGAAACAAAACAAACAAATAACAAAAAGTATTACGGTAGTATAAAGAATTACTGTGAAATTATTGCATTTCAAAAACATAAGCAATTTTTTATTTTAGAAAATTCTAAAGGGGTTTTTACAGAGAATTAATAACCCCTTGACATTAGCAAGCAATTTATTAGTCATGTTTAAATGTTTACATTAAATTTAGTCTACATCTTTCATAGAGTTTTTCACACATTGACAATAAAAATGTGATATTTACATGAATATTCATATACCCTCTTGGGTGTATTCAGCGTCACTCTTTCAAATCATTCTTTCTTACCACTATTTATCAGTTTAATGCATCTTTGTTAAATATAAATATTCATTTGTTCGAGAAAAAATCTGAGCCCAAATTGTTCAATATGTATCATGATATATAAATGAGGAAAAGATCATTTCAAATAGGCTTAAATCTGTTTTTGCAATTAATATTGTCATTTGCAGATGGTGTTTTTCACAACTCCTTGCAGAGGAAATAAAATTAACCTCAACGAAACCAACTATGTCTGCGAAAAATGAATATCATCACCATAGCAACATTCATACAAAAATAACCTTAACAGTTAAAGAGCCAAATATAAACAAATGCAGAAAGTAGAAGGGTTGCACACCGTTGTAATCTCTGTTAAACGTGATGTTTTTCGTACTAGACACAGTTTATGCAGACAGATGTCACCAGGAGACCCTGACAGCTCCTCAATTCAAGTACTGATCTGCAATTAGAGTAATTGGGGCTTACAGCCAATCTTTGAGTGAAAATAAAATGGCAGTGAATCAAATAGCTGAAGTGGCAATTGCTCTGGAAGGAGTCTGTATTAAAAAAAAAAAAACTAAAAAACAATCAATTTGCTGCCTTTTGAGTCTGCCTTTGGTTAAAAAAAAGGTTTTCAGCCTTTGGGATATTATATATGATTTTTGTTGCAGAGGTTAAGTACTGAGTCAACTTGAGTGTTTTTTTTTTTACATTGCACAAGAAAGGAAACGCTGAGTTGGCTGTGTGTAAAGTGGGATCTGCTTAATTTATTGTCTATTCTATCAGAAGGATTGCATTGATCGGGGTTGATGGGAGGTTCAAAGCATCTTATGGCTCTGCAGTCAAGCTCTTTAATCCACTGGAAATGTAATGTTTCTGTGTGTGTTTGATGTAATGTTTAGAGCTGTAGAAGTCAGGGTGTGTTTGGTGTAAGAAACCAGATGGAGTTTTATAGTTGTTTTTTTTTTTTTTTTGGCTCTGTGCGATTTTGATGTAGTCTGCAAGTCCTGACTCCAGCGCAAAGCAGGTCCGCCAATGATCAGAACATGAACACATTTGCTACAGGACTCATGATTGGTAAGACAGTGGGTGTTGGGTCGAATTGAATTTTATATACAGTATCTGCATCAAAGTGTGTGTTGTTTCCAACCTGTGATCGCGTTGTGTATAGGTGCTGCTGAAGGAGATGAGGCCTCTCAGAAGAGGAAAGAGCGCTACAGACTGGAGCTGCTGCAGCAGATCGCAGAACAGCAGCAGAACAAAAGGAAGTGAGAAATGACAACCATTTGACTTGCTGATTGGTGTTGTTTCAAGTTAAAATCATCAAGCGCTAAAATATTGACTTGAATATCTGTATTTTATTAAACAGGGAGAAGGAGCTGGAACTGAGAGTGGCTGCAACAGGCGCTGTTGATCCAGAAAAAAAGGTAAAGGCCCTCATGTTTTGAAATAACTATTATTAATTTATTTGCTATTTTGCATATGCTTTTATTGTATTGTATTACTTCTTTTCAGTTTTATTATAGCATGAATATAAAAAAGATATTTAGCATAAATATTCTGCAAAAATATCTATCTAAATATCTATCTAAAGATCTATCAACATAATCATATATATGATTATGATGATAGATGATTATGAAAATTATGATTTTCATTTTTTTTTTTACACAATGAACACCTTCTGTGCTCTTATTTACTCTTGTCTAACCCTGTTTCCCACAGCCAGACCGGATTAAACAGTTTGGTGTCGTGACCCGTGAATATGAAGGCAGGAAAAGGGATGTACCTTACCGTCCAGGACTAGGTCTAGAGGAGGTCAGGGCTGACTCTGCCAGGCGACTCCATGAAGAGAGACCTCTACAAGCACCAAACGACATTGCACCTCCAGATAGACCACGTGTAGCTTTCCAGTCCCCGTCTCTGGAACATAGCACTGTTCTAAGCCGACTAGCTAATGCATCAGGCGCTGGTCTGGAGGCCGGAATGGGGTTTGGGGCTACACCCATTACTGATGACAATCACAGGAGCCTTTCAAGAACCCTCGGGGAGTTGGTTGCCCAAAGGTTTGTATTTGATTCTTATTTGCTATGAAATAGCATTTATTGTACTGACAATAGCACAACAGTTGGGTTCTTGAAGTAAAATTCCACCCATTTTCCCCATAGGGAACTTATATCTAAAATGAAACCTTTAAACACGGTAGACGGATCTGTTGTGAGGTTTGAGGTTGCTAGATGTGCTTTTGTTGATTTTTAAATCAATAGTTTAGTATTAGGATTTGTGTAGAAAACTACATTACCCATTTTGCTGTTTAGAAAATTCCACCAGTTAGAGGGTATCATCTTTAGCTCAACTCACTCCCATGAAGCACTGCATATTATGTGATTGAGTCTTATTCTCTCAAAATATAAAAATAAATAAAACCACCAACTTGGAATAAGCAGTTTTATAGTTTCTGTCATTTTTAATTGTATTTTTTTGCAAAAAGAAAGTGTATTTTGTCTTTTGCTTTGCTTCATGGGATTGTTTTTTTCCCCTTACTAGAAATGTTGAGTACACAGTCTTGTACCTTTTGCCTTTTTTGTTGGATTTTTATACACTTATTTTTCTTTAAATAAAAGTTTAGAATGCTCTGCTTTTTAATACTAATAATAATAATAATAATGGAAGAAATACTTCAAGAACCATCCTTGCTCAGAAATTTGGTGGATTTTATTATTCCAAAAAATCTTAAACATTTGCTCTTCAATAATATGCTTCGTTTATACTATTATTATTATTTTTGTTTAATCATTGCTTTGTTTAATGACATGCTTCTGTTTTGACATTAGAATTACAGGTGTACGTCCTCCGTTGGGTCCCTCCCTCAATGACTCGTATCAAACGCCTTATGATAGTGCATATTACTATTATGGAGCCAGAAATCCTCTAGATCCCAATCTGGCCTACTGTAAGTGACCTGTTCTAGCATTGCCTCATCATTCATATCACATTTAAGGGCTTTTTCACACACAAATTGAATTCTGGGTCATCTTTCTAAACAGTGTTTTAACCCTGGGTGAAGGAATGTTTCGCACCTGTAATTAAGAAACACTGTTAGCACTGCCTTTTATTTGGAGTTTTGAAATGGCACTTTTTTTGCAGTGCAGTGTTAACCCTGCATTGTAGTGTCAAATGTTTGCAGTGTGAAACAATGCATTGTTACAAAATTATGTTTAAATGCTTGAAAACCAGCAGCCTACTGTGTATGTGCTTGACATTTAAAAAAAAATTTAAATTACTAATTCTTAATAGTATTTTTTTTATTATTATTATTCATTTTATATTATTTAACATGTCATTTTAGCTTTTGAGAGGGAAACTGGCACACTGCAAAAAAATGTATATATATTTTTTCTTAAAACAAGCAAAATAATCTGCTAACAAACTTATTAATACTTTTGTGGCTTAATATTTTTTGTGGCTTAGTGTTACGTTGCAGTATGAAAATAGTTTTACAGTACTTGCTGTTGAATGCAAGCATGTTGAAGCATGTTTAACATTTAAATTACCAGCATTGTAGATCTACCGTACAGTACTAGAGTTCAAACATTCATACTAACCAGACCAAAAACCAAACTTGACTGAGGCTATTGGGCCGTAGGTAAATACAGTATATATGCCATGGGTAATTTCCTAATTTATTTAATAATATTTAAAAATAACTAAAAAACATGGCTTTATATTAACTAATACAACATTTGTATTTTTTTTTTTACATTTTATAATGAACTTATTACAGTAAACAAAAAATCATTTCCAGTAAAGTACTGTAAACAAAAATCTAATTTACAACAGAATGGAGTTCCACTAGTTTTTGCCTTGATTTGCTCACTGATGTCGTCTGCTGTAGTACTCTGTCCGTCAAGTGACATTATTAACTGTACATTAAATAAAAATCTGATTCATTTACAACATTTCAAACATTTAATTTCAGTTAGCTTTTTTGTAGCTCAGCAATAAAACAAACAAACAAACAAACAAACAATAGGTATGTCAAATTAGAAATGACGATCTCTTTTTCACCCCAACCCTCTCAATCCTTCTCACTCATCTCCTAGATGGGATGGTGGGCCAAACCAACTGGTTACCATGCGCCAACTAGACCATAACGAATGTTATTTAAGGTCTTGTTTATGTATTTACAAAGCTTGTGTTAAGGTTTTAAGTAAAGCAAATACAACCATTTTGCCATTTTGAATTCACTGCTTCACCCACAGCTTCATGGGGCTTATTCATTTTATAAAACAATTCTTCCATATAAATGTAGCAAAGTTTTATAAAATAAATTGAAGCAAGTTATACTGTGGCTCAATACTTTGGTTATAAGTTAATTCAGTTTCGAATGTGGCTCAACCAATCATATTTAAGAACAGGGACTATTCCCTAGGGACTCCATTTTAAAATGCAGATTTAGATGTTTAAATAAGAGCTTCAAAACCCAGAAGTCTTAAGTGTTTTGTAATTTTTAATTACTTAATCTTAGAATATGTTAGAATTTACAAATTTATTATTGTGAAGTGCATTAAAAAGTACATTTTTATTCAATGTATGAGATGATGTGTAAATAAAAAGTTGATCCATTTAGGTGGAAATGACCAACTGCAACCTTTGGTCGTTTATATCTATGTGAATTTTATCACTGATTTGGGGCACACTACCTTATAGATATTCTTAAAAAATATTTTACTTTCATGTCGACTGAGTACTACAGTAATATGGATTTTATTTGAACAAAATTATTTTTATTTATTAATTTTTATTACGCTGCAAATTTTTAAACCGATTAAAATGACTGTCTTGGTAGTTCTAGTGTTAACGTGATTTGTTGGTTTTGATTATGTTAGATGGACCAGTAGTGGGTCAGCAGTCTCACATCCCTCCAGAAGCACATTGGCCTGTTCTGCAGCCTCCCTCTGGGGGCCTCACCCAGTAAGTGCATGAATGTTTTCATACTGTACATTAATCTGATCATTTAGCTTCACAATGCCGTCAGTCACATTACAGAGAGTGTTCACAATCCAATCAGAGTTAGAACTGTCAGTTTATTTACAATAGTGTTTAGATGCACCTCATTTAAAATGATATAAAAATACTTTGTAAATAAGATATGTTGAGGAAGTTATGTTGACGTACCAGTAGAGGGCACATTTATTCTGATGGAACAACATGATGCTCATCTCTCCTGTATGTCTCTCCATAGACCCATCAGCAACGCTGGAGTTGGTTCATCAGGACCAGTGACCAGTGAGAGGTCTCAGCAGCCAAAGGAAAGTGCTGGTAGCTATCAAGAAGCCCTTAGGCAGCAGGTACTCTCACAGTGGTTTATTAATATGTCAAATTATATTAGTCTCTTTTTTGCTTATTTATGTATTTAATACCAACACTGTATTAATATAAAAATGTTTTCAGTATCAAAATAAGGCAACATTCATAATGTTATTTTATTTTTTAATACAGCTTAAAAAATCTCTGTCAAAATCTTCAAAAACTCTGATTTGGGACAAGTCTCTGATATGGGACAAAAACTCTGATATGGTCATTTTTTAATTTAATGAAGGATGATGCTGATACGTTTATTAAAACCAACTGTTCAAGTTAAGATGGTCATTTAAATTATTTAAATTATAATTTTATAAACATTAATTGAATGAGTAGTACTGATCAAATGTTTGGGGTTGGTTAAGTTTTTACTAGCATCTCTTTTGCCTAACAAGACTAAATTACTTGGATTGAAATATGATAAATGACTACATTACAATTAATAATAATAATAATAGCAATCATTAGTGAAATATTATCTTATTTTTTAAATAATTCAGATGTCACAATCCTTCTGAAATCATTCTAAATATGCTGATTTGTTGCTCAAAACATATCAATGTTGAAAATCATTTCAAACTGATTAATAAAAATTCACATTTTTGAAATGGTGATCATTTATAATATTTACATTTACTTGAAGTTTACAATTTAGTTAATTTTTGCTGAATAAAAGTATATTTTTTTCATTTTAATGATCTTAAACTTTTCAAACTGTAGCATGTCAAGTAGATTTCAATACAAAATAAAATAAATAATTATACACATAATAAATTTACACACAATAATGCATTGAAACGAACCTTATGATGTTATGAAATACCCTTATGATGGAAAATGGTGATATATTGTTGCAGTTAATGTAATGAAGTGACAAACATGATTGGGTGGCAGGTTTAGGTTTAGCTCAGTCAGATGTGAGGTGACACAGTATGTGATGATCCCAGACCTTTGAACGATACTGCATCTAAAAGCTTTCAATACAAAACAAAAATACATTTGTACTAATTAATGCATTTAAAACGAACTCTAAAATATTGAAATACTCATACAGTTAAAAATGGTGATACCTGTATATTGTTGCAGTTAATGTAATGAAGTGACAAGCCTGATTTGGTGGCAGGTTTAAGTTTAGCTCAGTGAGGTGTGAGATGATATGAATATATCATAATGGCTGTGGACACAGATGAAGGACTTGTGGAGGACAAATTGTATTATCTTCCCTGTATTTCCTCAGGGGGAGCTTTGATACTGGAAGATATATAGCGGGAAAGATGTTTGTTTAACTGCCTGGTTGCAAGATCATTGCATCTGAAATAGTGCAGGGAAGGGTTTGAAGACGAATGGCCTTGAATGCTAATGTGTCTTGAGTTTAGTATGAACGTCAACAGTATGACAGATAGAGAGATCAGAGTTGAGCTTGCTATTTCCCAAGGTAAAGAGAATCAAGAGGCAGAGCAGGGTTAAAGTGGTTATCTGGAAGTTAGCTGAAACTTTTTTTTTTTCCTCCTAAGGGTACTTAAGTCTGATTACAACAAGTTGAGTAATATTACTTTAATGTTAATTTTAATTTTAATATCTAACATTGAGGCTTTATTTAGGTAGGCAGCAAAATGTTTTTCCTTTAATTTGCCATATAATCAAAAAGACAACACATGAATAATTAATTCTGATTTGTGGAAAGGGAGCAGATAGGATTTGTCATTTGGGATTTGAAAAACAAATCGGATGATGTGCACTGTGAACAAAGTCTAATTAAACCAAATTGCGGAGCACAGATTCAGGAACGACAGCAGAGACGGCATCGTGAGAAGGTGGAGAAGGAGCTGTTCGACGCTAAGATAGAAGCTGAGATGAAGGCCTACGAGCCCTGGGGAAGAGCAGGAGGAGGAGCCCCTCTCAGGGACCATCATGGAAACCTCATCAGTACGCATGCAGAGTTCACACTTCACTCAACTCTCTGTTCACAGTCAGTTGCAATCACTGCACTTTCTGAAGGCTTTAATTAGCGCACTTCGCAAGCGCTGCTCGGTCAGTGGGAGTGTTAAATAAAAATAAAAAAGGAAGGCAATGTTTGCATAAACTGCATGATCTCTAAGATACAGTGTTAATTTATTATTAAATATTTATATTGAAAAAAAAAACATGCACTGTGTAAAATCATGCTAGAAACATTTTATCTCTCTGCCTATCTAGGCAAGGCAAGTGCATTTATATAACACATTTCATTCAAAATGGTAATTCAAAGTGCTTTACGTAAACAAGAATAAAAGAAACATTAAAATACAAGTATAAGAAATACATACAACAAAGAATAAACATTAAAAACAGAATAAAATATGTAAAACAGAGTGTAAAGGAATGAAAAATAAAAGAAAGACATAATAGTGCCGTACGTAGCACAATGCTCATTAAGTAAAGGTACAGCTAAATCCAAACTTACATAGCATGCTATAACAAACAAGATTTGTTAAATTGTTAGCAATTTGCAAGCCACATGATGAAATATGTTACAGGGTATTAAGTCATCCTAGAAACTTGTTTATTCAGGCTAGCAGTGTGTGGAATATGTTAGCAAAATGTTAAAACATGCTAATGGTTATTTTGGGAACATTAGCAACCTGATAAAATATGTTAGCAGTGTGCTAAATCATCAGTAGTAGAATCATGTTACCCACACAGTATGTGATAATAGGTGCTTGAAGTTTTAAA
Source organism: Danio albolineatus (assembly GCA_903798035.1). Lineage (NCBI taxonomy): Eukaryota > Metazoa > Chordata > Actinopteri > Cypriniformes > Danionidae > Danio > Danio albolineatus. Next base: position 1,191,556 of record CAIGQQ010037704.1, on the reverse strand, counting down.
TAATTTAAGAAACATATTAGCAATGTGTTAGCTAGTAGCATGTTAAATCATACTACACACATGGCAGCAATGCTATTACATTATTGTAACAATTTTTTAACACCTACAGTTTAGTAGTATAATAAACAAATCTTTAGTGTGATATGATCATTCAGAAATTGTTATTTTATTCTGATTTTGAGGTCATTAAAACCATATTTGCTGATAATAGGAAATGTTTCAGTATAAATGACAGAGTGCATCTCAATCAGCTCTCTAGCTTCCAAGTCTGTTAATCAGTATGTGAATTAGGATGGAGACTCACTGCACATGGTACACTCTTGTGACATGAGAATGGAATTGATGAACAGCATCAGAACTGATGTCTTACAGACATACGATTTTATAGTGTTGCTTAAAGTATATTATATATAAATACTTTCATATACCCGCCACATTTTATCCATTAATTAGTTCTGTACCTGACTAGTTGTACTTGTTTATCCTTACATATTAAATTAAATTATCTCTTGCTTTATATTAAGTTTGTAAAGAACTTCTGTTAAGGGAACAAAGTGAGCATTGATTTGTGGGAATTTTCATTAAGTGAATATTTCAGTGCACTAGAAGAATGATGCAATTAAGACCGCCCTAAAATGACTCCTTGATCACCCAGTCATGCAGTTCATAGTTGCTCAATTTTCAATTTGATTTGGAACTGATAGCCTTTTCTGTAAACAGCTCATGTAATGTATATCTATATAAGATATCAGCCCATGTCAATTTTTTTTCTTGTCATTTTCATTCTGAAAATGTGTATAAATCGTAGTAAAATCATGTTTTTTTGTGTTTCCAGGTGATTTGAAACAAATGCATAAAATAAATGTGGAAGCTTATGATTCTGGAGGCAGACCAACCCGGATACCATTGTCTTCGAGGACAGGTGACAGAAATTACTTCATTCATAATGTAACTGTGGCCACAGAATTACAGTTAGACTCACCATCACAAAAACATATATTCACACACACATTTTCAACCACCATTTTACAAGCTAAAAATAAAAGACCTTTGCGTGCTATTCATCCAGCTGCTTTCTGCCCCTGTAGAGCCTGCAGGCCTTTACGTTTCTCAGCCGACTGTTCATACCCGAGGTAACCTTTTCAGCGACCTGCCCACTCCACAGCAGCTCCATGATCAGGAAAAGTACAAAGATTGCTTGAAACAACAGGTACGGAGATACTTGCCTTATTCTTCAGATTCTGTTGCCTGTGATTCTGGCATGACATCTCACTTTGTCGTCATTATTGGGATGAACAGATTGAGGAAAAGAGGATAAAGGAGGCAGAAGAGAGGGAGCGGCACAGGCTTGAGGAAGAGAAAGAAGAAAGACGACTGGCCGAACAGCGAGCTCGGATCCAAAAAGAGTACGAGGAGGAGCAGGAGAGGAAGCGCCAGAAAGAGAAAGAGGTTTTTGATACATTGTTATATCACGCGAATCCCAAAAATGGCCATCCGAGAGGAAGATGTATTCACTTTGAAGCACTGGTCTTGACCCAGATTGAACATATGAGTGTGTTAAGCTTGAAATAGATTATCCTCTATAGGGTTTAACACAGTGTACTAATCAAGCCTGACACAGAAACTAATTATAATAATTAATGATTCCTTATCACTAATAAGAAGCTACTTTTTTTTAGACCATCAGTGAAAAACTATGCTCATGCGTTTGTATCGGGACCGTACTAACATTGACCCCACCCCACACAAAATAAAATAAAATAAATAAACGTGAATCTGTATGACAGACTTGGAAGCGAGTCAACAAAACTCACACAAAATACTCAATCACACAGATTCCTATTGGAATGATTGGCATCCGCTTGCAAAATGTCAACATTAAATGTCATCCATACCAGGCAAGAACAAACCTCATTGGGTGGTTCTTATTGAAGCTGATATGAGTTTCTGTGACTTTATCTGTATGCTGTAAACATTGGTCGCCTATCAATATTTATATATGAATACAAACTTCAATTCTGTTCATTATTTATTATCATACAAGATATGACAAATTTCCATTCTGTCACCTGTTTTATAGCAAATGGCCAAAAATGAGGAGTTGATCAGACAAGCAGAAGAGCGTCGTAAGGAAGCAGAGAAAGTGAGGAAAGAAGCAGAAGAGAAAGAGAACGAAGCCCTGAGGAAGAGACTTGAGAGAGAGAAGCAGACGCATGTGGAGGAGGTAAAGGGTGCACATTATCAAGCCTGTTACATTTGTTCATAGGCATACACAGAGCCCTCAAACCAAACATCCATTTCTCGATTCTTAAATGCCGAAAGGTCCAAAGGGCACCATCGCCACCTCTGCCAGCCTTGCAAAAGAAACTACGCCAGCAGACGCCTAGACCTCCATCGATAGAGAGCCATCGCTCCTCTGCAACTCTGTCTGTGAGTGACGCACATGCTCACGTCATGCTGTTTCATCAAAGATGTACAGTGTTAATGGGTTAGTTCAGTGTTTCCCAGCCCTGTTTCTGAAGGCACACCAACAGTACACATTTTCAACCTCTTCCTAATCAAACACACCTGAACTAACTCATCAGAACATTACAAGAGACTCCACAACCTGAAATTAATGGGTCAGGTAAGGGAGACATGTGAAATATGTACTGTTAGTGTGCCTCCAGGGACAGAGTTGGGAGACACTGGGTTAGTTCACCCCAAAATTATTGTTCCAGTTTCCTGAGACCTTTGTTTGTTTTTGGAACATAAATAAGGATGGTTTAGGTGAAAGAGATCTGAGAGATCTCTTATCCTCCATAGCTGTCAAGTAGAGGTGGAATGGATCATTGTTAATCCATGATTCTTACGGATCACAACTTATGGTTCAGAACACACGTGACCTGCGGATTAATACATTTTTTATTCTTTCCTATAATATATAATGATGACTGAAGTAGTTGAGGGAAGTTTCTCGGGATGTGGTGGGTTTCTTAGTTTTTTTTTTTATATAATTATTTCTTAGGGGTTTTCACCTTTATTGATAGGACAGTGGAGATTGACAGACAGGAAAGTGTGGGGAGCAGAGATAGGGGAAGGATTGGCAAAGGACCTCGAGCTGAGAATCGAACTCAGGTCGCCGCGAGCACCTCGGTGCTATGTGTCGACGCACTAACCACTAGGCTATTGGTGCCGACTGGGTTTCTTGGTTTAAAGGCATTTTCTGTCACTACTTGCTTAGTGTAAGCTGCACAGTTAATCATTAAAAGATCAGGATCTCAACACCCACGCAACATAAATTCTAAATGATGGTGATTTGCATGTTTATTAATCCTTCACATTGCTGCATTCCAATCTGTTTGAAAAACGCAAAAATCAAGAGATTCAGTTTTTAGTCTTTTGAGTTAGTTATGAAGATACAAATAACACAGAAGTACTGGGATAACAGTTTATAGTTTAGATAAAACCGCAGATGTTTATGGTAATGATTAAAATCACTGTCATTCGCTCAAAAATGAAAGTTGTTGGCAGTAATTTCATTATATTATAACCAATAGGTGGCGACAACCAGACCTTAAAAATATGCCACTGAATAATTCTTCAAAAATGATCCATCTAGAAATGAAACAAGGTTTTATGAGTGAATAACTGTATCATTTATTGGAAATTAGACTAAAAATAAATATGGGTTGAAAAATCCACTATTTTTAAAAATTCAGCTGATAATTTCTGTATTTAATTTTTAATAAAATTCTATGTTCTAAGTTCTACTTGTTGAAACCAAAAGTTTCTTGCACTACTGTTTTGTAATAAATGAAAAGCAAATTACATTTGTCTCCTCTTTTGGCTGATCCAAAAAAACGTCTGTTCCGTGACTAAAGAAAACCATAACGTGATCCGAACTGTGAGATTTGTGATCCGTTACACCCCTTGGATGCCCATTCCCAACTTTCTCAAAGCACAGGTTCGTCCGAGGTAATATGACCGAAGAGTGATCAAGCGTGCCCCCTATACTGACACTGCGGAGAAGAAACTGTTGATTAAAGTCATTATATTTGTCTACTCAATATCAAATGGAAACAGGGTTTCTCTTTGTGCTCGTCTCATGACATCTCAAACGGTTAGGTTTTGACTAAATATATTAAATCGATTAACTTGCAGAGAGTAATTGTTCACCTTAAGATAACAATGTTCACTAGCAAAATAAACAATGCAAATTTTGAAAACTGAGGTTATTGAATGTTTTAGAAACGTGTTACATATTTAGATTATCTAATATATTTTACAACTTGAACCATATTTTAAAGCATTATCTTAATAATTACAGTTATACAATACAAAACAGCAATATTTTGTTATCATATAACAAAAAAATCAGTCCCTGTCACAAATAAAGTCCTTAGAGTTTATTTTATCCAAGAAGTGCACACATAGATAGGAACTTAACATAAAAAGACTACTATTTTTCTGTTTTTCCTCAAACAGATGCGCTCCATGTCAGCACCACATTCTCCACCAGTGCCTGCCCGCAGGAATGAGATCAGGGCTACAGGTAAATTGCATCACAGCCTGTACTGCAGTCATTACAGCTGCAAAATACACAATCCCTGAACTATGCACTTTCATTGTGTTTTAGAGGAAAAGCGCACTGTGATCAGAGAGTTATCAGCCTTGCGGAGGCAGCTGCGGAGCGAACAGAGACGTCTAGAGGGACAGTTAATACAGTCCAACAGAAATGATCACCCCCCACCTGTTCATATCAGGTACCTTGATAAACAACTATCTTGCAGATGCATTCAGAACATTAATTCAAGACTCCAATGCTTTGTGTTTCATGTAATAATCCTTTGGCCAAATTGACTTGACCAAATTGACTAAATTGACTAACGTGTTGAAACAACTACAAAATACCAAATAATTTCTATCGAAACTAATTCTTCAAATCATTAAGATTCAATATGTACTTTATTTCTCTGATATCTACATAGTAAGTATGGAATTTTGGTAAGTTTATATGCTCATTTATTACAACAGAAATGACACTTGTAATAAAAAGGTTGGTTTTGACCATAATAAATCTTATCCTTACATGTATATCCTTATAAAAATCACAGGAAGAGCTGAGTGATATGACACGATGCGTAAACATTCATTAAAACGTATTTTAGTAGTTTACATGTGTCTGTTGCCTCATTACAAGCATATGCCCGTATCTGTTGCCTCATTACAAACAAATGTTACAAATTTCATAATATACACTTTAAACTAACAAAGGATACATTTAAATATACCACAGACTAAATTTTGAATCCATAAATTAAACTTTTTGCATCCCAAATACTTAGTATGTGTAATGAGTACTTAGATTAACAAAAAAATCGGGTGCAAAAAAAACTATTGTTGTAATCTCACTAGAAAACATTGTGGCCAGTCAAATGCAGCCTGGGGTTCGAATATCTCATGTGGCTCGTCAGAAGTGGTATTTTATTTCATTGGCCTGTTCTTCACCAGGATTTTCATACAGGATTTACCCTAGAACAATGAAACAATTGTGTTTAAGGCTAATGGTATGTGATTTGAGCACTTAAGATGAAAATCTTGATATACTGATTACATGTCCCTGTCAGAGCAGAAACAAAGCAGATGCTCTCTATACAATTTTTTAATATTCTTTCAAGAAAATATCTGAATTTTGCAAGCTTAATTTTCAAAGTTTGGTTGAAAGATCAGAAAAGGGCCATCCATATACCCACCGATAAGTTGTCAAAAGTGGACAAGACAGGTTAAAATGCCAGATTAAACAGGACTGTACATTATGCTCACATATTGAACAGGCCAAGAGACCAGCTCCAAGAGGATGTTTTTGATGTGGCAAAACTACGCAAACAAGCCCCCATCAGGAGACCGGCTTCCCATACCACTGCAGCGGCCAACATGCAGAACCTACAGGAGTTTAACCGTCTCAAGTACAGAGGTAAGTCTGACACTGAACTCTTCAGTCTGCCTGTAATCTCACTCCCAAAAGGACTCATTACAGCTGTGATGGCTTTCAAAATCCCATTCACCAGCTGCTATTACCTTCACATATCCACCAGCAGCCATACTCATTTCTTCTTGCTCATGCCCTGATCCATTGTTCGCTTCAGTGAAATATAATAAACTTCCATCTGCCCTCCAAATTTCTATTTAATGAAGTCTAAAAGATTTCCGGATCTTTTCACTGCAGTTTTGTTCACCCAAATTCTTGCTGCTGAATGTTCATTATGAGATGTAAATCCATAAGTGGTTTAACTCTAATGTTCTGAAGATGTATGGCCACTTTATATGGTGAATGTACAGTATTTACAGTTTGTTGTCTTTTATACACAAAAGAACAAGCTTTATTTGTTCTTGAAGCTTAAAAGTGCAGCATGACATACAAGAATGAATCTCATTGGTTCTCATACATCAAGCAAGCATGCTTGAGGTGTGGAACGCTGAAAACATTGTTCACTGATTTTAATATTTAGCTAAAAGCATTAATTCAATCTGTTGGTTATAAAAAGCAGTAATTTCTCGTCTGAATACTTGGATTAAACCATGCAATCTATGTTTTTCTCATGACTTTTGATTTAAAGCATCAGCGTTTCGGTTGTAATTGAAGGGACAGGAATCTTAATTTGTGTTCTGGAGATTAATGAAATTCTTTTTGTTTTTGATGAATAAATTGTTACAACATACAATTTTGGTTGAACAAACCCCTTAAAAAGTAGAAACTCCTAATAAGCATAGTTAACTAAAATTGTTAATATTATGATAAATAAACTGCTCATTATAACTGTTAATCATAATAAGTTAGCAATACTTAATAGCAGTTGCTACTTAGTTTTATATATAAAAGGTTAAATGATATTATATAGATTAAATTTATACTTAATCAGTGTTGTGGTATGATTGATAGTGCAGATGTAATGGAGAAGCAAAAGATTAAACAGGAGATTTTGGTCCTGGCTGTTATGAAACTTGAAGAAACTGATGTAATTTACGAGGCTTAAATACAATTAATCTAGACAGAAGAAAACCTGGTTATGGTTGAATGAAACTACAATTATTTTTATGTCCAATGTCCTGCTAATTTGTTTAGCTAGAGGAATGTTTCACGTCCCCTTAACCTTCTCTTTAGCTCAGAAGATGGATTCAGCAGATCTCTCTCTCCATCTGGCCACTCATGAGGTGAAGTAATGATGGCATCAGTCATCAGACCCTCAGCAGGACAGAAATGAGCAGCATCTCTGTGAGCTGTGACTCAGCATCGCCTGACTCTGTGCACTTGCTTTGTCATGCTGTTTCCTTCAGCTTTCATTTGTTCTCATCTAGAACTGCGCAATTCTGGATATACATCACTATTTTCTTTTTTACGTGATTCAGAATAAACAATGCTTCTGACCAGACCAAATTTTAAAGAAAAAATTATATTATTAAACTATTTTTCTTATATCTCTAACCCAGGAGGCTTATTGGAAATGTATACCCAGGACTACATTTTTGAGAACCGACAAATATGTACCCTGGACTATGTTGTCTTTTGGTTTCTTGTTTTCACAAATACACTAGAAGGTGCCAAGCACATTTTTGACAATCTCAAATACATTGGGTCAGGTTTTCTCACATCTGCCATTTCTTGTATATCCACCAGAGGCAGCTGCTGTATACATTTCTGTGAGTATTAATGATCTTCCCAAGCGTGTCTGTGAGAGAAGCCGGTTATATAAAGTAATTGATAATATTAAAGCTTGATATTGACTGAACCATGCACCCCCTTCCTTAAACTGAACCAATAGTGTTTTCAAAAGCAAACTAGAAGAGAAAAGCCATCATGACCTCTACGCTGCTTTTTTTTGGGTTTCATTTTCTCCGGTTTCTTGAACCGTCCAACGCCGGATTCGAATCTCGGTCTGCTTTGTCTCCCAAGTCTGGCTGTGTTCGTGGTGAGCTACCACGTAAACCAATCAAACTGGAAAAGCCATCTATATAAAGTTACGCAGTCAACAGTAACGCCCCGTAGTGTGCACATTCAACCATATGTACCTGTATACACATATTACTCAGTTCTCAAAAACACACCAGGACACGCTCATTTTCCCAATGAGCCTGTGCTGCAAATCTGAATTTTTTTTGTATTAATAATAGGGCTGTCCAAGAATTAATCGTGATTAATCACATCCAAAATAAAAGTTTGTTTTGACATAATATGTGTGTGTGTTATATATATTTATTATGTATATGTTATAAACACATTCATAGAAGCCAAAACTATATGTAAAAAAAGTTACATCAAAGTAGTTACATCATATTCAAATGTAAAATTTGTATCATACACATATTATTTTTTATATATCTAAATATAAACCAACATTTTATCAAGTATATGCATGTGTGTATTTATATATTCATAATAAAATATACACAGTACACTATCAAATATTATGTTAAACTTTTATTTTGGATGTGATTAATCACAATAATTTTTTTGACAGCCCTAATTAATAAGCTTTTTTTTTTTTTTTAAGTCTTATTAGAAAATGATTCAGTGATGATGCATTTAATACTTTTGACAATGTAAAAAGTTGAAAGTTTCAGTTAAGTTACTTCATTGCTGTTGTAGATCCCAACAATGAACTCATCCAACTGCTGTATTTTTGTGACAAATTGAATGTTTGTAACACAGATAATAATAATTACTGGTTGAAATACTGGTTAATAATACTGGTTGAAAAGACCAAAAATGTAAATCTGTTTCAACCACACATGACTGCTCTCTCTGGGTGAATGTACGCAGGGCTTGACATGAACTTTTTTTGATTACCAGCCACTGTAGCTTGTATTTTTCAACGTTACTAGCCACTCTGTATTTTTACTTGCCACATTTTTGCTGTCGGGAAAAATATTTTATATGCTTAAATTTGACTTTGGCATCCTAAAATTACCTGATTTAAATTGTGTTGTGACCTTGGTTAATGAGGATGAGCAAATGGGTTGGGGTTTCATAGTGTCGCATTGCAAGTAGTTTTATTTCACACGACTTTTTAGTGCTCAACACTAGGCATTTACCAAAATTTTCTCTAGCCACACCAAACTAATTATTTCCTTGCCACACATTTTAAATAATGTGTCAGAACAAGCAAAATATAGATGTATACATACACTTTTTATTCCACAAAAATGTTCTTAGAAAAATAATTGACTTTTTTTTCCCAGTCTATTTAAAACAGAACCGACTGCACCTGTTGCGTTTTCAGGCACAACTTTACGCAAGAAAATGGGACAAAGGGGGGTTTTTAAGCACTTGCCCGCATCACATCTGCTGTGCGCTTGACACTAAAGCCCTCGACAGTGAGTGAGGATTGCCTATGTCTCACCGTGTGCCTGAACATCCTCATCTTTCTTTTGCTCGCCCGAACAGTTATTAGACGTGCTTCTGCTCGATTCTAAGATCACATTTGCACACAAATTGACAAACCGTCATAAACTAAAATTCTAAAATCTTTAGTGATGAGCCAGCACTGACAGTTTAAAAATCTACCTGAATTAGTTTATTAATTATTAATGGAGGTCATTTGCAATTAAATTATTAGTTGACTGAAAAAAGAAAATGTATTAATTATTTACAATTAATGTTATTATTTACTCTAAGACTAAGACCTTAATTCATCTTTGGAACATACATTAGGAATGCAGAATATTTGCAATGCACAGATAAAGTTCTCCCCATGATAATAATTATTCTTATAAGATGTATTAATAACGATAGAACTACAGCAGCATGTGTGACACAGTTTTGTGTGGGTATGAGCCTGTTTACAAACTGCTTTAATTGTTATACTTCCACTCTAAATTTACTTGATAACATCGGCCAAGTGTTGTGACCAGATGTGAATTCAGAATGAGGAAGAGGATAAATACCAGAATGAGGAAGAAATTGTTTTGTTTTATAGTATTCAATACAGGTATGGGTCAAATAGCATTGCGTTTTAATAAATATACTCTTTACTTTTGTAATGCATAGTTGCAGTTTTTATGTGCCCTCCAGCATCCAATACAGGTAGTGCAGAATTATTAGGCAAGTTGTATTTTTGAGGATTAATTTTATTATTGAACAACAACCATGTTCTCAATGAACCCAAAAACCTCATTAATATCAAAGCTGAATATTTTTGGAAGTAGTTTTTAGTTTGTTTTTAGTTTGAGCTATTTTAGGAGGATATCTGTGTGTGCAGGTGACTATTACTGTGCATAATTAGTAGGCAACTTAACAAAAAACAAATATATACCTATTTCAATTATTTATTTTCACCAGTGAAACCAATATAACATCTCAACATTCACAAATATACATTTCTGACATTCAAAAACAAAACAAAAACAAATCAGTGACCAATATAGCCACCTTTCTTTGCAAGGACACTCAAAAGCCTGCCATCCATGGATTCTGTCAGTGTTTTGATCTGTTCACCATCAACATTGCGTGCAGCAGCAACCACAGCCTCCCAGACACTGTTCAGAGAGGTGTATTGTTTTCCCTTGTAAATCTCACATTTGATGATGGACCACAGGTTCTCTATGGGGTTCTCTAAGAGTGCTGCATCCCTCTGCAAGATATCTCACTGTTTTTGACTTTTCGGAGCCTGTCAAGTCCTTCTTTTGACCCATTTTGCCAAAGGAAAGGAAGTTGCCTAATAATTATGCACACCTGATATAGTGTGTTGATGTCATTACACCACACCCCTTCTCATTACAGAGATGCACATCACCTATGCTTAATAGGTAGTTGGCTTTCGAGCCTATGCAGCTTGGAGTAAGACAACATGCATAAAAAGGATGATGTGGTCAAAATACTCATTTGCCTAATAATTCTGCACTCCCTGTAGGAGTAAAACAGATATTGCAATGTGTATGCTAACAAAAAAGGAAAAATATTGCTTTTCTCTAGATACACAACTTTTTTTGTCTCTGTGGATATGTCTGAATTGTTATCGACATCATCAATAAATATCAGAAAATGGCATGATATAATAAGTCCATATAGCACAAATTAGATGAAATCCTAGAGCTCTCTTCCCTCCATAGACCGCAAGACTTCAGTAGTCAACTCTTATAATACGAAGCTTAACCAGCACTTTAGTGTGCCAAAAGTATTGCCATTAGAGTCAGCAGCACAACATGCAAGCATTGTATCACCCATAGTAAATGCACACCATGACCTGACGTTCTTAAAACAATAGTTTGACTCCTAATGTAAATGTTCTTGGAGCTTTGTATGATTACCACTGTTACATGTTACATTTGGACAGAGTTTTGGGTTTCTTTTTTGGACTTTGAATGTTTTGTGACCCTTCCTCTATATGGAGGGTAGGAGAGCTCTTGGATTTTATCTAAAATGTCTAATTATGTTCTAAAGATGACCTAAGGCAGGGGTCACCAAACTTGTTCCTGGAGGTCCGGTGTCCTGCAGATTTTTAGCTCCAACCCTAATCAAACACACCCGAACAAGCTAATCAAGCTCTCACTGGGTATACTTGAAACATCCAGACAGGTGTTTTCAGACAAGTTGGAGCTAAACCCTGCAGGACACCGGACCTCCAGGACCGAGATTGGTGATCCCTGACCTAAGGCCTCTGGGAATTGGAACAACATGAGAAATTAATTACAGAGTTTTTAATTTTGGGTGAACTAACCCTTTAAGATCACACAGGTGTTTGAATGGAGATTTAGATCTTTTAATAATTAATGGTGTGGCTCTTTTGCTCTAATGTTATATATGATGAACAGAACTGATTGGCCACATGAGTCAGTGTTTTCTGCGACTGGATCATATTTGCTTATCTCTCTGTATTATCTGTAAGTGATGAGGAGGAGAGGATGACTGTTATCTTTGTGTGTTGTCAGATGGAGTATCTCGTGAGGAGATGCGGCAGGCATATCCTGAACCCCCCAGTGATGATCACAGTCTAGATATACAACAACAGGCTCTGTTAAGACAACAGCAGAGAACCATCAACAGCCTGAGGACAGGCAGAGCTGCGGGTCAGTCTGTCTGATATTTCATTTGACATTTCTGTAAAGTACGTTATAATCATTTTTTTTTAATTATTATTATTTTGGTCAAAATAATTACTGGGTAGATGGAAATGAATAGTTTTATTTTGCAAGTATGCAACCTTTAATTAAATGGAAGATACTGGGAGGGAATAAAAAGAATATAAAGCTATGGGGAAAAATATATGATCACTTAAAGGGATAGCAAAAAATGAAAATTCTGTCATCAGTCACTCATTTTCTGCTTGTTCCAAACCTGACTAAGTTTCTTTCTTCAAAAGAAGATTTAGGCCCAATCCAAATTGTATTTTTGTACCCCTTCTTTTTCTCTTTGGCCCTTGAAACAGAGTGTGAAGGGGAAGGGCTTCAAAAATAACCCCTAAGAAATGGGACACCACTACAGTACCTGCACATGTCATCATGTGTCATCGCGATCTCTTACTTTAAATGAGATCAGACGATCACGACTGCTGTAGTGATTCCAGTTGCATTATTTTTTGTTATTTATCTTCAGGAAATCACTGAAGGCATTTATCATTTTATCATAACAATGTAATGTGGCAATAAGCTGATAACTGTACTGTGCATTTACACCATGGCCATGTTCATCTATGTAAACACACCAAAAGCAACATTAACATTATAGCTGACTGTAAAAAGCTAATTCCCAACTGCTGGACTTTTCTGACTATTTGAATGTCATCGAGTCACAGAATGTTGTGAAACTGCAAAATCTCTGTTTGCAGGGGTATCTAGCCCCTCCCCTTAGCCCTATACTTCAAGCTAAAGAGAATTGGGACACCCCTATCCCTTCACGTGAACGAACAAAACGAAGGGTAGGGGTAAGCGGAAGGAGGTAGAGGTAGAGGTTCACATACTAGAGAGCGGTTGATTGGTCAAGATTTGATGAGGGAAAAAAAGATTTGGTTACGTGAAAAAGAAAAAAAGGGCTGAGAGGTAGAATTGGGATTGGGCCTTCCTGATTAATGTTGGACAAAAATTGTCATTAACTTTATATGGATGTCAGTGGCTGCTTTTCCCCAACATCCTTCGGCATATCTTGTTTTGTGTGGAAGAAAGAAATTCATAAAAGTTTAGAACCACTTGAGTGTGAGTATATGCTGCAGGATTTTTCATTTTTGGGTGAACTATCCCTTTAAATTCTGTTTCTCTGGATTTATTATTTACAGGTTTGAGCAAAATGTTCATGTTTGTTTTATTCCTAATACTAATACTTTTTTTTTACAAATGTCAAATAATAATAATAACAATAATAATAATTTTAGAGTTTTTTATTTTATTTTTACTACCCCGAAAATAACAATAATAATGACAAATGTCATTAGTAGTTTACAAGAAACCAAAAGTATTTTTTGAATGCAAACTTAAGAAATTTTAAATATAGGGAAACTAAATTCACTATTTGGACATTTGATTCCCAGAATTGTGAGTTTTTTGTTTTTTTTACATATCTACTAAAAATTATATATGTTTACAAACTAGCTATACACTTGCAAATATTAGATGTGAACTTGTAATTCAGAGGAAACAGTGTCGATTGTAAAACATAAATTCAAAAATACAAGATTTAAATTGCTGTTTTTTTTCTCTTAATTGAGATAATTGTGAAATAAAACTTTTCTTTTTTTATCTTTTTGTGGAAACAGGCTTCCATTTTCAACATTGACAACAAGGAAGATATTTCAGCAACATATTTATGATTTTTGATGATTTTTGATGTATAATGAATGATTTCTAAAAGATTAGTTTGACACTAAGACTTGCATAAAAGCTGTTGAAAAATATTGGCCATTACATAATAAATTGGATTTTCACATTTCTTTCATCCACGTTTCACACCTGATTACTGTTTTACTGATCATTAGAGAAAACAAATTCAGTCACTTTCAAAGGTTAATGTTAATGAATGTATTTACTAACTAATAATGAACAATACTTGTACAGCATTTATTACAGCATGCATTTCTATTATCTAATGTTAACAAAGATGAATCAATACTGTTATAAATGTATTGTTCATTGTTTGTTCATCTTAGTAAATACATTAAGTAACATCAACAAGTACAACCTTTATTGTTAAGTACTCCAATCGGTAAGAAATTTTGACCTACTACTGAATATGAAAAAGTAAATTTATATGTATGTCTCTATGAGTACACTTATATCTGTATTCCCTGGCCAGATTACTTTGACCTGGTGTCTTCTGATCAGCGCCATTATGAGCAGGTAAGTAAGAGTTTCTACACTCTGGTTAACACGAATGCCACTAAAAATCCTGACTCTGTTTTTCATGACCCATTTTTCTGAGCCCTTAAAGGGTATCTGCACTCCGTTAGTGCATTCTGACGGTTCTGCTTATTGGCTTGACATTTTTATTGATGTGTTTATCCCTCCAGAGGCAGAATTCAGCAGAGGATCTGGGCAGACGCTTGCTGTTAGCCTCTGAGAGAGCTTTTATAGGTGAGTTTGCTTAAAATGAGAAATGGAGAGAAGCTTATTTCACCATTGTGGGAGTCACCCGCAACCCTCAGACTAGTAGATGACATTACACATGCATGCTTCAAGGTCCTGTGAAGTGCTTTGAAATGTGCAGTTTTTTATTCTTTTTCTTATTTTTATTCTTTTATTTTATATAGTTTGATGTAATCTAAACTGACAAATTAAGAGAGGGTGGGACTTAAGAGTAGCTACTTCCCTTTTTAAAAACAGCCAATAGCATTTTGTTTTTATAACAGCTCTGGCAGTGAGAGTGGTTGAGCTCAAGCGCATCAAATGAGAAGTGTATTGAAGGAGGTGGGACAAGTCACATACTAAAGAGCGGTTGATTGGTCAAGATTTCATTCATTCATTCATTTTCTTTACGGCTTAGTCCCTTTATTAATCCGGGGTCGCCATAGCGGAATGAACCGCCAACTTATCCAGCATTTGTTTTACGCAGCGGATGCCCTTCCAGCCACAACCCATCTCTGGGAAACACATCCATACATTCTCATTCACACACATACACTACGGACAATTTAGCTTACCCAATTCACCTGTACCGCATGTCTTTGGACTGTGGGGGAAACCGGAGCACCCGGAGGAAACCCACGCAACCACGGGGAGAACATGCAAACTCCACACAGAAATGCCAACTGGCCCAGCCGGGGATCGAACCAGCGACCTTCTTGCTGTGAGGCGAACGTGGTAACCACTCGGCCACCGTGGCGCCCTGGTCAAGATTTGATGAGGGAAAAAAAGATTTGGTTACATGAAATAGAAAAAAGCATTAATCGATTTAGTTGGAATTGACAAACTGCAAGCTTTGGATGTTTATATCGGTTTTATATATCCTAAATGTGGATTTTGTCACTGTTTCGGAGCACACTAGCTAATACATATCATTAAAACTAACAGACTGAAACAAACATCTACATTTTTTTTTTATTTTCTTATAACAGAACCTTTACAAAACCACTTTTTATTTATTTTGCACAGTTTATTTATAAACTAATTTTGAGAGGAGCGCGTGCTTATGATTGAACACGGCTGGTCCCGCATTAACTAATGCACAATCCACCAAACAGTCAATTCCTAACTCTCCATTAATAACTAGAATTTCTTACCTCAGTATCTTCGTTTTGAAGAATCGCTCCTTCCACCCCTACTCCTACTTCATTTTTTAGACAGGGCGGCATGGCAGTCCAGTGGTTAGCACTGTTGCCTCACAACAAGAACGTCACTGGTTCAAGTGCTTACCAGGCCAGCTGTCGTTTCTGTGCGTAGTTTACATGTTCTCGCCATGCTCGTGGGTTTCCCCCAAGGTTCCCTGGTTTCCTCCCACAGTCCAAAGATATGTGACATAGGTGAATTGACCAAACCAAACTGTCACTATAGACGAGCTCTAGTCAGCAGTTTATTTCTATAGTATTCCATAATTTGTCATTTATAGCAGGAGAGTTCTCGAGATCCACCCGAGCTCAAACTCCCCTCTCACCCTTCAAACAGGCTCGAGGATCTTTTGAGCTCAGGGCTCTCTCCCGGGATAGCTTGTCAAATACGCTTTATTTATCAATTATCAGCTAAGGGTGAACTCTTGAAATTGTTTTATTTTGGCAAGCCTTAAATTTATCGGAAGGCAAATTATTTATGCACTGAAAACAAAACTTTGAAGTAAAAGCAATCATGGCTACCAGCTGTTTGGTGTTGCGATGGCACTGCGATGCATTTGGAATGGCTCGTCCCTACGGCCTAATCCCTTAGAAGTTGTCACTTCAGAAGATAAACTCTTCAAAAGTATAAGGGGATAGGGCTGAGTTCTTCCAAACGGAATGAAATGTGCGTGTAGTATGGAATAGTTTCCCAAAAATCTAAAAATCTGATTAGATTTTTTGTTACTCACCCAAAGTCTGTATTGTAGGTGACTTAACTTCTTCAGTAGAACGTTTAAAAGATTTGTCACTTAGAAATAGAATTGCTGTTGAAGTTGAAAATGCACATTTGTGATGAAGTATGGTTTACAAATGAGCTTGCATTTTTTTTTTTTTTTTGCCAAAATTAATATTCGTTACATTACATTTTACCTGCTACAGTATATATTCTGTTATATGCAATAATTATGAAAAATACATACAGTAAATACATTTCAACACATTTTTTACATTTTAAAATGTGAATGCATTCAACAATTTGTAGTGAATATAACGATAACACAAGTTTCCATCAGTGGGCTTAGCTAAACGCACATTGACCAGAGTTTTTTCCTTTGTCCATCCCTCTCTACCACAGCTGTCCTGTCCTATATGCAAAACAAGAAAAAGGGCCCTTAAAATTACACGTTTCACCAATTTGCTGCAGTTGGCAGCTATAACTGAATATTAGTTTTAGCTTGTGAAGACCAAACTTAAAAAAAATAAATAAATAAAATAAATACAAATTCACACCTTTTTGAGTTGGAGTTATTAGTGCTTGTTAACAATAGGTGTTAGAAGATCCTGTTTCCTTGCCAAATTGTGTCCTTCCGCAGTGTCTGTCTAAAAACATACAAGATGATTTAGATTTTTACTTTCTCAATTTCTTGTTTAATTTGAGCTGTAGTAACACAATGTGATATAAGGATAAATGGTAGAAGCTGGAGCTTATTGATTTGCGTTAGGGCTGCATGATATGGGAAAAATCTGACATTGCGATAATTTGTTTTGCTGCGATATAAATATAATTTCAGCAGATGATTTGAGTAGCTCTATTTAGAAAGATTTTATTCATTTAGATCGACTGGCATGATCAAGTCTTTTTCTGTGCCATTCATCTGCAGAAATTAGAATAAAAACAAGCATATATAAACACAACAGAGTGAAAGTAAAATAAACAGTGCTTTTTGGTTTTCTGGGGAGTATTCAAAATACAATAATGGAACAATTAAATGTAAAATAATATGGTCTTGATTTTATAAATAGTTTAAATATAATAACATTTAATAATATCTTTAACTTTTAATCTTCAATAAATAAACTAATCCTGCGATATGACTACTGCAGATATACACATTGCGATATTGATTCTCAAACGATATATTGTTCAGCTCTAACATCATTTAGACATCAACATTTATTACATTTAGAATTTCTTAATTATTTTTAGGCAAAATAATGTCAATTTACATTTGACCATTTTTTAAATTCAAAAATTATTATTATTATATTTAAGAAACAGGCGTTGAGCAGGTGGAGCAGTGGGTAGCACGATGACCTCACAGCAAGAAGGTCGCTGGTACGAGCCCCGGCTGAGTCATTTGGCATTTCTGTGTCGCGTTTGCTTGTTCTCTCTGTGTTGACGTGGGTTTCCTCCGGGTGCTCCGGTTTCCCCCAAAGCCCAAAGACATTCGATTGTAGTGAATTGAATAAGCTAAAATGGCCGTAGTGTATGTGTGTGAAAGAGTGTGTATGGGTGTTTCCCAGTGTTGGGTTGCAGGTTGGAAGGGCATCTGCTCCGTAAAACATATGCCGGATAAGTTGGCGGTTCATTCCGCTGTGGCGACCCCTGATTAATAAAGGGAATAAGCCGAAAAGAAAATGAATGAATGTTTAAGAAACAACAGTCTTTTTTAGTATTTCAGTTTTATTTAGTATAAAGACTGTGTGTGTGTGTGTGTGTGTGTGCATGTGCGCGCGCGCCAGTATGAATAGGATGCAGTGCGTGACTCTGCAGTCATTCACTCAAACAGCTTCTGTCACTGCCACCAGGACCTGATGACAGAGAGTGTGACAGCTATGAACACCAGACAGACGAGAGATTGACTTTGGGTTGAGGATAATGCCTGCGAGAGAGTTCGCCAGTCACCTTTTATATGAGCTCTAGTCTCATTCTCAGCCATTAAATGCCATTTCATTTGCCCCGTTTCAATTACCAAGCGTTAATTGCTTGAATCGTGCATGTTGGAGCTGGAGAAAATCTCGAGAGAGGAAACACTGCAGAGCCTGCTGTTGCTTAACACTTGTCGACGGTAAATAACCAATCAGTTGTTTCTACACAGGCCCCAGTGGAGATTCAGTCCTTCTACAATCCCGCCGTGACCAGAGAATGACAACCAGAGTTAGGAAACCAGATGTGACTGATGTAAGAGACTTCAGTTATACACACCTATAACCTCACTGAACAAGGCGAAGCCATTAGCTCTGTTCCAAAATCAAGCTGTATTGGTATTTGTATATACATTTAGAGTAAACATTATTGGACCCAATAACCTAACTGGGTTAACTGGGCAAGTCATTGTATAACAGTTGTTTGTCCTGTAGACAGTCGAAGAAAATAATGCTAAAGGAGGCTAATAATATTGACTATACTTTTAATAATACTTAAAATAGTTTTTAAAAAAAATTAAAATCTGCTTCTATTCTAGCTGATGTAAAACAAACAAGACTTTCTCCAGAAGGAAAAATATTATAGGAAATACTGTGAAAAAAATCCCTTGCTCTGTTAAACATTATTTAGAAAATATTTGATAAAGGCTAAACATAAAAAAAAAAACAGGAGGGCTTCAACTGTTTAAAATAGTTTTTTATTTGATTACAGTTATTAAACAGTATTTTGCTAAGTGCGATGTTGTGCTGGTATCTTGGATAAATGGTAACACTTTACAATAATGTTCATTAGTTAATGTATTTACTAACATAAACTAATCATAAGCAACACTTGTACAGCATTTATTAATCATAATTGAACATTTACTAATGCATTATTAACATGCAAGTCTATGCTTGTTAAGTAAGGGATAATCAACGGCTTGCCGTGCGTTAAAGGATTTTAATGCACAACGCCTCCGCGAAGTGCATTAAACATTTTTAAACATTTTTAAAGACGCGCTATCCATACACATAAATTGCCGATTTGACTTTAAAATAACTATATTCTCGCTTGAAAAACTCTTAAAACTTGAATTTGTGACATAGTTGATGAGTATTTTCCTAATTTTGCGGATTTCTCGTCCGCCATTAATAGACCTCATTGGTTTCTTGCGCAGCACATGCGAGTTGCTATAGTAACTGTATACGTTTGGGAGAAGCATATTTATTTCGAACTGTGATCGAAACTGACTGGAACTACCTGTGCATTTCAACGAAATATACCACACCCTCCAGCCAATCAGAATCAAGAATTTCAACAGACCATGGAATAACATTAGTTAATGCACCGTGAGTTAACATGAACTAACAATGAACAGCTGTATTTTCATTAACGTAACGAACATGGACAAATACTGTAGTACATGTATCGTTCATTGTTTGTTCATGTTAGTAAATGCATTAATTAACTTTAACTAATGAACCTTATTATAAAGTGTGACTGGATAAATAAATATAATGAATGCACGTCTACTATATGAATGTTGTCTGATTCTGAAAACCAATAATTCTTTATATTCAGAAGCCAATAATCAATATATAGCTAGATAAATCCAAATCACAATATTTTTTTTTCTGCAGTCAATGTTTGCTGTTTGTTCAAAGTACTTACAATAAGTGGAAACAACAAGTTATTTTTGGGACAGTTTAATCATTGAATGTTCAATCCACTTTCACTCAAACTTTTTTTCTGCTTGTTTAAACCACTTTTTAAAAACGAGCCCAATCAACACAATTCTTGAGTTTTATTAGGGACAACTTAATTGTTTTCTGTTCAATCCACTTAAATTTCTAAAAACAATTAAAGTTAATTTGCGTAATCAGTTTGTGTTAGGACGACATGTAGGAATTGTGTGGAACCCAGCATTTTATACAGTTTAAAAGTAATTAGTTAACTTAATTCATTCATGTTGTCTCAACACAAATCGACTGTGTGAAACTCAGCATTTTATACAGTGTGTGCTTGATGGAAACAAACACAACGCAAGCAAATGCAATGAAAAACTAGTTTAAATTTAAAAACATTACAGCAAAAAATATGGGAGCTGCATGCTATGTCTTGTGGAAAACACTAATCAAATCCTGGAATGTTGTCTAAAATCAGTATTACATTTGTGATTGCTCTCTCTCTCTCTGCTGATATTATCAAAAAACGACACTCCTGCTTGTGTGGTAATTATTATAGATCATTTTTAGTAGATTATTTCTGCAATTTTTAATATATTCTTTCTGTTTTAGGGTCATTTGTACTACATACTAATAGGCGTTATCATGCCATAAATGCTTTTGGACTTTCAAGACACTAATACTAATATACTAATGTTACAATTTTAGCTGTTACCCACCTATAGTACCTACCTCCCTCTACATCTTCTATATCTATTATATATATATATATGTTACATGCGGTACAGGTGAATTGGGTAAGCTAAATTGTCCATAGTGTATGTGTGCGAATGAGAATGTATGGATGT
>CAIGQQ010037704.1:1151975-1170224 GCA_903798035.1 Danio albolineatus | reverse complement strand
AGAGAGAGAGAGAGAGAGAGAGAGAGAGAGAGAGAGAGAGAGAGAAAAAAAGAGAGAGAGAGAAAAAGAGATGAGCCGATGAAAGCAGATAACCACTATTTAGGCAGACAAATACAAAGAATAATTTATTTTCTTTATGAGGCTAATAATAGCATTTAAAGAATAAGAATAAACATTTATCATTCAATACCGATATGGCTACCGAAATGGTTGCCAACATAATGTGCATCACTTGTTTTTGTTTGCTTTCTTTTTTGCAAAGTAAGTGACAAACTCAGTAATATTATTGTTGTTCACATTGTAGCTCACATTAATATTGAAGATGAATATTGAAGAAGATAAGTGCACACTACAAGCAGTTACTTTTTAAGCAGCTATTTAGACTTAATGCAAGCAATAAATGTAAAAACAAAGCAAACAAAACAGTGTCCGAATCGACTTGCTTATTTTCATTCAGTGAAGTGCAGTCTGGAATTGCCTTCTCTTCAAAACAGAATTTGCAATGCTGCTTTAGAATGTAATCAAAGCAAGGTATCTTCAAAGCCTTCGGGTTGGGTTTTGGAACAGAGCTGGAATGTTTTGTTTTCTCTCTCTAACTGAAAGCATCCACAGAGTCCCTGCGCTGAATGACTATACTATTGTTTTGACGCTAGGATGAGGTAAACGGGTACACTCGACCTGACAGCGCTCCTGACAGCCAGTCCCTGCACTCGCTAACCATCACAGAAATAGAGAGACTGAGGGAGCGCTCCAAAAACAAGATGACATCGCTGAATAACATGAGGGAACATGACTGGAGATCAGGTCAGTCACCTTTAATGCAAAAGTAAAATCGCCTACAGTTGATTTGTTCCACCCTCGCTAGACTTTTTTGATTATCAGCATAAAGTCTGTTCTGCACTGAAGCTTAATATGCTGAGTATAAGTTGAGGAACGGAAGTGAGCTTTTAATATGAAGAAATCAATACAATTTTAATTTGAAGCGTTGCAGTATTTGTAAAAAGCTACCTGCAGACGACGTATAAGCAGTTCACAAATGTGCTGTGAGTCTTTTTGCACTAATTTGTCCACAAGATGTCTGCACTGATCCAGGCTGCTGTTTGTTTCACTGTTGGAAAAGGAAAGGGAAAATGGATATCAATACTGTACTTTAATGTAGACAAAGACATATTTGATAAACGATAAATGACCACATGATAGACTGATTTAGAAGGTGCGACATCAGGCATCAGTATGTGTTGACAAGATGTATGCACTCAACTGTTGTAAACAATCATGATAGGTCAGGGGTCAGTTCTTCATATCTCGCTTAAATGATTTAAGATGATTTGGCAGATCCTGGATCTTTTAATCTTGATAACTGATCTTTAGCTAATTTCTTCAAACAAGTTCGTGAGGCAGATTAAAATGTCTGGTGTGTTGTGAAGAACAGATCTATTGATCATTGAAATCATCATCAGCAATGCAACGATTGGCTGATGGCACAGGAGCATAATCATATCATCTGATTAATATTCAGTTATCTATGTCAGCAAAATTATGTAAAATTTGTAGTAAAGAGTTCAACATTTGTTGTGGGCTGCAGGCTTTACTCTGTCATGTGTCAAGAGTATTTAGCAATAGATTTAGTTTTACTTTTTAAAGCAGATTTTCTTTTATTATTGTAGCCTATTGAAGTTTCTTAATCTGTGTAAGGAATTTCAATACATTTTGCTTCAAAGCATTTTGATATTAGTAAAGGGGTCTGCAACTTTTGCAAGCATCACATCTTCGTCATATTAGCTGTCAAAACATGTGCATGACTGCAGAAATTATTATTCCTTTATATAAAAAACCAAACAGTGGAATATTGTGCACGTCTATTATCATACACAAATTGTACTACAGTTGGGTTCTTAAAGTACACATTTGTATCTAAAAAGTCCATAATAATAAATGTTCTCCTTGAACAACTTAGGGAGAACTGTCCTGTTTTTGTATTTTATTCCAGAGTGCAGATTACATAAGTTTCATTAATATATTAATTTAAACTTATATGTATATAAACATAAATATTATTAATTATTTAATACTAAATATTATTACATTTATAATATTACTATATTACTATATAACATATTATTATTATAAATGTGTGCGTGTGTGTGTGTGTGTATGTATGTATGTGTATGTATATAACCTATAGGTAGGCCCACACGGAATCTGCGCCCGCAGATTTTTAGCCTATCATTAATTCTGTTTATTTACTATTATAAATGTGTGTCAGTTTTTAAATTAATTTCAGTAATAATATTGACTAATATTAAAATATTCATATGATTTATTTACAACACAGTTTGTAAAGTAATATTTTCTGTCTTTTAGTAGATATTTTATATAAGAGGCTTGCTTTGTTTACCAAATAAAGTGGATCTAATTGGATTCGCATTGTAAACATTAAATAAAAGTTAAACAGGTATTACTTTTTATTTATTATATTAAGGTTTTAGTTATGATACTTCTAAAAGCATTTTTAACAAAAATCTGCACAGAAATAGCAAAAAATGTTCACAGATTCCATCTGGCCCTACCTATAGGTTACTACTGTAAGAAAATAACAGCATCTGGTATAAACTTTCAGGATTACCTTTGCTTGAAGACTCAATCTAATCCTGTTGATATGACATAAGCCTGCGCCACAGCAGGTTTGAGCCACGAGAACTACCAAATTTATTTATTTATTTTTAATTATTATTATTAATCATTGACGATTGTAGCTCATCAGTGCTAACTTGTTAGGCTAGCTCATTAGCAGCTCACGCAGTGTTTGTTGCTTGGTAACAGACCTGAGAATGGTTTGTCGAACTTGATAACATAATTTAAGATTTCCTAACTAGAGATAAGAGTTTGTAAGAGGATCAGAATCCTAAATCAAGTATAAAGATTTGCTTCTTTAAAACGTATTTGCACAAAATCCTAATTTATTGTATCATATATTAAGACCTAAGATAAGACACTTTCTGTAATACACTGCAAGATCCCTGTGTCTCACTGTAACATCTGTTGTCAGAATGTCATACTGAAAAACAAACAAGATGCTGATCCATCAATGACAATCACAGCAAACATATGTTAAAGTTAGCGCTTCTTATTGGCTTTGAATAGAGTGACGTCAAGCGTGGATGAACCGAATTGTGGATCCGTCGACTCATGTTGAGTCCGTTGCTCGCTTTTCAATTGTTTTAAGCCCCAATCAGATCGATTTCTGTAAATACTGCTGTAGATGCTAGCCAATCACATTTGAGGAACACCAGTTAATAGCAGTCAATTTTTCTTTTCTGGCCTTCACTCACTAACCTCTATTGGAACATTTGTATGGGTTTAAATGGAATGCTGTAAAGCAGGCGTGACCAACCTTGCTCCTGGAGATCAACCTTCCTGCTGAGTTCAGCTCCGACCCTGATCAAACAAACCTGAACCAATTAATCAGGGCATGAACAGCACTAGATGATTACAGACAGGTGTGTTTGATTTGAGTTGCAACTGAAATCTGCAGGACAGTCGATCTCCAGGTGCAGGGTCGGTCACCCCTGCTCTAAACCAAATGCGTCAAAGTCAGTTCCTGGAGGGCCGCAGCTCTGCACAGTTTAGTTCCAACCCTGCTTCAACACACTAACCTGTAGGTGTTAAATAAGAATGAAGGACTAATGAATGAAGGATCAGTTTTACTTCCATTTCTGCTTTAATAAATGTGTTTAAAAATACAGAGCAAAAATCATTAATTAAACTCATCCACCCGCGACTCACCCTCAAGTAATCATAATGTATTTTTTTATTACCTGACCCGCGTATTATCTGCAGCGCCCCCGGATATAACCACCATCCATGCATCACTGGTTCACACATATCCGTCAAGCCTGTAGTTACATAGAACATTAATGGAAGAGTAACACATTAGAATGGAGAAACACCTTCTGAGTGAAGGGCCCACTCAGGTTGTATGTTGTTTGGTGTTTTCTTAGAACTTTTACACATATTGTTTGATATTTGATTAAGTCATTGAATAAGTCATTATTTAAATGTTTTAAAAATATTGATTTGATACTGTTATTGTAAAAACCTACAGTAAATGATACGTATGACGTTTGTTCAAACCTTGTCAGACATATATCTAGTAGCTCAGAGTATTGAAGTTTGCAGACGACACCACCCTTATCGGCCTCATTCAGGACGGTGACGAGTCTGCTTACAGACAGGAGGTTAAGGAGCTGGCTGTCTGGTGCAGTCACAACAACCTGGAGCTCAACACGTTCAAAACAGTGGAGATGACAGTGGACTTCAGGAGAAACCCCCCTGCTCTCCCCCCACTGAGCATCATGGACAGCACTGTGGCAGCTGTACTTTCTTCGCCAGCTAAGGAAGTTCAACCTCCCAAAGGAGCGTCTGAAACAGTTCTACACCTCCATCATTAAATCAGTCATCTGCACTTCAATAACTGTCTGGTTTAGCTACCAAATCTGACCTCAGAAGACTACGTTGAATAGTTCGGACTGCTGAGCGAATCATTGGTACAACCCTTTCTACTCTCCAAGAACTGTACTTATCCAGAGCGAGCAGAAGGGCTGCCAAAATCACTCTGGACCCCTCACACCCAGCACACTGCCTCTTTAAACCGTTACCTTCTGGGCGACGCTACAGAGCACTGCGCACTAAAACAGCCCGACACAGAAACAGTTTCTTCCCTCAGGCAATCCATCTTATGAACACTGGATGATAACAATTGTGGAACCAACATCACTACTTGCTATACATTTTTTACACACACATACACTTATTTAACAACACACTTTACATGCCAATTTGCACATAACAGCCGCACAAATAACATTGTATATAGTAATACACCTGTACATACACTTGTCCATCTGTAAATTTGCATTTAACACTTCTATTTTTTTGAATATATTTATTATCTGTTCTTTGTCCTGTAATTCTGTTGCACTGTAGAAGCTCTGTCATGAAAACAAATTCCTCGTATGTGTGAACTTACCTGGCAATAAAGCTCTTTCTGATTCTGATGTTTGAATATGTTCTTCTGTGTAGGGGACGCGTCTGCAGAGGAAGGAGAGGATCTTTGGTCACCGGCTCCTTCAACCCACCGGCCCGTCTCCATGAACAGCGTGGCCACAGACTCCTGGTTACGAGCCAGTTCCTCAGACACGCTGAAGAAAGCGATGGGCAAACGCAGACCATCCAGCCGAGACCATGCAGAGGACTGGGAAGGACCGTCCACTTACCATGGCTAAATCTCATTAAGCTCCTGTGCTGGATTCGGAACATTTGAAGTTGTACATGAAAGGCCAAAGAAGATTGTTTTTAGTTGTCAATGAAATATTGCTCTTAGAAAGTTCTGGAACACTTCCTATAGCACTAACAGTCTATTCTCTCCAGTCAGAGAGTGCGGTCTTCGAGAAATCAGCTGTCATGCTTTATACGGAGACTGTATGAATGTGTAAATCACATACATTCTGTTTGTGTGTCTGATGAGAGATACAATGCTGTAATGTGATTGATTTTTTAAAAATTGTTTAACAGAAAATGAATTGTATGTTTACAGTATAGCGAGAAAAACAAGCTAATGAAATTGTGTATTGAATGTCAATAATAAATATTTGGAGTTTTCTTTTGAATTTTTTTCACTTAATTATCGCATTGATTTTTTAAAAATTATTTTTTTTAACCATTTTATTTTTATATATGTAACTGGCCATGTGTGAAATCCTGTAGAATGCCTTGGAGATGTGTAGAATGACTAAAAATCAAACGTCAAAGTATGATATGATTGCTACTTTATACATTGCCTAGGTATTCTGAGTATAGAATGCTGAGTTGCCGTGCGTCAAAGTGTGTAACTGGCCTACCCCCACCATTTTTTCCCCCCACAACTGATGTTGACAGTGGTGTTTGGGTCATTTGATTATGGCAATCGAAGCATGAGAGTTGAACATTATTGTAAGACAACATATTACTGGTACGAGGTTCCACTATCACATCACAGACAATATTGCCATAATTCTTCTCAGTACGTCAGTGTACAGTATATTATCCGGCTGAGGTTCCTCACTAATTCCTGAAATATAAATGTGCAAGACCAAAGTGCCAAAATATGGTGTTTTTGTGTGAAAGAAGCAAATGAAGTACAATTCTAAGTGCCACTCCAGTCTTACCTACTGTAACAAATACTTCAATCTCAGTTCAGCTGTCACAGTTTTTTCCAGTAAGAAAACCGTATGCTTTATTTCGTATTCCTTCCACTTTAAAATCCATCATGATAAATAAAGTCTTTTGTTGTGCTCTTGAGTGACACTTTGCCCAAATGATACCTGGCAATCTATGATGCCTAGCAATTGTGTAGACTGCCTAGGAAAAGTAAGCAAATTCTGTACAAAAAAACTGATCATTCATACTTTGTCTGAAACCATCAGGCATTCTATACAATACCAGGATTTCATACATTGCCGGTAACATACACTACCTGACGATAATCATGTCGTCAATCCCAGTTGTAAGAGCAACAAATAATAACGACTTATGGTTGATCATTTGGAAAAGAGGCTAAAGGTAGATTTTTCCGATGAATCATCTTTTGAACTGCATCTCAATCATACTGCAGAAGACCTATAGGAACCCACATGGACCTAAGATTCTCACAGAAATCAGTGAAGTTTGGTGAAGGAAATTCATGGTTTGGGGTTACATTCAGTATGGAGGGCGTGCGAGAGATCTGCAGAGTGAATGGCAACATCAACAGCCTGAGATATCAAAGACATTTGTGCTGCCCATTACATTACAAACCACAGGAGAGGGCAAATTCTTCAGCAGGATAGTGCTCCTTCTCATACTTCAGCCTCCACATCAAAGTTCCTGAAAGCAAAGAAGGTCAGGGTGCTCCAGGGTTGGTCAGCCCAGTCACCAGACATGAACATTATTGAGCATGTCTGGGGAAAGATGGAGGAGGCATTGCAGATGAATCCAAGGAATCTTGATGACCTCTGGGAGTCCTGCAAGAACTCTTTCTTTGCCATTCCAGATGACTTTAGTAATAAGTTATTTGAGTCATTGTAGAGATTTATGGATGCAGTCCCCCAAGCTCATAGGAGTCATGCACAATATTAATTATTTTTCCACTGCAGCATGACTTTATATTCTATACTGTACATTATTAATGTTAAGTGACAAGACTTTTGTCTAAGCAAAGTCAGACCTTACTGTCCTGATTAAATAATTAAAAATCAAGGCATGATCATGTTATTTTGGTAAAATAAGCGTAATCTAAAGGCCTTTGCCTTTCATATAAACCACTTCTACTACCAAATGATGATGAACTAGAAGCCAAGTTACTTATTGTTCCTTGAACTAGGCGACAAGACTTTTGTCAGGTAGTATATACAAATTCCTCATGTCTGGAATACTGGAATATGCGACTTTCCCCCAGATGTTAGTCAATGAAAGTCATATTTTGGGCAGTCAAAGATTACAGATTCCACAGAAACGTTTTAAAAGTTTCACACTGATTATATTTAGAGAAAATCAATCCTTTATATCCGTATCCATTTATAATCACCTTGTGTTTTGATTTCACAATGTATGCTGGCTTTTAGAAATGTTACAAATCATGTCCATTTGAACAGCTTGTTTGTGGATACATAAGAAAACATCATTTGCAGCTTAATATTTTTGTAGAAACGTGTTTTAGAAAGTTAAAAAGAACAGCATTTTTGCTTTTTGGAAACTTTTAAATATCGTAACTTTTAATTAATTGAATGTATCCTAGCTGAATTTAGGTATTGATTACTTGATATGTATATACTTTTAATGGTTTAAATGAATGTAGTGCATAAAGAAAAGCCTACTATAGCTTCCCAAGTCCACAAAACTCAAAATGATAGAGCAGGTCAGGGCAAATGCACCAAGTCCAACCCTTTATAGACCTTTGTCCTGTTGAAAAAGCGTGTATAATGACGAGCAGTGCCATATAGAGTTGTACAGATCATTTTATTCCATATAGAAAACTTTACAGGGCCGTACCATTACAGTTGACACCCTCACTACAGCCAGGAATGCTTCAGCTCTTCTTTCCAATCGACAGTTTTAAAGCACAGCTAGCGTTCTTTTCTATACAGTACACCCCCATCCCCAAAAGCAAAGACACCGTTTTTAAATATATTAACTTTTTTTTAAAAATTTGTACACGTAGAGTGAAGCCTAACTTCAAACAGGGATACAAACCAGTGATTCAGATGCAGCTCACATTTAAAGTCGCCCTCGGTTTTCAAGTTCCAGTTATTTTTTTTTTGTCTCCTTTTAAAGGATCTCCGTTTAATTAAAAAAGTGTCAGCATATATAAAATGGAGTAAATCGAACTAATCAGTTTATATTTATATATATTTATATATATATATAGTATTAGAAATCTCTAGCTGGACAGTTATGGAGGGAAAGATGGCATAGTTCAATAATTTATCACAAAAGTAAAAATCTCCAGTGCATTTTGATCGAGAAAACAAGTGCAGCAAATTTCCAAACGAACAAACAGAAAACAAACAAACAAACAAACAAACGAAAATCTAGTGTTGTGAGATTATATTACAAAGCTGGAATTCTGTACAACTAGTTAATCATGCTAATGTTAGCCATTAGCGGTGCAAACGCAAAAAACAAAATAACGAATCCGAATCACTTAAACCTCACGTCAGATTGCTTGACGTTCTCTCATTCCTCCAACAGATTTGAAGATAATGCCAAGACACTGTTTTTTGAAATATTTCTGGACCTTTTGACGATCTCAAAGGGTCAAGCGTTTGTGTAGTATTAGCCATATTCAGCATCCTCATGATAATTAAATCCTATCTATACAAGACCTGGTCATGTGACACCATTCCTGATCCGGGATTGGCTGTTTATTCCAGGCGTGGGGGCGGCATTTGATTCTTTTATTTTAGTACCATCGTATTTGACGCAATCCATCTTTTTCTTTCAGATCTTCTCTCTCCTCGTTGGCTGCAGGAGATCACGTGACATCCTCTGTTGTTTTGGGACGGTGTTGGAAGAATGACTGATGCATTCTGGGACGTACATTGGTTCTCCTAGGCGTCGTTGACAGTTTGATTTGTTTCCAGGCTGTTGGTGATCTGGAAAACCAGTCCGATGCGCAGGAAAAACTTGCGCAGGACGGCCCGCAGCTCCGGGATCAGGTCGAACTGCATGATTTCACAGAGCAGAGGGTAATAGCGGGACGCGTGAGCCTTGAACTGAGGAGAAAACATGCAGATTTCATTGGATTAGAGCTGTTGATTAGTGGCAGGTGTTCCCTTATAATTGGTTATATCGTTACACTGTAGTGCATTAGTGGTCTAATTGAGCAAGATTAAAAACGACTGAGTATTAATCTTTCATGTCAATGAGCTTGATTTGGAATTTAAATCCACCTCCTGGGGTTTGAACGCATCACATTCACCATATCTATCTATCTATCTATCTATCTATCTATCTATCTATCTATCTATCTATCTATCTATCTATCTATCTATCTATCTATCTGTCTGTCTGTCTGTCTGTCTGTCTGTCTGTCTGTCTGTCTGTCTGTCTGTCTGTCTGTCTGTCTGTCTGTCTGTCTATCTATCCATCCATTTATCTATCCATCTATCCGTCCGTCCGTCTGTCCGTCCGTCCGTCCGTCCGTCCGTCCGTCCGTCCGTCCGTCCGTCCGTCTGTCTGTCTGTCTGTCTATCTATCTATCCATCCATCCATCCATCCATCTATCCTTCCATCCATCCATCCATCCATCTATCCTTCCATCCATCCATCCATCCATCCATCCATCTATCCATCCATCCATTTATCTATCCATCTATCCGTCCGTCCGTCCGTCTGTCCGTCTGTCTATCTATCTATCCATCCATCCATCCATCTATCCTTCCATCCATCCATCTATCCATCCATCCATCCATCCATCCATCCATCCATCCATCCATCCATCCATCCATCCATCCATCTATCTATCTATCTATCTATTTATCTCTCTCATCCGTCCGTCCGTCCGTCCGTCCGTCCGTCCATCCATCCATCCATCTATCTATCTATCTATCTATCTATCTATCTATCTATCTATCTATCTATCTATCTATCTATCTATCTATCTCATCTATTTATCTATATATCCATCCATCCATCCATCCATCCATCCATTTATCTATCCATCTATCCGTCCGTCCGTCCATCCGTCTGTCCGTCTGTCTATCTATCTATCCATCCATCCATCCATCTATCCTTCCATCCATCCATCTATCCATCCATCCATCCATCCATCCATCCATCCATCCATCCATCCATCCATCCATCCATCTATCTATCTATCTATCTATCTATCTATCTCTCTCATCCGTCCGTCCGTCCGTCCGTCCGTCCATCCGTCTATCTATCTATCTATCTATCTATCTCATCTATTTATCTATATATCCATCCATCCATCCATCCATCCATCCATCCATCCATCCATCTATCCATCCATCTATCTATCTATCCATCCATCCATCTATCCATCTATCTATCCATTTATCTATCTATCATCTATATATAGACTAAAGTTTCTTGTGCTTACAAAGACTGAATCAAAAATTCAGTAAATCAATAACTGTAAAATGCTATTTGTAGTTACTGTTTTGAATTTTAATATAATAATTTAATATATAATCATTTATTCCAGCCAGTGATGGCAAAGCTTAATTTTTAGCATCATTTCTCCAGTCTTCAGTGTGACAATACAATATCTTTTTCCTTCTTTAAATGAATGCAGAAACAGTGCCGTTTCGTTTAGTTAAAACTATAACAGTTTTATTAATATTTGTATTTTAAATTTTTCATTTATATAATATTAAATATCGAAGTAAAAATAGCAAGGCAGTCATTTTGACCTTTTTTAAATTCTGTAATTAAAAAATTTGTTCAAATAAAAGCTATATAACTATAGTGCTTTGACTTTTCCTGAATGTGTTGATGTTGCTTTCTAAAATTGCTATTGTTTTTTTTTGCTATTGTATATGCCAAAACATGCAACTTCAGTGTCTGATACTTTATTGAATATGCATGCCTCTGTTGCTCAGCTACTTCTTGCTAACAAAAAATAACTTTCCAACACAATCTCAAGGCAATTCCTAACTTTTTGATTTAGAGGCTAATTGATATGAATTCATTTGATCTCATTCGTACAATTTAGTATGATTAGTTTATCACCCAATGATGGTTGTTTTTAGAGGCGGTTAATCCTTTTTAAAATGATACATTTTCATACGAATGAACTCGTACTAATTTGTACGAATTAGCCACTGAACTTACAAAACATGAAATAGTTTCATTTTCTTGTGAGATCAGGCTGAACTGTCTGATAACTGAAGCAGAACTTTCAAAAACAACATCTTCAGTGAAGAACTCTTTGCCCTCATGCTTGCACGACAAAGTGAGGAGTGCACTTCCGTGGGTGATCTAGTAACTCACTTCGTACACAATTATAGGTTATATTACAAAAAAAGGTCATATTTTTAGGGTAAGGACTAATACGAATATATGAAGAAAGACAGAGCTTGACTAAAATCTCGATATAAACTTCAAACGTAAATATGACATACACAGTCTTACATGAACGGTCAGAATGACTGCTATGGCTATTCTACTAGTTATAGAATTCTGGTATTTCCAGTGTTAAATCAATGCAGAAATAGCACTGCTTGCTTTTTTATACATGAATATATACATTTTTAGCTAAACAAATGTTTATATAAGTATAAGAGTATAAGATTTTTCCCACTGACACACTACAGCAAAAGAAATAACTTAAATCATTTTGATGGAGAAAGATCTAGTGGCCTAAGCATTTATCGCAGAACAGTATATAAATAAAAATACAATTAAAACATAAATAAATAAATGTCACGGACTGCACTATCATCACAAACCACTAGGGGACAAATAGTGCTGTGGTAATGACTGAAGGACACTCACTCTGTCGTCACTGATCTTCAGCACTTTGGTCAGGAAGAGCAGCAGAAGGTTTGTCCAGGCCTCGCGGTGACTTTCAGACGTCAGGGTCAGAAAATAAGCCACTGCGTCACTGCAAACACTGAAAACACACAAAACACACACAATATTCAATTAAACTCCACGCAACTTCCTTCTTTCATCATCAGCTAATGTCAGCTAAACCTCCTTTAGCCTGGCTAAGCATCTCTGCTAGTCTGAAGTATTTCTGCACAGTTTGCGTTGTAGATTAAGGTTACTTTTACACGAGTGTGTTTTTGTTTAAGCGTTTTTTTGTTTGTTTGTTTTGTTTTTATGATTGAAAACTATCCTCGTCTGACCTGGGCTGCGTCCGAAATCTCATATTTCCATACTATATAGTAAGCTAAAATCCGTATATGAGCTGAGTAGTATGTCCGAATTCACAGAATTTGAAAATCAGTAGGTGTGTCCCAAATCGCATACTTGTGCACTATTCTACGCCATTTTGTAGTATAAATAGTGTAAGTAGTGCGTTCACACTGAAAACTCTGAAAATAATCAGTGCACTTTAATTACCCGGATGATGCACTCATTCAACTGGTAAAATGAAGTGTGTAATGATGGACACGTCACACACTCAACGACCGCAGCTTTGCTCATGTATCAGAAGGGACGGAGCTACCGTGCACACATGTTGGATAACTATTTATTTTGGATTGTAAGAGTAAAATTCTCGTACGAGAGTGATTATAGCGCCTCCCGATGGTGAATGCGGCTATACTCATAACAGGTATTATTTGGTATTTTGGTCATTTATTTTACTAGTTTGGCAACCATCAAACGTCATCTTAGTATAAAAACCATTAGTGCTCCATTTGGGACAGCAATACATACATATACTATGCTATGAGTGTGTAAGTGCATAAGTACATAGTGCATAAGTGCATAGTGTGCCATTTGCCATCTCAGCTAGTATGTGAGAAATATTCAGATGACCTACTATTTCCGGCGATGCCCCGTGAGAGAATTCATGAACGGGAGTTAAGCGACGCAACTGGCACAGAAAGGTTACGTGATCATGACAAAATGGCGGATGTAGTACGTCCGAGCTCCATTCATACTGCTCCCATTCATACTGTATAGAACATTAATTTCTAACAGCCGAGTAGTACGTTTAAATTCAAACGCAGTACCCACTGAGTATAATGCGGTTTCAGACAACACACTGGTGTTTTCAGTCTAGTTTTTTTTTGCTGTTTTACACAGAGGATGCCCTTCCAGCTGCAACCCATCACTGGGAAACACCCATACACACTCATTCACACTCACACACTACGGACAATTTAGTGCACCCAATTCACCTATACCACGTCTTTAGACTTGTGGGGGAAACCGGAGCACCTGCACGAACACGGGGAGAACATGCAAACTCCACACAGAAATGCCAACTGACCCAGCCGAGGCTCAAACCAGCAACCTTCTTGCTGTGAGGCGATCATGCTACTCACTGCACCACCGTGATGCCCCATCTTAAATTTTTTCAATATTTTTTTTACTATTTAAATAACTGGTTTCTATTTAAATCTATTTAAAAGGACATGTATTCCTGTGATTTCAAAGCAAATTTTTCTTTGCGAGCACAAATAAACAGCATTTCAGCAAATACATTTCTGTCCATGTGTTCATGCCTTCATTAATAGTTCATGTGAATGCTTATTTTCATGCTGGTGGTAGGAAACTCCGGAGATATCCAAGTTATGTTGTATGTAATATGAAATATAACATGTAATATAATAATGGTGACGATAGAAGTGCTGCGCTTTCCTCTTCCTTTATTTAGCTGCAATGACTTGTGGGACTTTTAAGTGACAAGTCTACATCTGCTGCATCTTGATAACGAGAACACATCCGTTTCTCTGCACTTGCGTTTTCGAGTATTGGAATTGATCTTTTGGGGGTCATTGATGATGTAGCTTCAGAACACAAGTACACGAGATGGCATTCTGAGAAACGACTTCTGTTTTTGAGGGGGTGGGGTTTATTTTTGCACTCTTCTCATCTTTCACTCACAGCAAACTAATGATTGGAGGGCGGTGGTTAAGCATATTTCACCCACTCACGCAGTCAAACTGATGTCATCAGAGAAGGACGGCCATTTCAGAGCAGTAGCAAATGGTCAGATTTTGATTAAAGATTATTTTGCTTCTTGTTTTCGCTTCGTGACTAAAGGGTGTCAATCAGAGCATGCACACCAACAAGTAGTGCTGGGCAAAGCGAGGCTTCATGAAACACTGAAACAGTTGAAGCAAATGTGTCGAAGCTTCCAAACGTTTTGAAACCCGTCTCTACAGTGAAACCTAGAGGTCATTTTTATGTATTGCCCTGGAACAGCTTCAACAATGAAACAGTTATTCAAATTGACACTTCTGTTACTCAAAACCCCATGTTGCTCAGGTGAGGCTTCAAGTGATTTAGTGAAGCGTTGAGAGTTCCTGACTAGAATACAGAAATAACGAGTTTGAATCCAGGGTGATGCAGTTATAGATGTTAGCTTTTAAATTCTCTGTTCTTGTAGTGTTTTGTTTTAACATTGGTCACATCCGAATGAACACTTAGTGAATAAATATGTCTTGTTTTGGTCATAAAAAAAGACATTAATAAAACACATCAAGTCATAATTTTTAGAGAAATGCATGGTGGCGCAGTAGGTAGTGCTGTCGCCTCACCGCAAAAAGGTCGCTGGTTCGAGCCTCAGCTGGATCAGTTGGCATCAGTAGGAGTTTGCATGTTCTCACAGCGTTCGTGTGGGCTTCCTCCGGGTGCTCCGGTTTCCCCCACAGTCCAGACATGCGGTACATGTGAATTGGGTAGGCTAAAATTGTCCGCAGTGTATGAGTGTGAATGAGTGTGTATGGATGTTTCTCAGAGATGGGTTGTGGCTGGAAGGGCATCCGCTGCGTAAAACATGTGCTGGATAAGTTGGCGGTTCATCCCGCTGTGGTGACCCCAGATTAATAAAGGGACTAAGCCGAAAAGAAAATAAATGAATGAATGAGATTCAAACTCAAGCCATTTGCAGCACAGTTACTCTGTGCACACATGGTCCACTAGACCAGTGTTTCTCAACTGGTGGGTCGCGACCCAAAAGTGGGTCGCGGGAACAATTTCAGTGGGTCGCGGAGTGTGTGGTAAAAAAAAAACTAAAAAAAGTTACATTTTTAACTTGTTTTGCGTATACCGGACTTTTATTTTGAAATGCGCGCGCGTCATGTTGCCGAGCAACATAGAGAGTCAGCTGGTGGAACTGTCGTGATATGACGCTGAAAAAGAAATTCAGCGAAGCAAGCCTCTCCCAGTTTTCGCGATCTGAGAGTGCGATCAAACCCATCCCATTCAGAACTACGTATCTGTGAAAGTGGCTTATCTTCATCGGTGCAAAGTCAAAGCAGAGAAACAGGTTGTACATAGAGCACGATCTTCGGGTAGCACTGTCTACCATCACCCCTGACTTTGAAACTCTTATCACATCAGTAAAGCACATCCTCAGTTATATCATTATCTTCCTAAATGACTGTTAAGTGAAACAGATGTTTATAATTTCTGTCATATTAGATGTAAAAATGGTTATGGATGTTTTAATCATTTTACAATTTGTTGGTTTTTCTGTTCAGCAGTATCAGTGTTAATGTCTTATTAACAGTTCAGTTTTGTTTATGGTAACAACCTTTCCTTACCCTAACCACTGTTTACAGTGTTTGTTGTTTTTACTTTGTAATATTTCTATGATTTGATACATTTTGTTAAATGTCAGCAATAAAATACTGTTTATTTGTAAGTCTTGCTGATTTTCTCATGATTTTTCTTTCACTACTTGTGTATTTTAACAAATAAATACAAATTAATTATAATTCCTAAAATTATATTACAGTTCCTAAAAATTTGGGTCGCGGCTTGATGACCATGTAAAAATGTGGGTCCCGTGGCCAAACCAGTTGAGAACCACTGCACTAGACTACAGGAAATATAGATGTTTTTCTGACCCTTTCAGTGAAACCCAGATTCGCCAGGTCTCGAAACGCGTCTGAAATGTCGATGCTTTGGATCGTTGTAGTCACGTGACCTGGTGTTTCGAAACCCTTTAGTCACTTTACCTAGGTGTTTTGAATCATGCTTCGGTCATGCTTTGGTTTCAAAACACTTTCACTTCAGGATCTTGACACTGTGTTGAAACTCAGTCTCACATCAGCCATCCCTACCAACAATCAAAACACTAGAAGTAAAGGTATCATCGCAATGCCTCAGGCTTTCTTTGGTTGGAAGCAGTGCATTAAAAGCTGGTCACTCGATGATGAGATTGGAATCTTTGTTTACGTGTCTGGATCTGCTGAAGTTACAGTAAACATGAATTGGTGGCGCTAAAGCACCAAACATCTAGATTAGTACACTATCCTAATGACAAAGAAGACGCCCTGAGGCAAGATGTTCCATTGGTGTCTAAACACACAGAGCGAAACAGTGACTACAAAATGTTGACCAGCGAGTAGTGTTGTCAGAAGCATCGAGTTCGATTCTAATCGGTACTGAAATTTTAAAAGCGTCCATTTCCCCCAAACATTTGAAGAGTGGTGAACCAATGGTCTTCACAGCCAATCACAATCATTTCTGCTGAACATGTAAACACAATAGCGAATCAGCAGTGTTTAAGAACCCCCTCAACAGCACTTAAATGTTTACAGCAAATGGAAGTTTTTGAAATTCCAGTATTAATTGGCACTAAACTCGATACTTTTGACAACAATACAAGCGGGAATGGTTAAAGAGAGGAATAGCTGATCAAATAGGATTTGAGAGTGAGTTTCAGTACACTTAATTGTCTTTTTTGGCTTGTAAGTTCATTAAGCACCACCTAGTGTCAGTGTCCCCTCATCACCAGAGCATATCGTATGGCAGTGAATGCAGAAAAACATCTCATAAAACATTGTTTATAAGTGTGCATGTAAATCCTCCTCATGTGCACGAGACATTCGACTAACAATGTGCGCTAGCAAATTAAACATTGTAAATTTTGATTTCATGCAGACAAATCCTCCAGTAGTAGTTTGGATCCCTGGCGTAACTGAAGCAAAAAAAAAAGCACTGGTTTCAGTATGCAGCCTAGCCTGAGAGTCAGACACAGGTTTGAGACTCAGGGATTGAGGGAAACTAGCGCTGTGTATTGGGCTTCTTGTTTTAAAGCTTAATTTGCTACCGCTGATGTCTGTTTCTCAACTAATTTAGCAAACGATGCCCTAATGGAGCATGAAACAGTGTTTCTCTGCTGGATTCACTCCAGAGCACCAATACTAATTCAATAAAGCAAAAGCCACACTCTCACTTCAGGACGTACAGGGCAGAATGACCTTCGCCCATCGTAAAAATGACCATAAACTGGAATGAGCATCTAGAGAGGCTTTTAATTCACTGCCCTTGTGAAGTCCAAGTGTATTTATATTCTAAAGATCTGAGGACACTACAGTTTTAGGGGACATGAATTGCATGCTGGGACAATTTCTGGATCATCTCAGAACAACGGCCAGTTGGTTGCTGTTTGTTTTACAGTAGTATGGGAACTTGTTTTGTACTTAACTAAGAGAGTATTGGGTAAAATAAGTTAAATGAATTAGTTAGGGGTTATCAAAAAGGGTTCCAAGGAAATGTTTGGAGGAAAATGAAAAATAGATAAACTATTAAGCAAACATGTTCATATATAAATAATATAATATATATTTCAATTATAGTCCAATTATTCAATTCTTGGTTATACAAAGCGAATATAAAACAAGTATAATTAAAGGAGACAATAAATGAGGAAGATGATCAAGAATTGATCATCAAAATAAATAGATAAATAAAAATAATGAAAAAGTAAAATAAAACATAAATATAAATCTGACTTAAAATAAATAATACAAATTTAATCCACATTTTAGACCAGACTGTCTTCATGAATGTATCTTTAAATCATTGACTAAAGTGATTCTTTTAACAGTGGGTTTATTCAGGAACAAAAACATCAACAACAGTGGTAGATATAGGAATTTTTAAAGGTAGGGGCCAAGCTGGGGCCACAGTTTACAGAGGGGGCTAAGTTATCCATTGGTGGTTGCACTATATGTTTAGAACATATAATTATTTTTGTCCTATTACAAATACAGTATATATATATATATATATATA
>CAIGQQ010037704.1:1135551-1151575 GCA_903798035.1 Danio albolineatus | reverse complement strand
CCCCCCCCCCACACACACACACACACATCACAAAAAAATCAATTATTAATTAAATTAGCAACAGAACAAAAATGTTGCATTTTAATAGTAATAATACTTAAAAAAACACACATTGCCCTGCTTTATTTGTGTTTACAAAAACATGTATTACTTCTTCAGATATTACTTCATGCTACACAATTATTAATATTCACTTCACAACTATGTGGCAGTCATGAGTTACTCTCACCAAAGCATATCATGCTCTGAACGGAAAAACATGAGTCATGCAAGGAAGCCATTTTCATGTTTAATCAAACATGGTCACAAATGGCCTGACCTGTGAGATCTGCTTTTGTGATGGTCTCTAAATGTGTGTCCATCATCTGTGAACAGAATGTCATTGGCCAGTTCAAAAGGCAGTGGCATGGCCAATGGTGTCGTGGGATCTTGTTAGTGGGTGGGAGATCTTCACCGAATCTCTGTAATGTATTCAGCTGGTAGAGAATCCAGGGGGCCGTTAGTGTGTATTGGGTCAGATGGAGGGATCTAAGGCCCCGTTTACACTAGTGCGTTTTCGTTTGAAAACGCATAAGTTTTGCTACGGTTACGCCATCCGTCCACACTACGCCGGAGTTTTCGAGGTGCGAAAACGGAGCGTTTTAGAAACGCTGGAGAGAGCGTTTCCATTCTAAAACGCAGCCGCTGCGTCTCAGTGTGGACGTGGGAAAACGAAGACTTTCGAAAACAGAGGCGTGGCTGCTGAGATTCGCTACGTGATTGGGGCTTTGGGTCATTGCGTATCCTTCCCTTATTCGTCAAGCGCACGTGGCTATAACGTCACCGGCAGACAGCAGACCAGTCTTCACTGTAAACACTGTATTTTTGATAGCCATGGATGTTTTATATTCATTTGTTACTTTAAGTAACAACTCAACCTCGTCGTCTGTCCTCAAAAAGACCTCTCTTGCTTTCTTTACCATCGCGTTCATCGTTCAACCAGCGTTTGTTGACTAACAACCGAATGCCGAGCGGGGCGCATGCTTCCTGTTTATACTTGACCGCGCATGCTCAGAGTGCGCCAATTGTCACGTGATATATACGTTTCTGGTAGAGTAGTGAAGACGGAGATCTCTTGTAACGCTGGGTGAAAACGCGAGTGTGGACGCGGATCGTTTTCTTGCTAAAACGCCGTTTTAAAACTAAAACGCACTAGTGTAAACGGGGCCTCAGAGGAGAGGGGCACAACAGGGGCCAAACCAATTTAAATGGGTATTTAAACAGCCCCTGTGGCCCCACCCCTAGATCCACCCCTGATCAACAATAAAGAATGCATGATTATATGGTGTCAAGCTTTCGCAATCAAATAATGTTGTTATAATGAAAGTCAATGGGGCAAAAGCAGCCACCAACAGTCAATTTTAACATAAAAAAACCAAAACAAAAAAATGATTAAAACAATTAAACCCCTATTCCAAGCTAAAACAGGGTTCGGGGAAGATGTGAAGTGTCCTGTAAACCACAGTCCTGGAGGCCCACCAGCAATACACAATGTCTCCTTAACCAAACACATCTGATCCAGATTAACAGCTCAATAGCAGAGACTGAAAGACCTGTACTGGGTGTGACAGAGAAAGGAGATTTCCAAAACATGCAGTGCTGGTGGTCCTGCAGGAACATGGTTGAGAAACACTGCAGTAAACCACAGAGAGCAGAAACTATATCTTCGTGTAATCAGTGGACTTAGGTTTGAAGTGTTGTCTTACTTGAGCAGTCTCCTCTGCACCTCCTCCCAGGCATCCCGTCGGCTTGTGTCAGTGTACATGCGGAAGAGGATGCGCAGGCCACACGCCAGGCTGCTTGTCTCCTGTTTCAGCAGATTGGGCTTCGACTTCCCTTTGAAACCTGATCACACACACACACACAGAATGAGAAGAAATTCAGCCAGACGTAACAAACACTTTCCATCAGGCCACACAGGAGGCTCCATCTGATAACAGACGACTTGATATCACTGTAAACTATGCGGTGGCTTTTGAAGATGTAGAGAAAAGGAAAAGCCATAAAAGTGAATTAGGCATATGGTGACGGGATACATTTTCTTGTAGTGATATTTGCTGATGCTTACATTATGATGTTAGGGATGAAGTACATTTATAAAGTATTTCCTCGATGACAACCATCCGCGATGTTCTTTATCCAGCTTATTACACGGCTACTTGATTACAAAACTTTTCAGATCTGAGATGTAACAGTTTATTAATTCTTTATTCTTTATATTATATATATATGAATATATGACTGTGTTCACTGACAGTCAAGTTGTAGATGGCTTAAAGTGAGTGTACAAGCATAAATTATATTGACAACTGAATCTAATTGTGAGTGGATGAATTTTTACATGCCCTTCATTAATATTGTCAGTCTTGGTAAATATGAAGAAAGAAAGTTTAGTTCTTTAGCTCAGAATTTTGTTAAAACTACAGTTGCATTTTTTGGTTCATATTTGAAGCATTTAAATCATTTAAATATTTGTTGTACAGAAGATTTTCCCAGTTAATATTTATCAATAAAATAAGTGTATTAGTTAGGAGCTCGCTCCTTTTTAATGTATTTTAATGAATTATTAAACAACAAGAAAAGAACATCACCTAAGATTAATAAATGCCTTACAAGTAGTTTTAATTGTCAGCTTAGTTAAAATGAACCTTTTACAGATTACAGTTATTACAAGACTTTTGATATTGTAAGACTTCGGCAGTTTTTATGAAAGCTTCGATCAATATTATATGCATGTCATAGGCCAGTTTAACGTGAAAATATTTATGTATAAAATTAAATCAATGTTTCGTCCTGTCTTGAGCAATACTGTAAATACAAACATTTAAAATAAACAGTTATTCAGTGTATTTTGAAAAATATGCACGTTTCGTTACCACGATACACTAATCTTGAATATTAGCACACGTCTACGATGCAGTTATTCACTGCATGTGAAGCAGCGTTTACTGAACATTACTGACCAGCTTTCCACAGCGCAGTCCTTTGCTCATTATTGGAGTTGAAGGCCTTTGCGAATCGATGAGACTCCAGCAGACAGTCGAGCAGTTTGAAGAGCTGTTCTGAGGTCAGATAACGATACATTCCCTGGTCCTGAGTGTCCACATGTATATCAGCATCTAAAGCATCTCTCTGCAGGGAAAAACACTTCCGTTATACTCTATAAATGAGCTTAAGACAAGATTTTTAGCCTTGCTGTAAATTTATTATTATTTTTTTGGCTGTTTAATGGTGAGAATTGCTTCAAGATATTTTTGAATATTTTTGTCTCAAATCTAAGACTATTTCAGACCATCATTAATGGAATTTCAGACTTATCTGAGACTAAATGCTAAAGGTTTTTTACTTGCCTCATCAAAAAATGCAAATAATTTATTTTTAGCCACACTTTGGCTAAAGTTTTATTTTAAACAACGTGCCGACATTGTATACATCACACATTTTTCTTATTTATTTATTTAAAAGATTTACTATAAACTAGTGCTGGGCAAAGATTAATTGCATCCAAAATAAAAGTTTGTTATGTCATAACGTGTGTGTGTGTTATATAAATTTAATATGAATATGTGAAA
The DNA here is from genome assembly GCA_903798035.1 of Danio albolineatus. Taxonomy (NCBI): domain Eukaryota; kingdom Metazoa; phylum Chordata; class Actinopteri; order Cypriniformes; family Danionidae; genus Danio; species Danio albolineatus. Next base: position 1,147,964 of record CAIGQQ010037704.1, on the reverse strand, counting down.
TGTATATGTGATACATAGAAACAAAAATACACAAAACTATTTTCTTACTTAGATATTTAAATTAATATATAATTTGTGTCATATATGCATATATTTTACATCTAAATATAAATACCAATTTTCTCAAGTATATGCATGCCTGTGTGTATGTATACAGTATATACAAAATGCATATACACAGTACACACGCTTCAATTATGTCAAAACAACCATTTATTTTAAATGCGATTAATCGCTATTCATATTGTTCCCAGCACTACTATAAACTATAATAAACTAAATGTATGCACAGCAGTCTTTCCAGATCAGTCCTCACCATATCTGGTCTATGTTCCAAATTATAAACAAATATTATTGTAAGGAAGATAATTAAACCATACAGGTAAACAAAGTTATACTGTACACAGATTTCTGTTAAAAGTAGATGGTGAGATTTTGGGATGGGTGTCAGACCAACTTTGCATTGACATTAATTAAAAATTAAGACCTAATTTAAGACCTACAAGACAACATTACAGTGAATTTAAGACTTTTTAAGGCCTAATATCAAGTTTTAGAAATTGAAGACATTTTAAGACTTTTTAAGACCCCGCAGATACCCTGTTTTAATAACTACATACTTACTAGTTATTTTGCAAGATAATGGTATTCGGCTTAAAGTGCATTTTAAAGGCTTAACTAAGTTAATTATCCGAACTAGGCAAGTTAGGGTGATTAGCAAGTCATTGTGAAACAGTGGCTTGTTCAGTAGCCAATTGGAAACAAATATTAATGGGGAAATAATATTGAACTTGGCAGTTTAAAATATAGATTTTTTTTATACCAGACAAACTAAAATAAATAAGGCTTTCTAGAGAAATATTAGAGTGAAAATGTTCCTTGCTCATCACTTGGGAAATATTTAAAAAACAATGAGAGCTAATAATATTGTCTTCAATTGTATGTTCTGATCAAGTTCTCATTTAACTTTCTAAAGTGTATTTTTAAACAGCGTAAAGATAAAAGGAAAAGAAAATCAGGTACCTGTGCAGCCGCGAAGTTTTCAGCATCCTCTTTCTTACTGGTAGCAGGAAAGAAGACGATGTTGTCAATGGTTTGAATGAGCTCCAGCTGAACCACACACTTAATGAGCAGCGCAGCAAACAGCCTCTGTTCCTGAGCTTCTGCACAATGTACACACACAAACACAACATCATTTCAAATCAGGCTGAAATAAATACTGTTAAGGCAAGTGAATAGGTTAAAACATTAACCGACAGTTACCACTATACTTCCTAGTTCCTTGCAAACCTTTTAGAAAACTTGCAAAGAATATTAAATATAAATGAGGCATTATGTGTCCTCATTTGCACACATTTCTAGCTCAGTCAAAGTTCATGTTTCTTTTATCATAATAGAGTCAAATGTTTTTACAGAGTGGATTTTGGCAATTTATATATATTTTTTAAATCAGAAAATACTGTGAACAGCCAGCAAAAGTTACTCTTTCAGAATATTTTGTAGACTGGTGTGTATATAATGTAAACATAATCAAGCAAATTATATATGAACAAATCCCTGTCAAAACTTTCATTGTACAGATGTGAATAAAACGGTGAAGTTTGAAGATTTATAGCCTTTAAAATATGGGTCCCACTTTATATTAAGTGTCCTTAACTACTACGTACTTGCATCAAAAAATAAATACAATGTTCCTACTGTGTTTATAATGTGTTTAAGAACACTTGTGGTGCTCTTGAGGAGGGATATGGGTACGGTTAGGGACTGGTTTGGTAGTATGTGTAGGTTTAAGGGTGGGTTAAGGTGTAAGGAATGGTCAACAGCGTAATTACAAAAAATAATTACAGACGTAATTACAGGCAGTTATTGAATCAAGCATAAGTACAATGTAAAAACATGTATTTACACAATAAGTACATTGTAATAAATTATTAATTTGGGTGTAAGTACATATTAGTTAAGGCCACTTAATATAAAGTGGGACCAAAAATATGAATTGTATTGACAACTACAGATGCACATTGATAAAGTGTGTAAAAGAGCCAGTAAACATGCATTTTAGACGTTTTTTATACATTAGAATGAAAAATAAAAACTCTATGATAGGCCAAAAAGTAAAAATTCTTACAAATGACAGAAAAATTAGACAACAGTTTGTGTCTAACTGGTTACTTGTGGAATTCTACAATCAATGAGTGCTAAACATGAGATAAAACATTTGTGTTTCACGAGTAACATTACTGAAACGTACCTGAAGCCACACTGAACTGACTGTATCTGCGGTTGTCAGCCAAAGCCTTCTCCATGCTGTTCACAGACTGCTGGTCATCCGAGCGGGTCTGAATATCCACTGACTTCTGGGAAATGGAGTCCTGTCAGCAGCAGCCAATAAGATCTTATTAATAACAGAACTCATACAGCATTTGATGCATGAAGTGATTAAACTTCCACGTTTAGCTCAGTCTGAGGAATTGATCTTTTCATACCAGCTGTTTATCAGAGTCCAGCTGAGTCATGTGATCTCCTTCGGCACCAGCCGGTCTCCAAGTCAGCAGCCTGAAAATGTATAATATTTTTAGAAATGCTGTTACAAAAGGCTATTGGTATTAAACATTTGATAGTTCTGGTTTGATTCCACTTTCAAAGCTGTTGTAAAACACTCTACAACCAAACACCTGTTAGTGTTATTGGCAATCATTCCACTATCAGTACTGCTAAAGAGTCTATTTAATGTACTTTCATTTTTTGAAACCATGACGTGTATAACTGTTTTATAAAAAGCAATAATCCATGTGAAGCTGTGGTTTATGGCAAATTTATAACAGCTTTACATTTGAAACACATTAAATAACAAATGCAGTTTTAAATTGCACCGTGCCATCTCAAGATAAAGGAAAATATTTTAATTTATGCTTCTAAGTTTGATGGTAACAGGTTCACAATTTGAATTGGCAAAATCATGCTAACAGAGTTGAGAGTTTTACTGTAAATGTAACTACAATGTGTTTCTTAAAAAGAGAAATGAATGGAGATATTTCTGTAAATGCCAAGTGTTTGTACAGGTTTAGATCATTTAATTAGAAATGCTTTTTAGAAAAACAATTCAGATTCAGATATTTCTATACGTACAACTAGGCATGGGCCGGTATAAGATTCTGACGGTATGATAACCTTGGAAAAAAATATAACGCTTTAACGGTATGACGTTATTGTGATTACTACTCTAAAATATATTCTTTTTAAATGTCTGGGTACAAAACAAAACCTTTTTCCCCCATGAGCACAACCTATATTTTATTTTGAGAAACATTTAAAATATTTTGCGGCAGTAAACATGTCAGGCTAAATAATTACAATAAATCATTGACTTCTGCCGTCTTCATTTGTTTCAAAAACACAGATGTCTTTACAATTTACACCCAAAAAACAAACAAAAAAATGTAAATAAAAAAATCATACATATTCCTTAAGAACGGTATAGCAGAAAATTTTGGTGGTATGAAAACCTTGACTTTTACATACCGCTGTTTACCTTGAAAATGGTTATTGTCCCATGCATACGTACAACACGTACGTACAAGTTTTTATTAATTGTTTGTTTACTGTACAAAAGCCCAAATATGGTTAATTTAGAAGTTTATTTAAGGGTCATGAAACCCCCCTCTTTCAGTTCAAGTCTACCTCTAAAATAAAAAAAAAAGGCTTTATGCTTTATAATGGGTGTGGAGCGCTGCAAACAGAAGGGAGGAGTGGGCGTGGCCGGCAGAACAAGGGAAAAAGAGGAGAGCGAACAACTGTCAGTTGCCACACAATATCAGACACAAAACATGAAGAGAGCCATGATTTTATAGATTACAAAGTTAAAATGCAAAGAAATAAACATTAAGTAATTTAATGTCCTGCTACACGTTATTCGTAATTTCATATACACATAAACACAATTTGTTATATCATCATAAAGTTAATCGTGTTTATAAAAACACTATAAATGAAGAGGATTTCTCTCCTCCTCAATCCCCGGGCCTGAATGCAGACACAGTGGAGCAGTGCAGCAGTTTTTTTGCCTTATCTATTTCAACCATTAGCCCTGCCAGTAATCCAGAGGATTTTTAACATGTGCGAACACGGCAGCACGGATATAGGTGATGTGTCCGAATGGTAACAATAAAAGACAAAGTCCGGCATTCTTCAATTCTCGTACAGCACTCCTGACAAAGATGCTTGTTACAAACCACCAGCTTTGCTGTATCTGCCCTGACAGCATCTGTGGGGGAAACCATGCAACAAGCCCCGTGAATCATGGAAACAAATACATACGACCCTTCATGAACAGCTAAATACTGCTTGCCGTGCACGGACGTGGTCTCACAGCTTGGCAGCTCTGCCTTGACTTTGGAAAGCACATGCTCTCATGAATAATTAAGAAGCAGGTTCTTCTCATAGGATAAGAAAACTCAGCTATGAATAATAATGAGAAACCTACATGTCGTCACTGCACAGGCAGATCAGCGCTATGTCACCGATTTTTATCCCACCCCAAAAATGATGAAATTAGCTGACAAAAGTTAATTAGCTGGCTCAAAATTATCCAGTTGTCCCCACAATTAAAGCTGACAGGTGCTAAAGTTGTCTTAACTGATGCTCTACACACACAAATCTGTTAAAATCTCAAAAAAAGTGCTCCTGGGTTTCTTGAAACTTTACAGATAAAAAAAAACTGTCACCTAATGCTGTAAATTATAAATGAACTTTATTTATTGAGTACAAATAATTAAAATTAAATAAAAATTAAATAATAATAATATTAAAAAAACACCCTTTGGCTGAAAACTCACATGTGTGGGATGGTGGTTTTGAAGATGTCCAGCATGCAGTTGCAGGTCTTGTCCCAAGTCTCTGGATTAAACTTCTCACCATTAAGGATGACCACGTTTTCAAGGCAGTTAGTGCCTGATCTCGCCAACTGCTCATTATCTGTCAACACACAATCATAAATCACAGTCAAAATGTCAGTACTTTTCCCTAACAGGTACTGCAGCTGCATGTTGGCTGTCCCTAATACAAGACACTCACCTTGCTGGACACACCAGTAGAGCTGAGATAAGATATCATCTAAAAGAACATCACTGAGAGACTCAAAGTACTGTGTAAAAACATCACAGATGGCATAAAGTGCATGATTGCAGGTGGTGGTCATCCACTCCGCTTTCTGTTGAAAGAGACACAACACATTAGCTTCAGTCTTTTGGCCTGGCATGAAGATTCAGTGTGGAACTAGATGTTTTTGGACATTTTCTGTGCTGGTGATTTGCTGATCTGGAGATTTTTTGATTTTCAGATTTGAGGGATGTTGACTTGCCTCGGTCTGTTGCTCAGGAAGCTTCATGTTGTCGAAGATTCTGAAGACGATGCGGAACAGATCCTGCCACCAGTGTTTCTCATAGGTGTGACCGTACGTCTTCATCACCTCAAACATCACTGTCAGACCCCTGATGAAAACAAACAAGTATTTAATGCTATAATGCAGAACATTTCAATACATCACTCTTAGCAAGAGCTGTAGCCTTAAAATGAACATGAATCACATGTTGTTTTTCAATGGTGAAATGTTTCTTCAAATACACAGCACTATTTAAAACTCATTTAAAGATGTTTTTTTGCACAAATAAAAAAATTAAACAGTAAAGAAAAATTTAAAGGGTAAATGTAAATTTGTCTCTCATAATTCTGAACAACAAAACATTAGAATTGTGATATACACAAACACTTAAAGGTGGAATTATTAGCCAAACATTTAATTAGTTAAAATAATTTTCAGTGATGTTTTCCAGAGCAAAGCCATTTTTCAGTATTTCTTTTCTCCTGGAAAATGTCTTAATTTTTTTAGTTTAACTGGAACAAAATCACAATTAAAAAATATTTAAGGTCAATATTACTAGTGGCTACAGAACAAAGCATTGCTGTCTGATGAGTAATCAAGCTAACTTGCCTAGTCAACCTACTGTAGTTAAGCCTTTGAATTGCAATACCCTTGCAAAATAACTAGTAAAACATTGTGTACCATCATCATGATAAGGACAAACGTAGTATTAGTAAAGTTAACTTTTTGTTAGAACTAATTTATAAAATTATTATGTTAAAAAAATGTTGAAAAAAATCTCTATTCAAAAGTACACACACATATTTGAGTGATTGTTTTTACATACTTACCTGAAATGAAAAGTACTTCAAGAGGAAAATAATGTATATTCAATATAGTTAAAGTATGTATGGAAAACTTCATAGAATTCTTTTGGTGTCAAGTTTTGTAATTCTGGTTTTCACCTGGTCCGGACGTCCAGTTTACACCTGTTAATGATGCATGACAACTCAAAGAGGATGGGGAACCAGCCTCTGACCCACACACGGTCCTCCGGGGCAACATTCATATCATCACTGGTATAGTCTTTAAAGGCCTACCAGCACAAAACACACACACACACACACACACACACACACACACACACACACACACAAATGTTAGCATGAAAAACTATAGAGGTGAACAATCATGCATGTTTACAACAAAAATGTTTACTAGTACAGGCCTAACAGCTTGGTAAGCATAATAACTGAACAAATACAAAGTTGTTAGAAGGACAGAAGTGTCTTCACTTTTCCAAACCTGTTTTTGGGACACAAAATAAGATATTTTGAAAAATGTTGGAACCTGGTAATATTTAAATTTCCTATTATGGAAGTTAATGACAACAAGTTTGCAAGATTCTTCAAAATATCTTCTTTTGTGTTCGACTGAAAAAAAGAGGATACTGTAGTTTGAAAAATGTTGCAAACCGGTAACCATTGACTTCTAGTCATTTTGTGTTTTCCTACTATAGGTGTTGATGAATCCAGTTTGCAATATTCTTTGAAATATCAACTATTGTGAGAAAAAAACCCAAACAAATGAAAAAAAGGTTTGGAAGCACCTGATGGTGAGCAAACGGTAAATAAATGTTCGTTTTTGGATGAACATCCCCAACAAGCACAAACATAATCAGCCATCAGAGACAGCAGAAAACAGATGGTTCACACTTTCCATCTCCACCCTAAAGGTCTAAAGTCTTCCTCATTAAGGCGTCTGCTAATGAGAGTTTCCTCATTATAAATGGCCTGTGTCCTCGACAAGTGTAATCCAGTTAGTAACTCCATCTAAAGGCAGAGCTGAGGTCAGATAATAATTCAGCTTTTATGGAGTATTTGCTCGTTAGCGCTGACCTGAGGTCGGTCTGACACGTATTTGGCGCAGTGGCGGATCAGACGAATAGCCTCCATGCTGGTGTCTGGGAAAGAAGCGTTGCAAGCGAACTCAGACAAACACTTGACAGCATCCTGGAATGAGTCAATGGTAGCTGGGAAATGCTTCTCAAATACATTCGCTGGAAGGAGAGATGAGATGACAGAGGTCTTTTACAAACAGAAAATTTATACAAAAACAAACAAAAAATTCTAGAAGTAAATATTCACAATGTTAATCTTCCTTTCTGTTTTCTAATTAATTATTATGAATAAAAATAAATTAATTAAAATTTAATTAAAATAACAGCAATAAAATTAATAAAATAATAATAAATGAATAAAAACAGCAATAACAGTATAAAATAACAAAAACAACAACAACAATAATAATAATAGTAGTAATAAAAACACCATTAACAGTAATAAAATAATAATATCATAAACATAAATAATAATAAATAAAAACAGCAATAACAGTTATAAAATAATAATGAATGAATAAAAACAACAACATTAATAATAATAATAATAGTAGTAGTAATAAATAAAAGCAATATTAACAGTAATAAAATAATAATCATAAATATAATAATAATAATAATAATAATAATAATAATAATAGTAATAACAACAGCAATAACAGTCATAAAATAATAATAACAATAATAATAATAAGTAATAGTAATAAATAAAAACAGCAATAACAGTCATATTAATAATAATAATAATAATAATTAAAAACAACAAAAGTTATAATAATAATAATAATAATAATAATAATAAATAAAAACAGCAATAACAGTTATAAAATAATAACAATAATAATAATAATAATAATAATAATAATAATAATAAGTAATATTAATAAATAAAAACAGCAATAACAGTAATATTAATAATAATAAATAAAAACAGCAATAACAGTTATAATAATAATAATAATAATAATAAAAACAGCAATAACAGTTATAAAATAATAATGAATGAATAAAAACAACAACAATAATAATAATAATAAAAATAATAGTAGTAATAAATAAAAACACTATTAACAGTAATAAAATAATAATCATAAATATAATAATAATAATAATAGTAATAAAAACAGCAATAATAGTTAAAAAATAATAACAATAACAATAATAATAAGTAATAGTAATAAATAAAAAACAGCAATTACAGTAAAAATAATAATAATAATAATAATAATAATAATAATAATAATAATAATAATAATAATAATAATAATAATAATAATAATAAAACAATAACAACAACAACAACAACAACAATTTGTTCACATAATACAGAATAGCTTTTTTTTACAAAAACATGAAATAGTGTAACTGGAAAGGAAGGGTAAGACATAATTTAATCAATGAAAATTTTATTATTGAAAACAATAATTTATTTTTATTTTAATAAATTTTTAAATAAACTGTTTAAAACTAAATTCTGAAAATGTATGCACTTATTTTTGTTCGACACAAACATTTTCATCATGAATCCTACACTCCTACAAACCATATTAAGATCACAATAAAGCTGCAGATTTTCTTTTGAATAAACTGCACACAGAGTTTGTGAATGTTTAGTTTTTAAAACTTTAAACCTACTTCCAAGTTTACTAAATAAACACATAGAAATAATTAATTGATAAATAATAAATATCATAAATGCAAAATATAAATAAATCCTAATATTTTATACACATATTATATACATATTATAACAAATTTGTATACGCTGTAAAATATTCATATAATTCATATAATAAGGTTTTTTTGGCCCAAAAAAAAAATTCCTCAAAAACATAATCATTCCTGTGTTCTACCTTTGTGATATGTTATCTTTAGTGACTTACTGACTATGTGTCCAGTTGTCTGGAAGGCCAGCTCAACTATACTCTCATCCTGATCAGAAGCAGCCAGATGAAACACAGAGAAAATGTTCTTCCACCCTGATCTAATATTGCCAGCCTGAGAGTTGACCATCTGGGCAATACAGCGAACCACCATGTCTCTAATGGTCGGAGATCTACAGATAAAGAAGCAGCGTGTCAATAAAACACACACGCACACATGCACGCACACAGGCACACACACAAAGTCTCTTTATTTCCTGCAGGGACAAACACATGTAGACAAGTTCATTTTTCTCCATCAGTCATGGAGGTTAGTCATGATGGCTTCTGACACTGTGCGTGTGTGTGTTTGTGTGTGTATGTCTAAGCCTAATGAGTACTGCAAGGTTCTTATGAGCTAATATAACATTCTCTCCTTCGCTTCTTTGCAGTGATGGAGAAGCTGCTTTGAAATTGAAGGTTGTCGGGCTGCTTTTAACGTAAATCAGTGAGGCTGAAAGAAGTAGTTATGTACACTCTACTTGTGGAATTGAAGCTGGAAACATTTGAATATATACATTTACCTTAAAATGCAAACACATAAACATCACACTAAAACAATGAACTAAATATAGTTATGGAAACAAATAGGAGACCTCTGAAAGCATAGCTTTGATTAAATTTTAGTTTTATTCTACAAAGGTCTGATAAGGGGCGACACGGTGGCTCAGTGGTTAGCACTCTTGCCTCAAAGCAAGAAGGTCACTGGTTCGAGTCTGAAGACCCCCACAGTCCAAAGACAGGTACAGGTGAATTGAATAAACTAAATTGGCTGTAGTGTATTGGTATTGGTGTGAATGAGTGTGTATGGATGTTTCCCAGTACAGGGCAGCAGCTGGAAGGGCATCCGCTGTGTAAAGCATACAAGTTGGCGATTCATTACGCTGTGGTGATCCCTGATGAATAAAAGGACTAAGCCAGAGCAAAATGAAAGAATGAATGATCTGATAAGGTCTTTCTTCTAAATTCCAAATAAAAACCAGGATTACATTGACTAAATACTTCTCAAATGTTTTGGTGGTTTAAACCCTGTTACTTTCTTATCTAAAAATGAATATAAACAGGTGAAAACACGCACCTTTTTTGATAATTTAACTTTATTTTAGATATTTATTTTGTCATTTAAATCAAGCTGTTTAAATCAATCTTAAATAAAGGATATTAAATAAATAGAATCCTAAATAAATAAATGAATAAATAAATAAATAAGCAAGCAAGCTGTGGAAATTTGGAGAAAACAAAAATATAAATAAAGAATGAAAACCACAAATATACAAACATTCCAATATGTTTTCTTTATATATTATGCACCCTAAGTTCATCCTACCTTAAGGTATCTAAAAAAAACAAAAAGCAAAACAGTCTAAAAAACTGAATAACATTATGAGATATAAGGTTTGAGTTATAAAAAAGGTTCTCCATTTCTTATTCCTAAAAAGTGAAACATGATTCGATCTTGTATTTCATAATGATTCTTATTTTCATGCAAAAAAATGCCATTTTCTTTAATTTGGCCGGCATGTCATCAGTAGTTTATTTTTCCTCAAACACGCAATAATAAATCCAGACATATTTGTTCTAGCTGTGCATTAATATATTTAACATAACTTAGAGTCCTGTATGTAATGTAAGACACTGTACTGTATGTAATTTTCACCACTAGAGGGTGTGTATTCACAACAAACAAAGCCATATATTTATGACATCATAAGTAATCATTGGAAGTTATTGTCTTTATTATGAATGACAATCTTTATTTATTGATAATTAATTAAATTAAATTCTATATGGTAGAACTAAGTTTAGTTTCCTATGTATGTAAAAACCAAGTAAATTTCCTATGTATGTAAGACTATTATTTTGAAAACAGGACAGGATCTCTGGGTAAAGTTAATGCAAGATGCAACATCTCATAACAGCTTGTCTGAAACCTAAATACGGGAACGATGGATTACACATTTTTTCAGTGCATCTCCGAAGTATGCGTGTAATTTTCACCACTAGAGCGTGTGTATTCACAACAAACAAAGGTGTAGATGGATAAGTTAGGAATCATGGGAGTTGTGGTCTTAATTACATCCAAAGGGTCTCCTGAAGAAATTATGTTCATGGACACGGTCTGTGTCAGTAGGTGCTCATTTCGCAAGATTTAAACATTCTTCAAAACATTTGACACAATGTAAGTACATAAGTCAGCAAAATAAACACTGTTCTAGAGATATTGGGATATTTTAATGAGAAACACTTATATATTGTGTCTTTAAAGCAGCTATTTTAACTTTTCTGTGGTTCTAAACACAACTATGTTACAAGAGAGAAATGAACTACTTAAAGTAGCTGAATTCATAAACAAGAACTTCTGTTTACATCTAAACGACATGCCCTTGAAAGATCAAAACTGTTTACCGACACTTAAAAGGGGGACACTTTGTATATTTAAACCAGGCGCAGAACATGACGTAAAGAAGATTTAGAAATATTTGGAGACAGGCGCCCCAGTCTCCAGAATCTAAAGCAGAGCCTTCAGAAGATGACATTTAGATGCAGAGAGAGAGAAAACAGCGACACTCAAAGCAAACTGTGCGCCTTTAACCCTTCTAAAGGCAAGACTTACACACGTCAAAACATGCGATATGTACAGTACAATTTGCATGGTTATTCGACTGACAGTCATTATATGTGCAGAAGGTCTTGTCTGTGATATTTGACCTCCATCGCAGTGTAAATTAAAACACTCACCTGTTCTTTTTCATTATGTGCTCGAATGGCCTGAGGAAATCCTTCTGGAATCTGAAATTGGCCAACTCTCCCTTCTCCAAAAACTTCATGGACAGCTGCCTCAGAGAATCCACAGCAAAAATAGCAACATCTTCATTGGGATTACAGCCGACCTGGGACAAAACAGGAATGGTTCACACAAAAATGACTATTTACTCAGCCTAAAGTGTTGCAAATCTTTATGAGTTTGTTTTTTCTCATTTGAACACAGACGCAAATATTGGTAACACTGCTGGAAACCAATAAAAACTCACATCCATTGTATGAACAAAAAAACACCATGGATGTCCACCAGTTGTTTTGTGTTCAACAGAGGAAAGAAACTGGAAGTGGAGGGTGAGTAACGATGACAGAATTATTATTTTTGTTTGTGTGTAGGATGATCAGATTGACAATAAATCTAATTTGGTGGCTCAGTGGTTAGAACTGTCACCTCACAGCAAGAAGGTCGCTG
>CAIGQQ010037704.1:1113159-1134995 GCA_903798035.1 Danio albolineatus | reverse complement strand
ATATATATATATATATATATATATATATATATATATATATATATATGTGTGTGTATATATATTTATGACGATGTCCGAGAAGACGTTAATACCATATATGGTTTGCCTAGATTGTGTGTGTTGGAATGTGTATGTCTGAAACGTGTGTGGTTCTATGGGCCTGCAGCTCGATATTATTGGTTTCAACTGGGAACATTAACAAAACAATCTACATCACATGATACGTTACATTTACCTCAATAACTCAGGAAAAAAGATAAATAGAGAAGAGTGTTTTGCTATATATACTGTAGTATATGCACTATATTTTATATATTACAGTACATCGACAGTCTGACCCATATTCCACTCAGGGTGAACTGTCCCTGTAAGCAACAATTGTGCTGTATTTTCATTTTTTTTGGCCCTTCTTCAATCTACTAGACATGGTCTCCCGCAGGCAGGGTGAAATTTAAAAGCATCATTAGATTTATCTGATTTTGTGCAAAGCCACACATTTCTTCAGAGAGAGATTTTCTTTCCGGCGCTGCTTTTGAACTCACCTTATTGAAATGATCCCCTATAACCTCCCAAATCCTGGACCACTGCAACCTGATACGACCCATATTGTAGTATGAAATTTCCACGATCTTCTGCAGACTGAACATTCGAGGGTGTGTTGGGGAGGCCAGTTCATCCATCGATACAGCGCACAGCCATCGCACAAAGTCCACTAAAAGCACAGCATTGATCAATAAGCTGTCACTTAAATTCTCCCTGACCTAAAACAGTTCGGTGAGTACAATGCCAAGGTTATGGGTACACATCCCAGAAAAAAATATTGATATGATGCAGACTATAAACAAAATAAATTAATAGCTTACATGCCTCACTTAGTTTTCTACTCTATTTCACAAGACGTGCTCTTAACATTTTATGTCTCTTTGACTCTGTTCCTAGTAATAACAAAAATGTGTATGTGTGCAAAGGTAACACCTGTTTTCATGCTTGAAATAAAAACTGCATTAACAATATAAACGTCATGTTTATTTAAGTTATCAGTGTGAATATTAGGCTTCAAAGGCCTAATAATGAATCAGGTCTCATAATGAATAATAGTTTGTATCTTGAAATTCCATGTTGTTTTCTCAGAAATATGACCTGAGTTTTGGAACAGTAAGATATCAAGTCAGAATTTAGTACAGACTTTAAACTCAAATTCTACTTTTAATTCTCAAATTCAAATCTAGGACTTGTGAGACAACATATAAACTCACAAATGAAAGAAATAAAGTTGCAATCATAAGTGGAAAAAAGTCAGCATTGTGAGATTTACACCCAAAAATGTAAGATACAAATTCTGCATTGCAAAAAAATGAACTTAAAATGCACAATTGCTAAATATAAAGTCATAGTTCTGAATTAGTTGCAGTTAGAATTGGTAAACATAAACTTAAATATAAATATAAAATGTGATTTATAGACTTAGAATTGAGTTCTTAGCTTGCAATTTTGCATCAGAATTGCTTTAATTTCTCCAAACTGAGAATTTACAGGTCTAGATTTCACCATTAATATCTCTAATTTTTTATATACGAAAAAAAAAAACTATCCATGAGGTGGTGTATACCTGCAAAAAGATATTAACTCAATTGTTTTCAGCCATGGTGGTATGTTTTTTTTTTTATACAGTATTTCTAATGTTATAAATTGCAAGCCTAGTGCAAGCCATCTCTCAAAAACATTCAAAAATCTTCCTGATTCCATACTTCTTAATGTTTGTCTAAGTTTTAAATAAACACATCTGTCAAATGAAAAAAACATAAAAAGGAAATTTTGCTCTCACCAATGGCATTTCCATCAAGTCTGGTGGAGCCTGTGAATATCCTGCAGTGAAGAATATAAATGCTATCAACATTCTAGAGACGCATTAGTGTTTGCAGCAAGATGAGGTTCAAAAGGATTAATGATGACTGTCATACCGGTCTACAGCGACGACCACACTTTGTGAGCTGGTCTCCCCGATAGACTCCTGAATGCTTGCGATCTGTTTGCGATCGACGTTCCCTCCTGCAGTGTGAAAAATCATATATTCAGGTTTTTATACAACATATGAATTTCACTCAATGCTGCTGGATAATTATACTAAATTACCATGAAGTGATCCTAATGGATCATATTTTAGCTTGAGATAGCCTTATGATGTAATGGCAAGTGGAAAAGCTGCAATGCTGATGATGACTGTGTGGATTTGAATGTGTTCTGACAAAATTGTTCTTTAACCATTATAATAAATTCAGGTTTACTTTAACACAAAAGAGATACATTGATTTAAAAAAATAATACATAAAAAAGCATAGTTTTTAGTTACAGAATGAAACTCAAAATGGCTTAAATACAAATGTATTTATTCATTTATTTTATCAGAAGTATTACCATCATTTTAATGGCTTTTAATGAGACCTAAATGTTTACTATCTTCCTCAGATTTTGTATTATAAAATAGTACAAGACAAAATACTGCACAGATTCTGATTGTCTTATAAGAGTAAAATTCAGTAAGTTTTTTTATTAACCAATATGATTTTGAATATGATGAATATAAATGAAAAAAAAAATGTTAATTTTCAAAAAGCTGATAAAAAGTATAAAATGTAGCTAAAAATGTAAGGATTATAAACATAAATATAATCTTAAAATAATTGAAAGAAAAATGCATCGTTTTTAGTAATAGAATGAAACTCTCTGGGGCGACACGTTGGCGCAGTGGGTAGCACAATCGCCTCACAGCAAGAAGGTCGCTGGTTCATGCCTCAGCTGGGTCAGTTGGCATTTCTGTGTGGAGTCTGCATGTTCTGCCCGTGTTTGCTGATGTTTTCTCCGGGTGCTCTTGTTTCCACAACAGTCAAAAAACTTGCGGTACAGGTGAATTGGGTAGGCTAAATTGTACTTAGTGTATGTGTGTGAATGAGAGTGCATAAATTGGGTAAGCTAAATTGTCCGTAGTGTATGAGTGTGTATGGATGTTTCCCAGAGATGGGTTGTGTCTGGAAGGGCATCCGCTGCGTAAAACAAATGCTGGATAAGTTGGCGGTTCATTCCGCTGTGGCGACCCCGGATTAATAAAGGGACTAAGCCGAAAAGAAAATGAATGAATGAATACAATATAAGTCAAAATACTCCACCTTTGATTGACTAATAAGTGTAAAATTCAGTCATTATTTATTATTAACCAATATGATTGGTTGGAAATGGCATACAACCATTTAAAAATAAATAAATGTTCATTTTCAAGACCAAGCATCAACTCCATTGTAAAATGCAGTGTAAAATGTAGCTAATAGTTTAATCATGTATTAAAAATATGACGGATTTATAAACATAAAAATAATCTTACAATAATTAAAAGACATTATGTCAAAAAAAAATTATCATATTATCTTACATTTTTAATTTTGCAGACTGTATTTTGTCTCAGCATTCATATCTGTCAACTTTTAATTAATTCATATTTTTGTTAATGAGGTGATTGGTGCTTGTGTGATTAACTGACCCAATCCCAGGTACTCATCAGATGTCTGTTCCTTGGTGCTGGTGATGAAGCCTTCCTTTCCCCGGACAGTTCCTGATATGTACCGAGCCTTCACTCCTGTCCCGATGAGCTGGGCCAACTCCAGTTGACTAATGCACTTCATGATCTGCAGCACATACAGAATGACGACATCTCATTAAACCCATCAGCCAATCACATCATGCAGGACAAACACACAGGCTAATCAAAAAACAGAATATAGCCAGCTCACAACACCCGTCAGCAAATCACGTCACACTGGACAAACACAGGCCAATCAAGGAGAGAATGACAAAATATATCAGCCAATCACATCAAACAGGCCAATTAAAGATAGTTAGCCAGTTAGCCAGTCACACCACACGAGAAGCACATAGGCCAATCAAAAAGAGAATAGCAACCCTTCATGAAAACTATCAGCCAATAACACTGTACAGAAAACGCATAGCCCAATCAAAGAGAGAATAGGAACACCTTATGAAATCTATGAGCCAATCACACTGTACAGAAAATGAATAGCCCAATCAAAGAGAGAATAGGAACACTTTATGAAATCTATGAGCCAATCACACTTTAGAGAAAACACACAGGCTAATCAAAGAGAGAATGACAACAGCTCACAAAAAACAGTCAGCCAATCACGTCGCACAGGCCAATTAAAGACAGAATGACAGAACTAGATAACACCTGTCAGCCAATCACATCACACCGGACATGAAACAAGCAGGCCAATAAAAAGAAAAAATGACAACACCTCACAAAATCCATAAGCCAATCACATCGCACAGGAAACACATAGGCCAATAAAAGAGTGAATAAGAAGACACGACAACACCTGTCAGCCAATCACATCACACAGAAAACACACAGGCCAAAGTCAGAATAAAAAACATTCACAAACCTGTCACCCAATCACATTATACAGGAAACACACAAGCCAATCAAAAAGAGAATGACAAAATCTATCAGCCAATCACATCACACAGAAAACAGAAATACACAGGCAAAGACAGAATAAAAACAGCTCACAAAACCAAACAGCCAATCACTTCACAGATGAAACAGGCAAATCAAAGACAGTAAAATTAGCTAACAAAACATGTCAGCCAATCACATCACACAGGAAACGCATAGATTAATCAAAGAGAGAAAGTCAACCCCTTATGAAATCTATCAGCCAATCACATTGCACAGAAAACACACAGGCCAATCAAGGAGAGAATGACAACACCTTACGAAATCAATCGCCAATCACATCGCACAGGAAACACACAGGCCAATCGTAAACAAAGCAGCAACCCTTTATGAAATCTCTCAGCCAATCAAATCGCACACAAAACACAGGTCAATCAAAGAGAGTATAACAACACCTAACAGACTCTAGCAGTCAATAGTATCACACAGAAAAACACACAGGCCAATCAAAGACAAGATAATAACATCTCTCTCAGAACTCGTCAGCCAATCACATCACACAGGAAACCCATAGGCCATTAGGTCACTTAGATAAAAGAGCTCACCTCATGCCAGGAGTTTCCTAGATAATTTCCATCTGTGTGAGCCACTGTGATGAGGGTTTTGATGGTGTCGATGTTTTTCTGCTTCATTTCGGTGATGCCAGAACTTGCTGTCAAAAGTGTGAAACGGGCCAGAGCCTGCACATATGCGTCTCGCTCCAACTGGAATAAAGCATATATGAAGAATAATGGAATTATGGCTACATTTTGGACAGTAAAAGCTAACTGAAACAAATAAATGGACCATGACAATTTTAACCTGCGTGGAATGTACAGAAAAGAAAAAGAGCAACTCAAATAATCTTACTAAAAAATAATAATACTGGGTTTTCTAATTATTCACGCTAGTAGGAATCATATCTGCCAATTCAAATGTGCAAAAAAAGGCAACTTTCCAACAAGCGGCGCATATCATGAGAACGTGTGACACATTTGCTAGCTAGCAATTTGCAGAATTAGCCACAATTGCATTTTAAGTGCAAGGTCATAAAATTCAACTCGCATGAGGCGAAAAACATCTAACAAGAAATCTAGAGTGAGTGACGCGATGGTATGAACCAGGATTGACACAACATGATGCATTGCAAATCGAGAAATGACCGATTCGGAAATTCGATTCTCACTTGAATCAATTCTGAGCTAAGTTTTCACCACCAGATGGCGCTGTAAGCTTTACAAACAGCCACAATCAGACAATCCTTACACATAGCACTTGAACGTAAAACAATCAATAAGTTATAGATTTAATAAAAAAGTTAAAGCGAATTACAAGAATGTTCAGTGTGAGCTGTGTTTACGTTAATTCTGTTGAATAAAAACCCGTGGTGCAGTATATTTGGCCACTGACTGGAAGCACAACTGCTCTGATCACTATGAGTATATGATTAAAAACTAGAATAGAGCGCCATCTGCAGTTAAAAACTAAGATAGATTAAATTCCAGAGAGAATCGCGATGCAATAAAAGATCTAATCGATCCATGAATTACACAATACACCGATTTATAGTCCCTGTCCTAGTGTCGACTCGACATCATTTTTTACTCCACAGCTTTTAAAATTGTAATTATTTTTTAATAATACAGATGATCACCAAAATAGTATTTTTGATTGATTAATTCTATCCAATTATACAGTTGAAGTCAGAATTATTAGCCCCATGTTATTTTTTTTTTCCTTTTCAAATGTTTCACAAATGATGTTTAAAAGAGCAAGACAGAAATAGACAGAGTAAGACAGAACATTTTTCAAAGTATTTCCGATTATATATATTTTTCTTCTGGACAAAGTCTTATTGGCTTTATTTCAGCTGAAATAAAAGCAGGTTATTAGTTTAAGGATAATATTATTAGCCCCCTTTGGCAATTTTGTTTTCCAATTGTCAACAGAACAAACCATCGTTATAAAATGACTAACCTAGTTGAGCCTTTAAATTGCACTTTAAGCTGAATCATATACATAAAATATGCAGGGGGCTAATAATTCTGACTTCAACTATGGCCTGTTTCCACTGAGTGGTACTGTACGGTACGGGTCACTTTTATCAGGCTTGCGTTTCCACTGCTAAAGGGTACTCTTTTGGTGGGCGTGGTGTACGACAGAAAGTTTCAGTCGACGTCATTTTCACTCGAGGAAATGTTTACAGTAAAGCTTTATGGGTCATTCACAAATCATACGAGAAGCACTTCCCACAAAACAGAGGCTTTATTATACACATAAACACTGCTGTATAAATGTTCATTACAGACTGAACATGATCGGATTATAACTAGATCAATGATGCGAAATAGCCTACTGTCCGCGATTATATACAATAAATAAATGAATGCAGCATATATGAACACATACAGCCCCTTACAGTCTCCGATGTTACCAAATTACAGAAAAACTACACACAGCAGACATTTATGCCTTATTTAGGTTCAAAAACAATACGAAATATAGCCCCCAGTAAGTGCAGAGCTCTCATCAGTTTCTTTAATCTTCACCAGTACGTGTAGCCTCTCATCATTATTCTCTTGTTAGAGAGTAACTCCGTCATTCCGTGTTTATAATAGTCCAGGTTAAGTTTGTTATTTCAAATATTGAAGCGCACGCGAGCGCAAGCGACATAGCGAAACCACTCGCGCTCGCGACCCATAAGAATCTGCTCTTCTTCTTGGCTTTGTGGCTGTTCAGGACGATGACAAGGTTTGTTTGAGCTTGGGTCGACCATGGCTCGTTATTATATGCTGATATTATTTCAGAGTATAGTCTCTCGGCTGTGTATTAAACATAGCGGGTTCTTTGTTGACGCATCTCTGTAAACCAATAGCGTTCAGCTTTTAGTCACTCTTTGGTACCCTTGGTAACCTTTGCAAGGGGTGACCAAAAAGTGGTACGTTACGGTTCGGTACGTTTTTAGACAGTGGAAACAGCCTTAAAAGCGTACCGAACTGTACCGTACCGTACCACTCAGTGGAAACAGGCCACTATATATATATATATATATATATATATATATATCTCAAAGTCCTCTATTGAAAAGTTTTCCCCCCTTTTTATATTCATATATACAGCCGTATACATATCGTTTACATGATGACAAATAAACAACTCCAGTTTTCATTACTGGCTGAAATTTTCCTTTTAACAGTAACTCAATCCAGGCAATGATGACAGAGTTTTTTAAAAGAGGCTTATTTGGACAGAGGCTGAATAGTAATGTAAACAAACACTAGGCTCTCCTCGGCTTGAGTAAATGACTTCTCCACGGTTAATGCAATGTGTGAAATCACCTGAATGCTGAAGATGCATGCTATCCTGATGGCACAGCGGATTCCCTCCAGACACAGAGAGGCCACTTCAGTGTCATCACAGTCCTGCAGACCCACACTGAATGCAGCCAGAAAGGGCGTCCAGGCCAGCTGAAAGAGATCAAGATAATATGTGATGAATATATGCTTACAAACTCAATTTATTTGAATGTGCACGCGCAGTATAACGACACTTGCTTGTAAAAAAATAAATAAATAAATAAAAATGGTCAAAAAGTTTGGGATTGGGAGTTTTTTGCTTTGAGGTAGTCCCTTCTCTTCTCCTCATCAATGCTGCATTTACTTGATAAAAAATACAATAAAAACAGCAATCTTGTAATATATTATTTATATTTAAAATGGTTGTTAATTTTTTCGATATTTTCATTTTTATTTATTACTGTGATTTACCAACGTTATCTCACGGCAATTCGTAACTTTTGATTTAGTGGCTAAATCGTATGAATTCGTACGGATCTAATTCGTACAATTTAGTACGATTTGCTCATCACCCAATGACGGTTGGGTTTAGGGGTGGAGTTGGGTGCCACACCTCCTCTTTTAAATCGTACATTTTCGTATGACTGAACTCATATGAATTCGTACGAAAAATGCTTACGTTTTCTCGTGAGATCAGGCTCGATTTACAGTTAATTTATTACTGTGATAGTGAGTTTACTCTAGCTTTAAATGCAATTATAATATGCTGATTTGCTGTTCGGCTATGATCAGTTATTATCAGAACTCAGTAATTAACATGTTTTTCCTGCTTTTGTGGAAACTGACAAATATGACTTTTTTGGATTCCTTGATAAAAAGGAAAATCAATATAACATCATTTATTACATTCTTTTTTTTTTTTTTTTACAAAATAAATGTCTTTACTTTTGAGTAGCTTAGCTTTTTCCCCACTTAAATATTAAAATTTGCCCCACGAAAATATTACATATTTATTAAGCAGCAGATTACCATTATAAAATGATTTCTGAAGGATCATTTGACACAAAAGACAGTAAATCCCATCAGTAAATTTGTTTAAACTTCAATTAATAAGAAAATGGTTATTTTAAACCATTTAACCATGGTTATTCTTGCTCAAATTAAAGCTACCTTGATATGAAGAATCGGCGTCTTTTGAAAACCTTTAAAAATCTTACTGATCCCAAATGTTTTGAATGGTAGTATCCACTATGTGCACGAAGAGAATACCTTAAACATTGGTCTGACGTGCTCTAGATGCGTGGCGCTGGTGAAGGGGGCTTGAACGTGGCTCACGGCCTCCATCAGAGCCTTGGCTGTTTTTGCCATCTGCTCCATCTCAACATTATACAGCAGCCTCCTCTGCTTCTCGCTCGCCACACCTGATCCGGAGAAAATACACACCAGATATCAATGTTCACCGCATACTTCTATTAAAATAAGGTGAGACTATGCAAAAACTCAAACATAAAATAATGATTATAGTTATACACTATTGGCTTAAATATGATATACATTATTACTGTGTATGCTTACTACTATTACTCTGACTACAATAGTTGGGACTACAGATGCTTCCCAAATTGCTTATCAATGCACTATTTGAAGTCATTTTTATAGTATAAATACTGGTGCATTCACATGAAAATTAAAAAAGAAAAAAATGTGCTCTTTTAATCCCAGGATGGTGTGCTTTTTCAACTAATAATAAAAAAAATTAATAAAAGTAAAACGGTCACAGTTTGGTTCACATAGAAAGGGAGGGGCTATCGGATGCTAAGGCTGCATTATTTTATTTGTTTTGGATAATGCAAGCAAAATTCATTCTATTTGATAGTTTGGTCATTTATTTGACCAATTTGGCAACTGTTAAACGTTGACTGGCAAACGGTTTGATTTTCTGGTTAATAAAAAAAAAATTGTGTTCAAAATGGGACGACACCAAAGTCATACACTACATGGTTGATTGTATAGGCTAGAGTATCATTTGGGACGCAACTTATGCAAATGCTAATATGGCAAAAATGACGGATTATAATTTAAACCACATTTGGCTCAAATGATTATTATTGTTTTATTTTTTTTTATTAATTGTTTTGATAAAAACTTTGACAAAGTTGTATAATCATTTCAGACCTACTTTCATAGTTATTCTCAAATACTAGAATATTTTATTATGAATCCCAACAATTTTATGGTAAAACGTTGAAGCCAACATTCTTTTTTTCAATAATAAGTAAAGAAATAGTAAGTGGAATCCAGTTACCCAGTCATGTTTACTAAAAATAAAAAAATAAAAAATAAAAGGATTGCGCGACCCCAAGCCGTAAAAAAACATTTGTCCAATCATAGTTTTTATTAAGAGACAAGTTGATCATACTATTGCTTGCTACTGCTCCAAGTTTGACAGTATATATTCCTAATACTTACTTTGCTTATTTGATTTGAGAGTTAACTCCTTTGTCTCCTTCATGGAGATTTTCTTCCCTGCGATTTCATCATAAATGGCTGAGAGATACTCCTCCGGTAAATCTTTACTGTCATTGATACCTCGGTTCATCTTGATGTATTGCTCTTTCGTCATTTTATTCTTCACCTGTGCCAAGATAAAGGAAACAACAGATCAGAAGCGCTCTTCCTCTTGTTTTCTGTTGCGTCTCAGAACCGTCCATCACCCTAGAGTCAGCTTACATATCAAAACAGAAACAGCCATTTCCAGCTCTGACATTCGCATTAAAATTCATAGACTCGGGAATAAAAGAAACCGAATTCCGCATTCGCCTAAATTCAGGTGATCAATCAACGTGTTGTGTACTAACCTGTGGACTGTGCAGATCGGTAGTCAACATGATGATTGAATACGCAAGAACGTATGCGGTGTCAGCACTGGCGAACAGTGTTTGCCTAAGGAGAGAGATAATGGGAGACAAGTTTAGTGTTTGTAACATAATTAGCGACCAAGGCTAATCTGTCGAAACCGTCACACTCACCCTTGGTTGCATTCTAAATATCTAGCAGCAAATTTCTCCATCAGTCGATCAATTTTCTGAGCTTCGCCAGGCAGACGGAAACCCTCGAGAAACATACGCAGCGCCGGCACAAAGTCTTTGCCCTGGAAGTCCATTTGGTCGACGTAGGCATACATGACCTCTTTATTGATGCGGTCGTTGTCTCCGAGAAACTCTCCTACCTGGATCTGTCAGGTTAAAAAAAAAACAAAAAAAAACAGCCAATGAGTCACATATTGATTGCGTAGGTAGTGAAATAAATAGCAGAAAAAGTCTTTTGTAACTCTAAATCCTCACAGAGGATGTATTGAGCGTAAATCTGTTAAAGTATTCCTAGCACATCCCGAGTCATTCAGGCTGAGGGTTGTTCTGCTGAAGTGCCCTAATTTTAGGGCAGATATAAGGAGCTCACTTTACCCATTACCGCTGGAGTCTTTTGAGGAGCGATGAAAGAGCAAATGAGTTGCCGATTCATCATGTTGAAGGATCAAATCATCTCTAAGTGGAAGTTTGGCAACACTTTTTTTGCTTTGTTTTTCAGAAATGTTGCAGAAAAGCCCTGCAGCTGCATATACCAAGTTTTATTATAGTTTATTTACTGCTGTGATGCACAATTATCTAACTATCGGTGGCCCTAGCACTTAGGAAAAACAAAGCAAATTAATAGTCAACAATGGTCTTACAGAGTCAAGTCTCTCCTCTTGATGTAAAAACTGGGCTATATCTTCAGGCGTTGTTCCCAGCATGCCTTGCTCCTGCAGGTACTGAATGCCCCTCTTTGGTTTTTTGTTGAACCTGTGCATTTTGGTACATAGAACATCAGCATAAGGTTGTAAACTAGTACATTCAGATGTTTACACACAAAAACAACACAGCTAGAAATAACACAAACATTGACAGCCTTTCATAATTTTCTTTTGACTTCAGTTTCCTTTGATGTGCAAAAGTTGCAGTAGTTCAGAAAGTCTTTTTCACTAGGGAGAAAGTTAGTACTTGAAAAAGATGTATATCCTACAATTACATTTTATCAGAAATTTGATTCCACGTGAATTCATTTGACAAAGGTCTGATTGAGTTTAACATATCAAATATTTGCTTAAAACACTACAAAACTTGATTTAGCCAATGGAAATCAGTGAGTGTCAATGTGTTCTTGGAGGTCCAAATTCCAGTTGAGCTAAAAAATTTCCCTAACAAACCTGTCAGGAAGGTACAGTGATCAGCATATAAGTACACCCCTGACAAATCTATCTTTTAACTTCATATTTTTAATAGGAAGCTATGTGATAATATATTTGTGCATACAGTATGCATTAGATTAGTCAGTATTAAAACCAAATCTTGAAACCAAAAACTTACAATAATGGTCCAAAAACTAGTACACCCAAATTTATGTTGAATGAAAATATCAAATAAAGATTTCAAAAGGTGGAAAAATCAAGAGAAGCAAAAAAGAAAAAAATAATTAATAAATAATAAATAATAAAGTTAATTAAAATTTGTTAGTTTTGTAGGTTATAATTTAGCATTTTTTTGCTTGAATTTAATTGTATTATCTATCAATTTCTAAATATTAATATGTTTGGTGACTAAAATATTATTTTAATAAATATATCTTTTTAATAAATCTGTTTTGATTAAATACAACAAAATACATTGCCTATATTCACTGAGAAATGGATAAAAAATATAAATTTTTAAAATGGGGTGTCCTCAATTATGCTGAGCACTGTATCTATTTTCAAAGGATATCAACATGCAATTTTAGTAATACGATTGGTAAGCTAGGATGCATTACCATTGTAATTATTTCTTTATTTTTTTAATATATTTTTTTCTTATTTCATATTTCTCCACATCCCTTTTACAGAAGCAAATCCCCACAAAACAGGTTAAGTGGCTTATGAGCACACATTGAAGTGAATGAAATGGATGTGTTGCATCCAAATTGATCCTCACAACACATCCCATATTGACCACATTGGCAATCCATAGGATAGGGATAAGATAATAGAAATTGAATCACTTAAAATACCTGATGAAAACAGGACCCTATATACTGACTTGCCTTTTGTGGTTTTCCCACACCTATGAGTAGGTAGAGTGCAGATGGGCTTTTGTGGCTGCTAAGCCTTCACACAATGAAATTGGTCAAATGATTTAGACCCTGTTTATAGCTTTTTTTTTAGTTCATTCATTTGTGATCAGACTAACAAACACACATCTTGATGTCAGGTTGAAATAGGGCCTTATCTGTCTGATGTTGAGGTTTTGTGTTGGATCAAAATTTCCATGTCATACCCCTTTTCGACCAGCATCTATCGCTAGTTCAGAGCCAGTGCTATTGCTAGTTCAGAGCTAATTCATTTGACAAGCCTTCAATGAATGTCACTGTTTTTCCACCAGCTAGGGAATCGCTGTAGAGCCAGGTCTGACATCACTGCATACCGCTCATCTTTTCCAGCAACACAAACGCTGAAGTGCCAAATACAAACGTGGGATCAATGATTACGTTGTTATTAACTTTAATAATTTAGCAAATCTATATCGGCATCAAAACAGCTAATACAACGTGTTCATGCAGTGCGGTGTAGTATGCACTGATAGTAAGAGTTATGATGATTAGGGTTCATGCACATTTTTACTACTAAAACTCAATAACTTTTCCATGACTTTTCAGGACTTTAAGGTAAATTTACATGGCCTAATCTTTCATGTAATGTCTACATATACATGGCAAATAATAAGAAAAACAGTGCAAGTTCAAAGTTATTACAGCATATCATAAAACATACAGCAATCTATTTAGATGAAACTAATCATTATACCTATGTGAAAATTCATTTAGATAATGTTCAAACAGCTCTAATAAAGTGAGAGGATGTGTTTGACCATGGACAGAAAATAAGTAAAGACACCTAACCTATATTTAAGTATGCAGATATTTATTCAACTATTTTCCATGACTTTTCCAAAACTTTGAGGGTTTTTCTGTTTTTCCAAAATTTTTCTAGGCCTGGAAAATGCCATGACAAAATTGCATGAATTTTCCAGGCTTTTTTATGACCGTATGAACCCTGGTTGATGCGTTTATGCAGCCTGTCGCAATTAGTATAGACAGAAGCTACAAGCTTTCACTACTATTTCAAATATGGCGTTCAAAACAGTCTCGTTGGTAATAGTATCCCTGGACTCTCTTACAGTCGAGAAATGTTTTGATGCTACTCAAAAACCACTTCTAGTTCAGAGCCGGTGCTTCGGTCATCAAAAGACAAAGAACGATTCGGAACTAGGCTATGGCTCCAAACCAGCACTGGAACTGCCTCGGTGGAAAAGGGGTAATAGTGGCCCTCAAGGAGCAACACTGGACACTCTTCCAATTTTAATACAAACATTTACTGGATTATATTAACATCTTGTATTGCGCAGAGATTGATTAGATGTTTTTGGATATCATCTCAGTGGCTTACAGGTCAATGCCTTGCTCGATGATCTCCTTCTGTTGTTTGAGGACCTCAAACTGCTCCGGGTTGTCTGTTCCAGACATCTGCGTGCTGTAGCTCCCAATGCCCGATGATGCAGTGGAGTCCAAGGAGTTAATGCTGCCGTAACGGTTAATCGTTTCTGGATGCTTCGACTCATTGCTCTCCTGCTCTGAAGGCTTTTCTTGGCCTGATTGAGAAAGAAGGGAATGAAATTCAGATGCGGTTTCAGAGAAAGCAGAAGAAGTATGGAGCATGTTTTGTGAAAAGGTAGAGACAGTATGATTCATTGAAAATCCTGTTTGGCTCAATTGCGTGTTGGTGTATCAAGTCTTTTCTCTGGCTCGGCTTCCTATGCGAGTTTCCCAATACAACACTTCTCTAATAAAGTCTTTGGTCTCTGCTGACTCGTATCACAAAAAACAGCACGATGGGGACTGGAGGAAGAGCAGCGTGACCTGAATACACAAAGTAACAGATCTGAAGTTTGTGCAAAGCAACACAAATAGGCGGTCGGGTATGTGGAAGCCATGGTTGCAGTTTGCAGGATCTAATTGCACACTGGAAACACTGTAAAAGATTTAGTGGGTAGCTATCACTGTAACACGAGCTGTCGGGTCACTTCTTTATCTCTCACAGTTTCTTCCCTTGGAAAGATCAGAGAAGCAAGCTGGGAGAGACTTACCCGTTCTTCTTAAACTCAAAGCAAAATGTAATTTACTAGTTTGACATACAAAAGCTAATAGGGCCACAGCACAAATGACTATTAAGAGTCCACTATCTAGTTTACACAGCCCAAGCTAATGCAATCAATTCTAATGTCACGACAAGCTGCCATTACCTGCTCTCCCTTTTGATGTGCGTCCATTAAGAGAAAAGAACAAAGATTTATTGGCCAACATGATGAGAATTCAAGAACCTGAAAGCCTTGATTAGTGACCTAAAAAAAAATGCACTTGAAGAGTTGACCGCATGAGTATCTTATGATCTGATTGGACGATTAGAACATAAAGGTCTATACATGTATGCAAGTGTAACTATTTGGTCTAGATGAAAGCAAACAGTATTGCTTCGTCGTTATAAATATTTGCCAATTAAAGGTCATGTCCACTAAGAAGAAAAGAACACATTTTGAGATTTTAGGAGGTTTAGAGAATCTGTATGGTAATGTGGATGGAAGGTGTGATCACAGCAAGTGTAAAAATGGCCTAAAAGTGAAGTTGACTGCAGCCCAGGAGACTATAAGGTGTATTCTATAAGGTTGTTGCTACAGATTTCTCAATATCATTAAAATATTACTATGTGATACAAAGATACTTTTTAGGTGGATTCTAGGGAGCTAAATGGTTGTTCCAAAAGTTTCCTAGGCATTGCTATGCAGTTCAAAGAGGGTTTTGAGTGGTTTTTAAGGTATTGCAAGGTGGTTGTTAAAGTATTCTCAATGTTTGTTTGTGTCTTGCTGTGTAATTCCAAGACAAATTATGCTTTTGTAGGACATTGTCAAGTGGTGCTGATAGAGTTTTGGATGGTGGTTGCTACTGTAGGTGTTTGATAAGGATATCTGAGTGGTTGTTGGGCATTGTTATGTGGTTCAGAAAGTAGATTCAATGGAGGGTGGTTTCTAGGGTGTTGCTAGGTGGTTAAGGCATTCTCAGTGGTTATAAGTGCATTGCTGTGTGGATTCAAGACACTGTTAAGTGGTTCGTTGAGCATTGTTAGGTGGTTGCTATAGAGCAGGGGTGCTCAATCCTGTTCCTGGAGATCTACATTCCTGCAGATTTCAGTTGCAACCCATATCAAACACACTTGCCTGTAATTATCAAGTGCTGTTCAGGTCGTGTTTAATTGGTGCAGGTGTGTCAGGGTTGGAGCTGAACTTTTCAGGAAGGTAGATCTCCAGGAACAGGGTTAAGCACCCCTGCTATAGAGTATTGTGTGGTTGTTGTAAGGTACTGTGTGGCTCTAAAATTTGTTTTCTGGTAGTTTGTAGAGTGTTGCTAGGTTGTTGGTTATGTATTCATTGAAAGCACAACGTTGTATGGATCCAAGACAAATTTAGGGCTGCGTCCGAAACCGCATACTTCCATACTATACAGTAAGCTAAAATCAGTATGCGTGCCGAGTAGTATGTCCGAATTCATAGAATACGAAAATCAGTATGCTAGAAGTACCCGGATGACTTACTACTTCCGGCGAGATTCTGAAGTGCGCATCCCATGCACGCTGCGCTATCCCATGATGCCCCGCGAGAGAATTCATGAATGGGAGTGAAGCGACGCAACTGACGCAGGTAGGTCACGTGTCCGTGACAAAATGTCGGATGTAGTATGTCCGAATTCCATTCATACTTCTCACATTCATACTGTATAGAACGTACTTTTCTAACGGCCGAGTAGTACGTTTAAATTCAAATGCAGTACCTACTGAGTAGTAGGCGGTTTCGGACGCAGCCTCTGTGATTTCCAGGCATTGCAAGATGGTTGCTATAGAGGTCAGATGGGGTTGTTTGTATTGCTATTCGCTTCATTGCTACAGTGCAAAAATTGTTCTGAGGCTAGAGTACTAATCGGTTGCTACCATATTCTGAATGGTTGTTTACACACTATTATGTGCTTACAATGGTGCGTTCACACCAGATGTGAATAAAACATTAAGTGCGAAATGATTTACATGCTACGTCAATGCACTTCTGAAAGCAGATGTCATCCAGGCACAGCTTCTGAAGGAGTTGATGAACTCATAGAGCTGTGTGCACCTCTGAAGGATCTAATGGACCCAGACATGGCATCAAACATATCTACGCTGTTTTTACATAAAGAACAGCAACTCTCTCAATAAAATCCATGTCAGCCAATTAGCAACAAAACTGTAGTCACAAGGTAGACAGAATCCCCTTCCATGATGTGTCTCCACATCTATTGTTAAGCAAATTTGGCGCAAGAATTAAGTTAAATAGTTCACGCATCTAAATATGTGTGAATATCGCAATCTAGTTGTTCACATCTGGTGTGAACGCCCCATGAGTTGGTTTTTAAGAACTTTATTTGTCATTGAAAAAAAAAATCTCTGGTTTTGAATTGGGTGACAACTGAAAGACTGAGGCTGGCTTAAGGCAACACAAAAACATCCCTTTTGGCTATCAGAGCCTCTCCTTCATCGACCCAATAAAGCCAAGCTTGATTAGACCAAACCCCTAGCTCTAAATAGCTAGTCTCCAGCCAGACACATGTTGGTAGCTCATATGAGAAGCTCAGTTTTACATTGTTCAGGGAGCCTGCTGACTGCCTCCCTGTTGTCAGGCCATGCTTCGGTGATGAATAACAGCCTCAGGGCCATTTGATTAAGATGAAAGGGCTGCGTAGCCATCACAGCGAATAGCATTTCCTGCCTCTCTTTGAGGCACAGGAGTCCTAGCGAGCTGTCCTCAAAAGCAACTGTTTATCCATTTGGTTCTGCACAAGTCAGAATCCTCTGGAAAGCAGCATAAATGCACTCTGAGGAGACTCATTTAGAAAAGCCAGGGCCGTAACGTTGAGTTTGCAATGCAACTGCTGGGTTCTAATACATATCAGGATACAGAGGGGCTAAACAATGTTCTGTAGGTATTATACCAGATGAGAAGCTAGCATTGACGCTTTGATCCACAGAGGCTGACGGACTGCCTTACCAAGACTTGTCTGGGAATTGGGGTTGACGTATTGGTCTTTGCTCCACTCCACCATACACTTGAGAATGGACACCAGACACTCCAATCCTTTTTTTCTTAAAGTCAGCTCCTGAGAGAAATAAAACAGATTATTTAGCTAATTAAGCTGTTGCAAATCAGTTGTAGCAGTCCATACAAGCTTACAGCGCCGTTTTTGTGTGCTTACCTGAAGTGGGGTTGTACCCAGTTCATGGCCACCTCGTCCTTGTGCAATCTTTGAGAGGTCATTCACCAGCCTCTCGAAAATATTAGCAGCATTCAGGTCACAATCATAATTAACATAGATATCTACCACACTCTGTGCATCTGCGGGGTAAAAATTAAATGACATTACTTGTAGAAACAACAAAACATATTGAAACAATGTTATTTGGTCATTTATTTGTTATATAGTATATTCTGTCCCTGTGTTTTGTCATTAATTTGTTATATAGTATATTCTGTCCCTGTATTTTGTCATTTATTTGTTATATAGTGTATTCTGTTTCAGTAGTTCTGTCAAAATAACTTTTTAATTTTAGTTGTAATGAATCTGTTTTTTTACAAGACTTGGTCGAATACATGAGCTTTTTAGTCCAGTTTAATTCAAAAGGAACTCACATTTTTGTTATGCTGGATAATGGTAAATTGATTAGATTGATTATCTTGCTCAAAATTACACTAAAATTACGCTAAATTACTGCACTTTCACTTATAAGAACAATTCCACAGAATGAAAATTTCATATACATGATTTATTTGGTTTATCTTTATTGATTTATTTTGTCTAGTTTCCTAATTTATTATAGACATTATTTATGATATAAATTAACACACTCTTAACATAATACAACTGGTAAAGTAAAAAATTCTCAAAAAGTAAAACAGTCAAATGTTTATTATTTATATTATTTATAATAACTTCAAACTGCATTATTACTTTTTTGGTAAACAACATCACACATTGCCTGATTGTAAAGAAAGCACAAAGGTTTCACTAGTTAATTTTAGCTATTGTATTTACTAAAATTAACCAAAAACGAACAATATTAATACACAATGTATTAATCACAGTTCAACATTTACGAATGCATTATTAAAATTCAAAGTTGTGCTTGTTTACATTAGTTAACTATGTGAGTTAACTAATGTAAACAAGCACAACTTTGGATTTTTGAGTAAACGTGAACTAACATTGAATGACTTTCTCATTAACTCATAAACTAATGTTTACAAAGATTTATAAATACTGTAATAATGGTATTGTTCATTATCTTTTATAAAAGTAAATACATTAACTAATAATACTGTTATTGCAAAGTGTTACTGCAAAGATTAAGTAAAACAATAACAAAAATAAATACGTTTTATCCCAGTTTTTTTTAAACGAATGATGCAGTATGTTAATATGGTCACAAATAACAGAATGTTGAATATATCCTGCCATAGATTTCACTAATAAAATGGACACTACATTGAAAATGAGATGAGAAAGAAAAGCATTTCATACCAGCACATATTCTAGTTAGAGTTTGAATGACCATCCACTTGTGGTCATACGAGCTTGTGGACGTTTCCAGAATATACAGAAAAATTTCTTTGAAAAACACCTAAGGACAAAAGAAGAAAGAATCTCACGTCAGTAATAAAACAATAACAGTACTGCTGAAACATCGTTGCGAAGATCTGTAACAAAATAAGACATTTAAAGACATAGTTCACTCAAAATGTAAAATATTTACTCATGATTTACCCTTCACTTGTTCCAAACAAAAAAACTAAAACAAGTAAATGATGACAGAATCTTTAGTTTTGGGTGAACTATCCCTTTAACTGCACAACACTGCAAACAATAAATCCTTGCACACTCATCTTGAATGAGACATACACACAAACAGACATAGAGACAGAGGCAGAATAATAAGCTTTCATTTTAAAGCACGGCTCAAATAAATCCAGCCTGTCAGCCAGACGCTACACAGACCGATGCTATCAGGGCAAGACACGTTATGATTCAGGGGGGAACAGAGTTCAGGCACCTCGATTTGCATCTTGAGATGCGTCTTGAAGTTGGACAGGAGGGTGAGGAAGATGGACAGCGACAGCTCGAACACCTCGGGGACGGAGGAGACGCCGTTTTTAGACAGCGCTACGCACAGGTACTGCTTGATGGCGTTGATGAACATCTCGTTGGTCTTGAAGATGGGTCCAGCGTTCTGCAGGATGGACAGGAGAAGCTGCAGAGAGAGGACCTTGGACCGCAGTTCATGGGATCTGGAGGTAGATGAGATTTAAATAAGACATATTTTTGCTTAGGTGATGATTCATTACACATATTACGTTTATAACTCATGAGTAGGGCCAGATGGAATCTGCGGACGTATTTCTGCAAAGAGTTTTGTTAAAAATCTGCAAATTTCTGTGGAATGATTTTGGGAGTATTGTAACCAAAACCTTAAAATATTAAATAAAAAGTAATACCTCTTTAACTTTTATTTAATGTTTACAATGCAAATCCAATTAGATCAACTTTATTTGGTAAACAAAGCAAGCCTCTCATATAAAATATCTACAAAAAGACAGAAAATATTACTTTACAAACTGTATTGTAAATAGATAATATGAATATTTTCATATTAGTCAATATTATTACTGATAGTCAATATCATTACTGAAATTAATTAAAATATATATATATACAGTATGTCACAAAAGTGAGTACACCCCTCACATTTCTGCAAATATTTATTTATATCTTTTCATAGGACAACACTGCAGAAATTAATTTTTGACACAATGAAAAGTAGTCAGTGTAAAGTTTGTTTAGCAGTGTAAATTTAGTGTCCCCTCAAAATAACTAAAAATACAGCCAATAATAGCTGAACCCTTGGCAACAAAAGTGAGTATACCCCTTAGAAAAAAATAGAAAAGTTAATATTTTGTGTGGCCACCATCATTTTCCAGCACGACTTTTATTCTCTTGGACATGGAGTTGACCAGAGCTTCACAAGTTGCCACTGGAATCCTCTTCCACTCCTCCATCACAACATCACCAAGGTGGTGGACATTTGACAGCTTGTGCTCCTCCACCTTCCTTTTCAGGATGCCCCAGAGGTGTTTTAAGGGGTTTAGGCCTGGAGGCATGCTTGACCAGTCCATCACCTTTACCCTGAGCCCCTTTAGCAAGCCAGTGAGGTGTATTTGGGGTCATTATCATGCTGAAATCCTGCTTTATGGCCCTGTTTCCGGAAGAAGGGGATCATGCTCTGCTTTAGTATCTCACAGTACCTGTCAGAACACATGTTTCCCTCATTGAATTGTAGCTTCCCAATGCCAGCAGCACTCATGCAGTCCCACATCATGACACTCCCACCACCATGTTTAATGATAGACAAGACACACTTGTCTTTGTACTCCTCACCTGGTTGCCACCACACACGCTTGACACTATCTGAACCAAATAGGTTTATCTTGATCTCATCAGACCACAGGACATGGTACCAGTAATCCTGGTCCTTAGTTTGAATGTCTGCGGCAAATTGTTTGCGAGCTTTCTTGTGCATCGTCTTTAGAAGAGGCTTCCTTCGAGGACAACCATGCAGACCAATTTGGAGCAGTGTGCGGCGTACGGTCTGAGCACTGACAGGCTGACCTCCCATCCCTTCAATACCTGAAGCAATGCTGGAAGCACTCATCCGTCTGTTTTTCAAAGACAATTCTAGGATGTGACGCTCAGAACGTGCACTCAGCTTCCTTGGCTGACCACGACGAGGTCTGTTCTGAGAAGAACCTGTCCTCTTAAAGCATTGAATGGCCTTGGCT
>CAIGQQ010037704.1:1077825-1094672 GCA_903798035.1 Danio albolineatus | reverse complement strand
AAAAAGTGAAATTTAACCGTTCTCAACCCACCATATGGGCTCTTTAAAGGCCAGAGTGTCTGTATGAAAATTTTCGGTGACCTTTGGGTAGGCATAAAGATAATTAGTGATATGAATAATTACTAATAATTACTAAGTAAACAAACAAAAGCAAAAGAAATCGGGATAACAAGAAAAAAATGTTTTGTTATGTCGAGATTATCAAAAAAATAAGCCGTGATCACAAGATAAGAGAGAAAAACATATTTGAATGCATGGCCTCTTAGGACTGTTGTGAATCTACAACAAATTCTTTATTAAAATCATGGTTTCTCTTCCGATTTTTTTAATTAGTGTTCAAAATTGTTAAATTAATACTGTTACACTGAAGAGATACATTAAATTGGTTAAATATGACAGCAAAGACATTTAATGACATTTTGTTTTTCAAGAATACAATAATTCAAGTTATTGCTGTTCGTTTATATTTTCCAATTATTAAAGAAAGAACCAACTCTAAAAAATATTGACACACACACAAAGATTTTGTTGCTTGTGCAAACTACTTAAAACGAGCTGAATCGACACAATCCTTGATTTTTTGGGGTGACAAACTAATTGTTTTATGTTCAGTCCACTTAAATTTGTAAAAACCGGTAAGTTAACTTAACCAACCTGTTTGGGACAATATGAAGGAATTTTTTTGTGTTTTTCAAGGGGAAAAAAAGCCCAGTATTAAAAAGCAACATTTGCTGATTTTTCTGATTTTCACGAATCAGACACTCTCTCTTTCGTACCAGAAGGCGCATTTGACACTACCAGGTGTGAACATCTGTCCTCAACTGACCGCTTTGCGAACAAACCACCCGAGACGGATGTTATGTTTCTACCAGGTGTAAACGAGTCCCACAAATGAGAGAAAACTACTGTAATCACACTCTTCCACAACACAGAAATATGGTATGACAGATGAAAGGAGCTCATTTAGTCATGAAGGGACGACAGCAGGCAGAAAACGCAACAAACGCAATGAAGCCAAGGCAAGCGAGACGTCTGAGAGAGAGAGAGAGAGAGAGAGAGAGAAAGAGAGACGGATGAAGCTGATGTACACAAAACAAAAAAAACAGAGAAAACGTCAGATCAAGCACATTTCAAGGCAGTCCTGTCACTCTTTACCTGACGATCTCGCTTTCTTGATGCCAAAGACCAACTGATCTTGTGATTTGTAAGCTATATTTTGAAAAAGGGAGGAGGAGGAGAGGCATCAACCAAAAAGAAAGAAGAGACGTTAGGATGTTATTAGGATGTCATTCCCCCATATTAGCTAGGGCTGGGTAGAGACTCAGATGTCCCGATTCGATTCAGATTTACAAGCTCTCGATTCGATTCTTGATTCAGTCAATATAGCTTTCACTTAAATGCTATTGATATTTTTAAAAAGATCAGTGAATACTTCATTTCTGGTGCATGAGGTTTGCACCACAGAATTGTACCTGTCATTTGTGTTTTTCATGACTCAAACACTCATCAAACTACTTTTTCTTTATGTTCATCTGTGTTGTGAAACTGCTTTAAAGTGAGTAAGCTGTACTGTGCCATACAAATGTTTACAGATCAACAATAAAAAAAATTAGAAACAATTTTGATTGAGTAATAATTCACACTATTAATTACTGGCTTACTATTAAACATGTAGGGCTTATTGTTATGCCTGAGAGCTGAACAATATATAGTTTCAGCATCGATATCACGATGTGTGCATCCACAATAGTCACATGGCAAAGATATGCAATGTCCAGGCTGAATTACAGGTGACCAGGAGCAACAGAATTGTATTTAATCACTGTATTTGTATGAAATTTATATTATTTATGCAAAAAACATTTCTTACTTAGAATTTTTGTCTTGTTTCTAGAAAAATATCTACATTTCAAAACCAAAACAAGATTATTTCACTCACCCCACTGACAGATCATTTCCTTACAACAAGCAAAAGAACTCTACATTTTCACTTATTTCTTCTGTGAAAACACTGAAAATTAAACAATATTTTTACTTGATCTAAGATTTTTTTGGACTAGAAACAATTTGCACTAGAAACAAGAAAGACAAGCATTTTTGCGTTGTGATTATTACATTTCTATACCTGAGTACTGTTAGACTCCCCAGAAAACCGTCAAATAGAGCTATTCAAACCATCTTCTGAAACTGTATTCATATCTCAATATTTATTGCAGAAAAGTAAAATATCGCAATATCAGATTTTTCTAATGTCATGAAGCTCTTCTATACACTAATGCAGATAAATTTGAAAATAGTGTTTTCATCTAAAAACGCTTCAGGTCCACACGATCATCATCAACACTAAAATGACTGAAAATGCTTTCGTCCATGTACTGTACATGTGTACAGTTGAAAGACACTTTTGTCTGCGTCATATCTGCCTGGTGTTTATTTACTTTCCGTCTCTTTGAAACGTCATGGCAAAATGACACAATTGTCATCTGCTTTCTCTGCTGAACAACAGCTCCCAATAAACGCGTCCTTCGAAAAAAGGCAAAATGGATCATGTACAAATTGACATTAATTTAATAGTCAAAATGGACAGAATTCAAAATGTTAGCTGAATTGTTTACATGACTAAAATGTGTCATAGTTTTTGAAAACCTCCGCCACACAAATCGTCATTTTTCTAAATTATCCACTTTAGACAGCCTTTTCAAAAACATTTGTTTTTGTTTCCTAAAAATGCTGTCTCAGTGTGGATGGAAGGCCAAAACGGAGAGAAAAATATGCATTTTTAAATGAAAATGTATCAATGTGGACATGGCCTTACTAACTAATAGGAATCCACTAATTAGTAGTAAGCTAAAAGTCTTAGCTAATGGTCTGTTAAAAGACAGTTCAACCAAAACTTTTTATTCTGTCTCCATTTACTCATCCTCCATTTGTTCCATCTTCTGTGTTCAACAAAATGAAGAAACTCAAAAAGGTTTGGAACCACATGAAGCTGAGTAAATTTTGAGTAAATGTTCTTTTGTTGTACCGCTTTAATAGCAAGAATTGTGCCTTAGAATATGGTGTGATCAAATAAAATCAATTAGCAAAAGCCCCTTTCACACAATAATACCATTTAATTACTGGAGCGACTTTACTGACAAATTTAAAAACTTGAGAATACTTGCAGTTTAGGCCCAATCATAATTTCACTTCCTCCTACCCATCCAAGTTATAAGGGTGTTTTGATTTTCTTATGACAGGAGGTGTAAGGGTAGTGGAAAGTGCTAGAAAGCCCCTCGAATAAAGAATTTTCTGGACCTGACTACAAATGAAAGGGTATGAGAAAGTCCTTAAAAATAACAGTTACAGTAGCTAACGGTAAAAGCAGCGTGGTTAACAATAGTGTGGCTGAAGGCATCAATATTTATTAAAGAAAGACTCCAAACGAGGAAGCAAATTGTTAGACTTTGATTAAAGGGGTGGTCCACTACGATAAACTGTAGTTGATGTGTAAAGTAGCTGTGTGAACATAAACAACATCTCTGAATGTAAGATGCTCAAGGTTCAATGCAAAGGGAGACACTGGCTTTTACAGAGTTAGCTTAGCAAAGCCTACAGCGAAGGGGCGTGGCCAGAGGCGCTGTGATGTTATAGCAGAGAAAGCTCAAATGGAGTCCAAACACTGCTATTTCCACAGAGCTTGTTCTGTTTCTGTTTCTGCACAACACAAAGAAAGAATTGGCGAGCCTTTGGAGGAACTAGGAAATATGACAGTCGTTATGTTAGCTGAGTAGCTGTATATAATCAGAGTAAGATATATGAAAAATAACCTGATTTTCTACAAATGAAGCATAAGCACAGATTGCTTTGCACCCCATAAACACATACAAGCCTTAAAAATACACACTGGACCACCCCTTTAAAGATTTACAAAACAGTGGATTAACTCACATGTATCAATTGTTCACCAAAGGAATAACAATGTGTGCTAGCAAAAAAACATTATACATTTTGATTTCAAATGGATTTTAAATGTTACAGTGTTTGTGCCTTCTGCAACAACTACTGCAAACCGTATTTCATGTGATGTACAAGTTAATGATGACACATAATCATGTGTGATATTTTCACCCATCAGAATTAGGATTGGTCCTTACTGCTACTAAAGCTTTACAACTTGTCATTATGGAACAAAATTTTCTGTACTTTTAAACTGAGCCTGTTCACACATGATCTCTTCACAGCAATTTACAGGTAATATATACATATATTTCAGTCGCTATGTGTAAAAGGTGCTATTATTATATATCAGCACTACCGCAATTCTGCTGAGGTGCTCTCCAAAAAACAAACAAAAAAACACTTAGAAAACCCATCATTTTCCCCCCACACGTGACTACTGCATTTCAAATTATGGGTTGCAATTCTGGTTTTGTGAACTTTTATTGAAAAGATCTGAAACAAATTACTTCCAATAATAAGGTTTGGCTTTGTGCTTTCTTTTTATTCAACTTGAAAATAAAGCTATGCTTGGTGTTTTAACACGACAGTAGTATCTCGAGCATATCTGTGGCCAAAGCTCAGTGTGTTTTGTTCCTCCTATGTCACAGTACTATTCAATCTTTGTCTGTAATATTGCTGCTAAAATATTTGGGGTTACTCATGGTTTGCTGAAAGCAATTTGTTAATTCGATGGATGAACCACTTTGTATTCGGTTTTTAGAAACCAAGAAATCCCACAAAGGGCACATAATTGGCCAGAGCAAAAAGCTGGACAAAAGAAAATGACATCACAGCTTTTGAGAATCAAGATCAAATCGACAACTTTTTTTTCTTTTAAGTTAATATTTGTTTGTTTTCTTTTTTGTTTGTTTTTTTGCCCAGCCCTAATATTAGCGGAGGGAAAAGAGTCAGATGCACTCACTGCTTGGTTCTCCATGCGGGCGAATATGACATTCAGCATCTGGGTGAGTGTGGCTTTGGCCGTGGTCTGGTTGATGAGGTTTTTACTGGCCAGATAGATGTTGTAGCATGTTCTGACGGCCTGCAAAACTGTGCCCTCATGGATCTCTATGTGCTGGGACGTCACCGCTGTCAGCAAGGCCTGTTGTGGGCCAGAAGAGAGACAAATTAACATAGATTTAAAAAAAAACTTAAATACATATAGCAAATGCATATCAATTTGATCCCCTTTGGATAACATTTGAAAGCTCTTTAAAATTAAATTAACAATGCATAAGTCAATAGCCAAAAGCATGATCATTTCCTCTTTGTGCCCTTTGTATTCACTTCAAGTACATTCTTGTCAATGCTCATGCTTATAAACACAATTGGAGTAAGATAAAGTAACTCTGAATCAAAAACCAAAAAAGTAAGCCCCTTCATTTAAAGTCTTTTTTTTTTCCAGTTCAATATTACAGTGACCATAAATATGGCAATATATAGTATTTATGGTGAATTAAAAAAAAGTAATAATGGAAAGTACATTCTTAAATATGATCAAATGAATGTATAATAAAACATTTATGTCCCTACATTTCAAATCTGTTCACCCAAAACATTCACCTTTATGGAAATTTACACTATGTGTGGACTGTTAAATGCTTGATTCTGATTGGCTAACGAACACGTTAAGATGTAATTTTTTTATTGACTCGATTGGATTAGGGTTTCATATTACTGAGCTAAAAGACTTTATTTATGTCAGATGGCCTTACATGCAGATTTTGGGTCCCTTAAAGTTAACATTTAATAATTGAAGTTAATATCCCTTGAATAAAAGTTTGATTTAAAAGTATTTTCATTTGTTGTTCTGAAGATGAAGGAAAGTCTTACTGGTTTTTAAACAGCATGACGATGACAATTTATAGCATAAATTCACTCTTAAGCTATTCCTTTTTAGATGCTTTTTTAATAATAACATTGCTGCATCATAACTATAATTTAACACTGTTCTATTCATGTGTTCATGCTGCCATTACATTTATTTTCATAACAGACATCACATTTTTTTCAATATATCCGTTACGACCATGGCCCACCTCCCGCACAAGCCACATCCTCAAGACTTGATTAATCTTTTTTAAAACCTGATCAAAATGAGAAAATTTGTCAAAATGCCCGTCAATATATGTAATGAGGCAACAAACACATGTGACATTGTTGAATAAAAGCATTTAATGCACATTTATGCATAGTGTGATATAGCACAGCTATTAATGTGATGTTTCTGCAGTGAAAGAATGCCAGTAAACCTTATCATTTGTTTATGCACAGGAAGATATTAATTCCTGTCTTTACAAAAACAACACACACACACACAGTTAAAAGTAAATGAAGACAAAATATACATTTTGGAGTGAACTCGCATTTTAATCCCTGACCATAGTGATAAATCCTAGGAATGTATTTAAACCGCATAGGTGGGCGTATAATTTTTTTACTTTAGCAGCAAAGATTTCGGTGAAGTTCAACCAGATTAAGCTCAACATGCGGCCATATGAAGGAGTTCAGAAGCTTGTCCTGCTGCTCTACATTCCACAATGAGATTTGTAAAACAATGGCTTAGGCAAATGACGCTATGGAAATCTGAGCACTGCAGGTTTGGGCAGTTCAACATAATGAAGAGAAAGACGAGCCGACATATTGAAAATGTTTTCATTTAAAAACATATTTAATATTGATTTAAACAAAAAACAGTTTATAATTCCATTGTGAAAAGCAAAAGTATCAATAAGTGGTTAAAAAAATATCAGAATACATATCATAATACATTGTGTCAACTCAGCTATTAAATTGTATTTTCTGCAGTGAAAAAGACACAAATAAACTACAAAAACTAATCTGTTTTTGCACATGTTGATATTAATTCCCACAGGCAGGCAGGCAGGCAGAAATATATACAAAAGTAGGCGGGTAAACAGATAGGTAGGTATGACAGTATAATTTAAAATTTAAAAAAATATTTCGCATGAACTTAAATGTAGTATCTTTCTAATTCTGAACATGCTCAGTGACTAAAATAATATTTTAATAAATATTTCTGTTTAATATATCCCTTTTTTTTAAATGCA
Organism: Danio albolineatus; assembly: GCA_903798035.1. Classification (NCBI taxonomy): domain Eukaryota; kingdom Metazoa; phylum Chordata; class Actinopteri; order Cypriniformes; family Danionidae; genus Danio; species Danio albolineatus. The sequence goes on along the minus strand of CAIGQQ010037704.1, from coordinate 1,087,620 downwards.
CCAACATATATTACCTATATTTACTGAGAAATGGAAAAAAATAAAAAAAATTAAAATGGGGTGTGCTTATTTATGCTGATCACTGTATATATATCCATATCAGAACAGCAGTATTTAAAAAAAAATTGAAAATGTAGTAATAATATTAATGCTAATATATTGAATAATACAAAAACTATTTAATAGCAAAATGAAAAATGAACTATTTAAATAGAAAACTAATAGAAGTATAATTATATAAATATATATTTTTTTTCTTTTAATATTCAATAGACTTTCTAATACTCAATAACTTACTGGTCCCACTTTACATTAGGTTCGTTAGTTAATGTTAATTAATGCATTTACTAACATGATCAAACAATGAACGATACATTTACTACAGTAATTGTTCATGTTGGTTAACATTAGGTAATGAAAATACAGTCGTTCATTGTTAGTTCATGTTAACTCGCGGTGCATTAACTAATGTTAACAAGCAAGGACTTGGATGTTAATAATACATTAGTAAATGTTCAATTATGATTAATAAATGCTGTACAAGTGCTGTTCATGATTAGTTCATGTTAGTAAATGCATTAACTCATGAACCTTATTGTAAAGTGTTACCAACTTACTAATATTATTATTACATTTGACAGGTTTTTAAATTCTGCCATTCTAATGATTCTGTACATACACTTAAATGCCATACAACATAGTTTCCTGAGTATTTCAACATTTTAAAGCAAAAACTGGAGTTATTGGCTTCACATATTAATTTTATATAAAGTGAAAGTTGTACCTTTATAATCTGCAGCTGGACTCCTTCATCTGTCTGCGGGCCCTGAAAGCAGCCACATATAGTCTCTATGATCCTGTCGATGAGCTTCTTCCCCGGTGTAGTGTTGTCTGGAGCGCTGCCCGTCAGGTGACCATACGCTATGAGTTTCTGAAAGATCATAAACACGGCACATGAGGTCAGACCTGCTCATCATGAGAGATGAGTGTCATGAGCGTGTTGTGAATGCTGACCTGTAAACAGTCTAGAGAGGTGATGACGATGCGAGGACATTTGGACTGACAGGCCAACTCAAATGGCAGGAAGTATTTATCTGCTTCAATGAAGCTGCTCTTCGACTTGATCGGTGGCAAAGTGCTGGAACTCGACTTGTTGTCGCCGGGTGGTGGGCTAAAAAAAAAAAAAAAAAAGACACAAATCAGTATAACTAAATATGCGCTAACAGACATTTTAACTTTTGATCAAAACATTTGATCACACAATATGGTGATTAAATAATTTTTTTAATTTACTTTTTTTTAAGGACAACAGTATCTCCAGCAGAAAGAAATATCCAAAGATGCCGTTTTAAATTGTAAAGAAATGTGTGTTTTTGAAACTAATGAAGACAGCAGAAGTCAATTATTCAATTGAATTATTTAGCCTGACATGTTTACTGCTCCAAAATATTATAAGTCTTTCACAAAATAAATATATCGTGTTCAAAGGGGAAAAAACATTTTGTTATTTTATCCAGACATTTAAAAAGAATATATTTTAGAGCAGTGAACACAATACCATGATACCATGAAACCATGATATTTTTATGCAAGGTAATCATACTGTCAGAATCTTATACTGGCCCATGCCTTGTTGGGTATTGTTGCTGTTATTTCGATACTGGTGCTAAATCAATACTTTCAAAGCGGTACTGTGCCAAAACAGTACCTGAACCAATACTTTTGAGCCACAAAATTACTTTTATTTATTCTATTGTTTTATTTTATTTAACAAAATAAATGAGAAAATATTTTAATCGTGTTAATTGAACAATATAATTAAGGTTTAAAGGGAGTCTGCATGTTGCCTATGTGTGTGCATTTCCAAGGCAACAACAACAAATGCCTAACTTCGCTGACGGTATCCGTATCCCTCTGTTTAGAGATGGTGTGACACAACATGCACCTATGTGTGCTTTTGATGTACCCCTTGATGCTTCTTATGTCCTTGTCGTTGCACCAGTGGCACTGAAATTAGGCACTAAAATTCATATGCTAATTCGGTCCAGTACATATCGGTTACATAGGTACCAGTGCCGGTACACAACCCTAATTTTGACAATATATATGTGTGTTTTATACATAATTATTATGTATATGTGATACAGACACAAAGTAGATTAAACAATTTATATTATAATGTTTTATTTATTTCTGCATATAAATAAACATTTTCTAAAATATATGCATGCCTGTCTGTATTTACATATACATAATAAATATACACAGTACACAGGCTTAAAACATTTCAAAACATTTTTACGAATTATTAACCTTTTTAAATAAAAGTTAGATAAGTCATAAAAAATACATTACTGAATAAATAAATGCAATGCATGTTTAAATAAATCTACACAAGCAAAATTAAATAGTAAATTCTTAACATTTAAAAAATAAAATGTATACTCATCATATAATTAGTGGTGTAAAGTAACTTATTGCAAATACTCAAACTACTGTAAATGAGTTGTTTTTTTCAGAAATTGTAATTTACTGAGTAGTTTTAAAAATGTGGACTTTTACTTTCCCTTGAGTACATTTTTAGTGCTGTATCGGTACTCCACTACTTTCTTTCAACCAGCATTTATTTCTTTCTTTTCCATGGTCACTGTCTAAAGTAGAAAAAATCAGTCCTGCGATTCCTGTCCAGTTAAATCACACATGGAAAGTACAACCTCAAGACATGGGCGCTTTATAAATGCAGCAAACCTTTTGGAAACATTAAAAATGTCCAAGAAGATGCTCAAAATCTTTACATGCCATCATCCGGAGACTTTTTATAGACTTAAATCACCAAACAGCCATGAACAATCACTAAATGGAACGAATGAAGAATGGAGGGAAGGGCCAAATAAAGGAAGGACCGAACAAGGAATGGAAGGAAGGATAGAAGAACCAAAAAATAAATGAAGGAAGGATTCAAGGAAGGACTGAACAAACTAGAGAGGAAAGAAGGAATGAACGAACAAATGAATGAATGAACAAACAAAGGACCTAATGTAGGAAGGAACAAAAATATGAACGAAAGAATGAGCGAACAAATGAAGAGAGAAAAGAAGCAAGGACCAAAGGATTAAAGAAAGAATTCAAGGAAGGACTGAATAAACTAAGGAAGGAAGGAACGAACGAACAAACAAATTAATGAATAAAAGGACCTAATGAAGGAAGGAACAAAAATATGAACGAACGAACGAGTGAACGAAGGAAGGACAGAACAGACAAATAATTGAAGGAAGGTTGGAAGGAACGAATGGAAAATAGAAAGATCCCCAAGTACACTACAGAGTGTTAAGTTTAGACATCCCTGAACAAACAGCTTGTAAACGTATTAACTTTTCACAGCGTTATACTCACTACTCACTACTCTTGAGTACGTTTAAAAGGGCTACTTTTACTTTTACTTTTACTTTTACTGGAGTATGATTTTTCAGTAGTCCTCCCAACACTGCATATCATATATCATATAAAATAGCAAAAATTATGAAGACATTATGAATTACATTTTTATTATTATCATATTAACAGATTCTAAAATATGTATTTTAGGCTTACTTTCTAATGAATGCATCTCGGTGTATTATCTGTGTTCAAATTTTAAGTGGATAGGCAAGATATTTTTTGACTGGCGGGATATAATCAGTCCTGATAATAATTGTCTGTTTATAAACAATATGCCAATACTAATTAACAATTTACTGGCCATCCTCATATAAATACAATCCAACAGATACACGTGAGCCAACGAATATTTTTTATTAAAAAAAGCCTGGCTGGGGGAGAAGCCCTTCAATCTTATTCTGTCTGCACACTGCAGTGTAAGTGACCTCGACTGCAAACTCTGGCTTCATATCAGCCACGCTATGAACTGAAGAAGACTGCCAGAGCTGGAGAGACGCCAGCGTTAGCAAGAGCAGAGTTTTACCATTTCCTTCAGCGAGACGCACTGATGAGTGCAGTGAGACACGGAGAGATGAAACGAATGAAGCAGAGCGCTGAGGGGGAGAGAGAGAGTAAAGTAGAGCACTAAAGGGACATGAATCAAAGGACGGTCATCGAGAGCAGCAAAGTGGAAGGAAAACATTCACTTGGATGCATTGTACTACTAGTATATTTTTGATTGGTTTATAAAAATATGGTATAATTTGTATAACAACATTCGTGTAACATATCTGTTTAACTGTACCTTTTGTTATTTTAACATGCATATTGTGAAACTGGCAACGTATGCTTGTAATGAGGAAACAAACATGTAGAAAGTTGAATAAGAGTGTTTATAGCCTGTTTTATGCATCGTGTCATGACTGTTATTAATTCGATTTTTCTGCAGTGAAAGGACACAAATAAAAAACAAAAACGAATATTTTTTTGCATGTTGATATTAATTAAAAATACAAAATATAACTGTAAAATACATCTCTGTCCTTTGTCAGGTTGGCCTATTTTTCATCCACATAACAGCTCTCCTTTATTTATTTACTCCTAGTTAAAAAAAAAAATCTCTTTACCAATTCAGTTGAAAAGTCATTTAAAAGTGCAGTAGGTGATTGTCTTCAGAATTTTTTTTGCTATGCTGGTTAAAAGTTCAATCATATTCCAATAGTAATGAATAAAGTAAATCATCTAATTATATTTGTATATATGTATTTTTATATTCTAAGTAAGGCATAAAACTAAAAAATGTTCATCCAATTGATTGACAGGTATTGTCGGGCCGACATTTCCCATAATTCTGATAAGTCGGCCGAACTGTCTGTCAGCCTGAATTTGTACTACTGTGCATCTCCTTATGCTGATCCGCCATTTGTGCGTACATGCATGCCACGCGTTCATGTGCACGAGACAATCACAGTCGCGGTAAAATCAAAACTTTATAAAATCCTGGAACGATTTTGGAGTTACTTTTGTACACTGGAAGAAGGATGACACCATGGCTGAAGTATTTCTCTTAGACAGGTAATGTTATGTTTTAAATCTCTTTTAGTCACGCTAAGCTTATGTAGATTGTGTTGTATTATGAAAGGATTATATGCACGGAAGTTTGTTTAGCCACTTAAATCTTCCAACGAAAGATTGATGTGACCATTTTCAATTTTACAAGGTACCTTTTACAGCAATGATAATGGAGATTTTATTATTTTTTTATTTAGTTTAAGAACAAAACAGCAGTAAATAGCGCTATTCTGCCAAGCCTACATTACTGAGTTGAAGTTGGTTTTATTGTTACATTGGTTTATTTTTGAACAATGACAGCCTTTGACACACTTCCTATAATATTTACCATGCTACTTTGAATTTTCGGACTATAACAGCATGCATGTAAGTATGGCTCAGTAATAAGTGTAATTCCTGCACGCCGCCAGCCAACCACTAACTACATTTCTAGCTGGCGAATGACATGAACTAGTGGGTTGACTGCTGTCATCTTTAAGGATGAATTATACTTCTGCGTCCATCGCATGCGTATGCCCCGGCGCAGCCTGCACATGGTCGTCATGGCCGTGGCCGACGCTGACACGCACCACTCAAAAAATTTAACTACACGTTGAAACGACACGTAGCGCAAGCCCTGTGATTGGTCGGCTTGGTCGACCTGACAAGTGTGGTCGGGGGTGAGAGCCGTGCGAGCCCGATGGAGCCAGTGTTTACAAGTGTCGAGTCCCGTGAAGGAGCTCCAGATGGAAACTGTTGTTCTGTGTTTACCTTATGATTAAAGTTGTTGCTCATCCGCCGGTTCCCGCCTTAAAATGAACGACTTGTACATTAAGGTAGCGTTCAGAAAAAACAAAACACCAGCAAAGAAATATGACACAGAGTATCATAAACACCTCACTGCCAGCTAGCGTTTCAAAAGTGATATTACAGAACAACACAAGAGCATGCAGAAGTATTAAAGCATGACAACGCGCATTGCATGCGCCCTTGGTCACGCCGATCACTTGATGCAGAAGTATAAACCAGGCTTTACGGTGCATGTGTTTCAGGAGGCGTGGCTTTGGACAGCAGGGTAGGGACTGTGTTTCAAAGATATTATGCTAACCAGGCTATATGATATTATATATTGTATAATAATATGATATATTAAATAATATGATATATTGAATAATAATATGATACATATGAATGATATGACTTATTAAATAATAATATGATATACTGAATAATAATAAGATACATATGAATGATATGACTTATTATGTAATAATATAATATACTGAATAATAATATGATTTATTATATAATAATATGATATATTGCATAATAATATATGTATATATCTTTATTTTTTTCCTTCTTCTACTATTTACTGTGTTTTTTATTATTATTATTACAGATGCATGTTCTTTTATTTGTGTAAACTTTATAACTGCTTTGGCAATACATTTGTAATAATTGTCATGCCAATAAAGCAACTATTGAATTGAATTGAATTGAATTGAATTGCTAACCAGGCAGCCTTATGGCAGATCACCTACTGCACCTTTAACTAAAAATCTACTCAATTTGTTCAAATATTTTTGACAGAAACAGAGAAAGAAACAGAAAGAGAAACAAGTGAGAAAGAAAGCAAGCAAGAAATAGAAAGAAAGAAAGAAAGAGAGAGAGAGAGAGAGAGAGAGAGAGAGAGAGAAAGAAAGAAAGAAAGAAAGAAAGAAAGAAAGAAAGAAAGAAAGAAAGAAAGAAAGAAAGAAAGAAAGAAAGAAAGAAAGAAAGAAAGAAAGAAAGAAAGAAAGAAAGAAAGAAAGAAAGAAATTGACAAGATGAATCAGAGCAGAGCACATTATTATTCAAGACTATTCCATATGGTCAAAACCAATAAAGCTGAGCATGTACACCATTTCTGTCAAAGCCACACACATACAGGGTGATTCAAAAAGAATATTACAACTTTCGGGTTGATGTCACTCGAGTGTCAGGAGGGGGTCATATTGAACATCCATAGTGAACTTGTTTTCTACTGAAAAACAAAACTTTAAGTACTTCACATTGATTTATTACCCAAGGTTCATCATGTTTCTTAGATTAGACTTTCAAAATTGTGGTATTCTTTCTGAATCACCCTGTACTATGTAGACATCAGAAAACTGATTATGATTATTCACATATTGAATAATCAATACACTATACTCTATGGCACTTTTAAGTATTAAAACATAACTCTCACTCGCAAACCATAAATTCAGAATTTTAATTTCCAACAACAAGAAATAAACAATAATACATTTCAGAAAGTCATTGTGAACTCACTGAAAATATGATAATTCAGACTCATTGCTAAAATTGATTTACTTATTTTGGACTCATTAAACAGAACTGGGGCAAAATTCAAACATTATTAAGGACTATTAAAATAAAAAATTAAATTAAAATTATTATTTAGTATCTTTTACTTCCAAAAACCATATTTTGTATTCATGAATGAATAAATAAATAAACAAATAGGATTAAAAAACAATCTGTGTAGCATTACTAACAGTGGTATAGTATTGAAAACTATTATTATTATTTTTTGCAAATACTGTAGACCCCTACAAACAATAGTTGTCATCAATCAATCAAAGTCCCACAACGAAAACCTTGTTCCAAATCACTCCCTCACTCAAAAGTGCACACTTTCCCTTCAGCGGATGAGTGTGCTAGCTGTGTTTGTGAGCTCTGGTTTAGCTGGCGCGTCAGGCTGAGTCAGCAGGAGGCTGATACAGTATAATACAGCTCTGCCCATTGGCTCGCGTTCTTCTCCTCCTCTCTCCACTTCTCCTTCGTTCAATCCCATTAATCTGTCTGTGGAGGGATTAGCCAGCTCATATTTTTAATTGACATAAATTGAGCTGTAGCTGGGCTATGAGGGGAAAGACTAGAGCTCCTCCGGGTCCACAGATTACCTCACACAACTCTCATTTAGCTTCAACTCTCCTTGTTTCTGTCTTTGCCCTTGTCGAAAACAAATCCTCAGAGACTTCGTATTTCCATCGAGTTAAAGCAAGTCGGCGAGTACACAGCAAAAATTCCAGTGTTAAATATACAGTGTGATTTTCAGTGTGTTGTTCAGTGTTAAAACCGGAGTACATTTAATTCCATGAGTGTGAAAGAGCGTATATTTAAGAGTGTTTTTTTTTTTCAGTGTTAAACTTTTAACTCAATATGCTGTGTATTTCCCACTAGTGATGGGAAGTGATCAAACCAGTATGTTTTACTTTAAACTTGGAACGTCTTGTTGCATTTTAAAATGCAAAGAGTTGAATGTATTTGTCACACACAACAATTGATAATATAGGAAAAAAGGTAATATAGTAACACTTTGAAGGGTAACACACACTCCAGTTCGATGTAAAAATAAACTATTACTGTGATAAAATGAACTCTGTAAGTAATGTACAAATTTCACACCTTAGAAAGTGTCATTTTAACCCCAAAATGGAGGGAGTCATATGTACACCCAAGGAGTGTTAATTTAAACTCAAATAGAGTTAAATGTACACTGATTTTTTTTGCTGTGTAGGCAAAGCACAAAAAGTCACGTAAACAACATGACATGACGAGATAGATATGTAGTTTGTCATCTACTGCTATTTTAAAAGATTTAATACAAGTTCTTTAAGAGCATTCATGGCATGCTGCCTTCCCCCAGAAAATGCTTTTAAAAACCTGCTTTGATATGTATAAACAGTAATGCATTTACAAGGTCAACTATGAGATGATAAACCGCTGAATTTTACAGCTGGTATTTTATTTGTATAATCTATTTTTCATAGGGGTTTGCATTGCTTTGGGCGTGCACTGTCAAATTTCTAAATAGTCGAGTTTCTCAAAGATGACCAACAAATACAGTCACAGACAATCACAATCCATTTGACTTAAAGAGGTTTGAGCAATTTAAAGAATATTTACTTTTCTATATTTGAGTGTGTACTATAAACAATGCATAAACAACAAATAACATCTCCATAAGGGATTTAATATACAAAGAAAAGTCTACTTAAACTGACTACTAAATTAAAAGTGAAATTTTTACTTTAATGTTCCAAGGAAAGTTTCATATTTGAAAGCATTCCTTTGCGTTGAAGCAAATTTGTCATTCAGTGAAACTTTTACTTTCTATTTCTTTAAAATGTTAAGGTATATTTCAGGTCACCTTGCCATGGATGACGTGAAAGTGATGAGCAGATTAAGAGCAAACTTTCATTTATTGGAATGAATTATGCATTTAAATGAAAATTAGTTTCCAAAAAAAATCTAAAACATAGACAGGCTGACTTGCGGAAGTCTATAGAGCAAAATCCATCATGTTGGCTAGTGAAGTAATGGAGCTGCACAATATATCGTTTCAACATCGAAATCACAATGTGATATGCAATGCAATATTGCAATATTCGTCATTGAGCAAGATATTGAGCCATGTTGAGTCTGGATTACAATTTTTTAATTTGCATTTTTTTTTTGAGGCCTGTGAATGTATGAGGATTTTAAAAGCATCCAGTCCTACTGAATGGCACCATTTGTAACTTTAATAAAGATTCATTTTATTGAATTATTTATAAAACGAAGACTACGTAGGGGGGTTGATCTTAATAGATTGTTGTTACAACGTAAAGCCTTTTGGATTTTCACTTTGGATACGTTGTCTCCAAAAGGTTTAAACGAGGAGTTTGACATTCGACCTTTTCTTTAATATTTCCCAAATTCTTTATTGATTCTTTATTAATTCTTGGATAATTCTTTGTCTAAGTAGGTGTTTGGGAAGAGGTTTTGGTTATATTC
>CAIGQQ010037704.1:1053121-1074212 GCA_903798035.1 Danio albolineatus | reverse complement strand
TCTGTCTGTCTGTCTGTCTGTCTGTCTGTCTGTCTGTCTGTCTGTCTGTCTGTCTGTCTGTCTGTCTGTAATTAACTCCACCAAAATATTCATTAATCCAAAACACAAGTAACTCAGTGGCGGCAAACACACAGACAGCTCCCTCATTTACATGACTAGCAGAACACACTCCTGTCGAGAGCCATTTTCAACGCGAACACTATGAATTTAATTATGCATGGCCCCTTTAACACCTCTTCCTCTGAAATCAGTCATTAACTGCATCAGAAATGCATTCAGAGCGTTGCCCGGAGTCGGAGGTACTCGCTTATAACTTCTAAAAGCTTCTACGTTACACAAATGAGACTTTAAATCAGTTTTAACACCTGGATTCATTAGCACACAGGCACTTTCTGCTGACATGCGTCGGTCGCGCTGTTATTCGCAGGTCAGGCTTTCTGACTACTTCAATCTGTTCTGCTGTCTTGAAAGTGGTTTTGATTGAATGTTTATGCTGAGCAGTTGCAGTCACGAATAGTGTTGTCAAAAAAGTATTAATGTTCTGATACATATGAATACTGAAATATTAATTTTTTTAGTGCAAAGATCTTCCATTGAAAAGAACTTAAACCATTTTTAATAACAGTAAGAGGTGAGTTTGGCTTGGTACTTTGTTTTATTCATCATGAAAATAACATTATTTTTGGTAAATTGGTATTTTAAATTCGACATTAATATTTCTGTTTATCTTGTCACTGAATTATATGTGTTAATGCAAGAGCAGCACTGCTTTGTTTACATCAGTAACCAAGGAAACATTATATTACTGCTGTTCATGAGCACCCCCTGCTGGCAGAGAGGGAATTTGAGTATCACTCAGTTTCCTTCAGATGTTTTATGTAGCGGGTCAATAGTTTCATAAAACTAGGGTCATGTCCACGTACAGGGGTATTTTTATAAATGGCGTTTTCCCCGTTTTTGTTTTGTGATGCATGTTAAGGGCATGCTGAACCAATAATGGTACTTTCATGCCAGGCTGCATACAAGTCAATGCAAACGTGAGAACAGAGGTGTATTACTGTACTGCAGTGCAAATGACATGGAGTATGTGATGCGTATACGCAATTGTCTGGACTGTGCCACATTTGCATTTTCCGTGTTTGGTGTGAACACAGCTGTTGGCCAATCAGAAAGGAGAAAACAACGTGCACATAAACATCATGAGGAGAAAACTCTGGTTAGTAGCGTCAACACAACCATACATACAAAACATACTGTACCCAGAATTCCACAAAAACTTTCACATTTCAAAACGTTTCGGTTTCAGTCACCTGATACTCCGTTTTCAGCGTAGGAAAAAAAAAGTGCAGTTTTGAAATTACCAGTATTCGTGTGGACAGGGCCTAAATTCAGACCATTCAGTGTTTTGCTTAAATTTCTGCTTTAGACATTATACAGTCTAATTTAGATTAAAAACTGCTCAAATTAGATAAACTTAAACGTGGACTTCAGGAAGCTCATTGTGGACTCATTGTGGACATCAGGAAGGGACGAACAGGCTCACATGATCCCATCCACATCAATGGGATGGCCGTTGAGTCTGTCTCATTCTTCCAGTTCCTGGGGACCCACATCTCAAGGGACCTCTCCTGGACCACCAACACCTCCAGTCTGATCAAGAAGGCTCACCAGCGCCTATTTTTCTTAAGGCAACTTTAGAAGAACCAGCTGTCATCAGCCATCTTCATCAGGTCATCAGGTGAACTTCTACCGCTGCACAATAGAGAGCATCCTGACCAACTGCGTCACAGTCTGGTATGGAAACTGCTCTGTTGCTGAGCGGAAGGCACTACAGCGGGTGGTGAAAATTGTCCAACGCATCACAGGGACTCCACTTCCAGCTATAGAGGACATTCACAAAAAACACAGTCTGCGCCGAGCACGAAGTATTCTCAAGGACCCCTCTCACCCTGCTCACAGACTGTTTTCTCTCTTGCCTTCCGGCAGGCGCTTCAGGCTCCCTCGGACAAAAACCAGCAGACTGAGGAACAGCTTTTTCTCCAGAGCTGTCTCCCTTTTGAATCACAATCACTGCACTATTTAACATTTGCACATTTTAAAAATCACATATATTAATTGCACTGATTAATTTATTTGAACTGTAAATACCCACTGTACATGTACAATTGTAATTATGTTTATCTATCTGCACACTTCTGATTATTAATAGCAACCTGTACATATAATCATTTACTGTAAATCTCTGTTCATAACTAATGCAACCTGTATATAATGTTCATAGTACATCCATCTGTAAATATCACCATAGTTTTTCTATAACTGCACTTTATAATTTATACCTTTTGTAAATTTGCAGTGCCTTTGCTCATATAAAAATATATATATTTCATTTATTTGTATAACTGGCTTATTTGATTGTGAGGTTTGTTTTAAATTTTCAATCTGATATTACAACACAAGCAAACCATTACACATCAACTTGTGTTAATGTGCATTGTTAAGTAAAGTATCGCATGAGAAACAAGAGACAGAAACACCAAAACTCAAATAAAAATCCCTTAATTTGCAAAAAAAATAAACTTAGCTTGAAGTAGTTTTGCAATTGTGCAAAAAACAGTTCATTTGAAAAATAGGAGACGGAAATACATTTGTCAAATAAGGTGTTTAATTTTATGTGAAATTTTAGCAGAGCGTTACTGTCTGAACAACGGTACTTACTGGAATAGTAGTGCTACCAATTAGGGCTGGGACATTTCACAAAATTGTTGGTTTGGATCATAGTGTGGTCACGGTTTTCGATTTTATTCGGTTTACATGGTTAAAAAAATTTCCAATTGCAACACTTAAATATCATTTAGAAATACCATGTATTAACTTTAAAAACACAGCCTTATAATCTTTCAATTATCTTCCATTTACAGTATTTTAAAAAGTTATTCTCAAGGCCATATAATTTAATTTCCAAAATTATAACTTCCATCAGTTTAAATTTTTGTTGTTGAGTGTGTTTTTTGTTGTTGATTGATGATTTAATTCTGGCTGGAATCTCATTTAAACACAAAATCTAAACGTATCGAGTATTTTATCGAAGTTATAAATTCCAGTATAGTGACAAGATTGGTTGAAAGCGGTTTGGATTGAATATGTTTATTCAGAACAAGAGTCTGTGGTCTCTGCAAGCAGCTGCAGTCATGAATGACTAAGTGCTCGGCACGGCACCAATGCAATGCCGTAGAAAGAGCCTCTCTCCTTCCTCCTCGCGGCAGTAAACAATGACGAGTATAGCAGCATAATGGCATCTACACGCTCTGCTGACAGACAGTCCTCCAACACAAACCACACTGTCTGCAAGCACAGACTGAATATCTAGCGCCTGGGTCTGTTTACATCCACACTGATCAGTCTCTAGCAATCGCATGTTTACAGAAATATCAAAGATATAGCTTGTGCCATCCAGCAATATTGTTGTCATATTTTAATAAAGAAAATGTAAGGAGTACAAGTCCATTTCTCATATATTTTATTATTATTGGTGAAGCTTTCACTGTAATAATGGTAATATACAAAACAAAAAATATATATAATAAAATATGACAAAAAATTAATTATGAGCAGAAATTTTGTCATAACAATCTTTAATTATTTTAAATTAAATAAATAATTATTCTTAATAATGATATAACCATTTCCTCTGGTTACCACTGAAACAGTGTTTGCACATACACAGTAACTGGAGAGAACGGGAAATAACATGTTTTAAATGTAATTAGAGCTTCAGCGACAAACATACGGAACAAGTCTGTTCAGATTTTGTTGCTGATTGAAAATATGTAATTTTGTTTTTTGTCAAATAAGTTTTATTTGGTCCTTGAAATGACTTACAATAATCACAAATTCCAGGATTAGTTTTCTGATATGCATAAACCTACCAAAACAAACAAAAACAAAACAAAGCAAAAACAGACACCCTAGGCCCAGCCTGTAAGTATACAATACAGTGAAAATGAAGTGACAGAAGAAAGGGCCCCAAATCTCCTGAAATTGTCCTTCTGGTTCGTTCCAAGTGTAGAGTAGATATAAATTCTTCAAACCATAGTTTAGCAGTTGGAGGATTAACATTTTTCCAGCACAATAATAACAGCTTTTTGGCTGTTATCAAACAATATGTAAGGAATTTTGTTGTGCACTGTTCAATGAATATGTATAATCAGAATGCCCTAATATAATAAGCACTGGGTCAGGATCTACGTGTTGATCAAGGACATCTGAAAGCATTTTAAAAATCTCATTCCACAAATATGTAATTTAATTGCAAGTTCAGCAAGATGTTCTCGGGATTTTAGGATTCCCCCAGTAATTTACATAGAACTTTGGTCTTGAATGAAGTGAATGGAAGCGTTGCAAATACGGTTGCCAAGTGAACAGATTTTCCTTGAAAGGGACTTCGATTTAGCATGTTGCTTTGTCATTGTCTGGTCTGATTAAGCCAAGGTATCTGTAGTCAGTGGGTTAACCACAGTGCAGAATGTAGATCAGTTTAATCAGTTGTAGTGGTAGACTACATCTGGTTAAATACAGAAACCATAGCAACACGACAATTTTAAACCATAGCAACGTGATCATTTTCTATTTACAGCATGCATTGTTACCTGAAATTTCAACACTGAAAACACCCTTGGTCTAAATGCATCTCCTCAATCTTCCTCATTAAGGTCTATTCTGTGCACTTACTTTTCTAATCTTCAGAGAACTCAATGAACTGACCTTGAGAAAGACTCTGGGCTTGAGCAAACAAATCAAGGGAAACAAAACAGAGCTTCCACATCATGGCGGAATTGTCAACCTTACAGAAAACAGCCCAAACAGAAGCTCCGCTGCAATACTAATCATGTTGATAAGCTTGTTTTTTTCTAAACAAGAACATGTGAAACTACAAATAATGATAATCATGCAGACTGAGTGTATGTTCTGTATAGGGATGCAACGATTATAGATTTTGGTTGCACAATTATAGTCTGAGTAATAATCACGGTTTCACACTGTAAAAAAATGGCCGTGATTTCAACTTGGCATGGGACGATAACCCTTTTCAAGGTATATCGCGGTTTGGAAAAGTCAAGGTTTTAAAACCGCCAAATTTTTCTGCTATACCATTCCAAAGTTGTGTGTAAGATTTTTTATTTCCATTTTTTATTTATTTTTTTGGTAGTTTTTCAGGACAACAGTATCTCCAGCAGAAAAGATATCCAAAGATGCTGTTGTGAATTGTAAAGAAATCAGTGTTTTTGAAACAAATAAAGATAGCAAAAGTCCATGGATCACTTGAATTATTTAGCCTGACAATGTTTACTGCTCCAAAATATGTTAAATGTTTCTCAAAATAAAGTATATCGTGTTCAAAGAGGAAAAAGTTTTAGTTTTTTTATTCAGACATTTTAAAAGGACTTATTTTAGAACAGTAATCACAATACCGTCAAACCATGATATATTTATCCAAGGTTATCATACCGTCAGAATCTTATACCGGCCCATGCCTAATTTCAACCATAAAAAAACTAAAAATGCTACAGTAACAATTTCCTTAATATCCTAATATATACAGCGAATAACCGTAAATTGACTTTCCCAGAATTCCCTTCATGGCACATCACTGTTTATGCTTTTTGTTGACATTACTATGGCTCTTTTTAGTTGTTTCCCCATCAGTAATGTACATTAGAGATTTATGCTGCATCTAATGTTGATAAAAAATGTTTATTTCATGACATATCATTTTATGTGTGTTACCATACTGGTGTTTAGCAGCTGTGTGAATGACACTGAGCACCTTTAAACACTGATACAATTTTCTGCTTGTGGGAAAGGTTACTTGTGATGAGCACTGGTTTATTATGTAACTTTCTCATGTCCACCATCATATGGCGTGTCTATCTGTGTAATAAAAGATGTGTAGATGTTAGCAATTCAAAATACAGACATATTACATCAAGAAATTAATAAAATGTGGTAGTTTACTGTAAAAATGCGAAATTACTTTAACGGTTTGTATCGTATTTTTAACGGTGAAATACTGGCAACCACAGCTGCCATTTTTTACTGTAAATTTTGCGGATTTATTTTTTACAATGTAGTCAAAGACTGCTGAACCACTTTTGATCAACTATGTTACAAAATTGTTTGGTATTTAAATTTTTATTATTGGACCACAGTAAAAATGTCTATAGTCCATTCAAAGAATGAAGCTGATTGGCCAGTTCTTATCACGTGACTTGCAGTGCGCTTGCGGCATTCTGAAGTTGAGATGTCCTTAACTGGGTCCGCCTAAAAAAAAAGAAAAAAAGAAAAAAAAAAAAAGAGTGCACATCACCCCCAATAGGCGCAAAAAACACGATAAGGAATGGCCCTTATTAATAGCCTCAGCCATAGTAAATCCAGAGTGTGAATATTAGCCATGTACAAGCTCAGAAATCTAAACTAGCACAGAGTTGCCATAACTTTGTTTAGGGAATACTCTCACTAGGCACGGTTGCCTTGAACTATGCCGAAGCGCAATTGTCCCCCGTCCCCTCTCCCACGATGCCCTAAATGCAATTTTACCCTCCAAGCCCGAGCACGCTTATGTCATCAATGATGCTACTGTTCAGTTTAACAGACGAGAAACACTCTCGATCAGCACAGTGGAGATTGCTTAATTTATGTTGTTTTAGTCATTTGGGATGCAGTGACACGCAGACACATATTTTGCTGACCAGACCCACAACTTTTGACGCTCATAAATTATCATAAAAGTTATTGTGCTGCATGTATTAGGAGGTTTGCTGAAGGTCCAGCTGACGTGCAGTGAGGGGTTTGGGTCTTTAATAAACTACGACAGTTAGGATTCATTGAAAATTAAGAATGCTCTGCTCACATAACCCCAGTCGCTTACCGCATTAAATTCTAAATTCTCCTGCTTGTATTTAAATCTTTAAATGGCCTAGCCCCCTCTTACCTTTGCAACATGCTTGTCCCCTACATTCCTACTCGCTCACTACGCTCCTCTGACTCTGGCCTTCTTGCTGTCCCTCGGTATCGCCTCTCTTCAATGGGGGGCAGATCATTTAGCGTCACTGCACCCAAACTCTGGAACTCTCTACATTCACTCGGCTCTGTAAATAATATCTCAGAATTCAAATCATTACTTAAAACTCACTTGTTCTCCGAATGTCACTCTTCTGATTGCTAAACTGACCACTTTTTTGACCCACCTGTACTCTACATATTTGTCTCTTAGGTCTTGTTTTGTATTTCCAGTTTGTTATTTTTGATTCCCTGTATGTTTGTAAACCTAATGTTGTACCTGTTTACTGTTTCTTTCAATGTCTGCTTGTACTATTTCTTTTGTAACATTCTTTGTAAAGTGCCACTGAGCTTTGGAAAGGCGCTATATAAATTATTATTATTATAATTATTAAGAATGATTAATAAATCCATATTAAACAATGTTTTTAAATCCTTAAAAAGTTGAGTGTTCTGTTTCAGCCTGAGGCACGTTTGAACTACAAGCGAACTGCACCAAAGCCCACCAAAATCAACCAAAATGTCCTTTTCGGTGCATCCCTAATCAAATAAAATTTCTATTCAACACATGCACAAGACTGTGTTTGCTAATGGGATTAAGCATGAATTCAACCATAGGAAATTCAACAGAAATTTAACAAGCAACCAAGCCTGCATCTTAATTAATTAGCTTCGAACACCCTAAAGGTCTTTTAAAAATCTGATGAGTAGCACAAAACCCTTACTGTCTTACTGTATGCCATAGTGGTGCAGTCAAACAGTTGGCACTATTCTGCCTTTGAAATACTGCCAGCACCCACACTTTCTGAGCCGACAGTTGGGACAACATATTATGACACCGCATAAATAAGATTCTTTCAGTAACCATCAGCTTCAAAGTGCTGATATGAAATCTGACTGTGACACGCAGAACTCACAATCTCCAAAAATACAAAATGTGCATGATAAATAAATGAAACTTCTAGTAACAACATAAGAGCTCACACATGGGTCATAGACGAAAAGGGGTTATCAATCATCTAAACCAGGGATCACCAATCTTTGTCCTGGAGAGCCGGTGTCCCTGCAGGGTTCAGCTACAACTTGTCTCAAAACACCTGCCTGGATGTTTCAAGTGTACCTAGTGAGAGCTTGATTAGCTTGTTCAGGTGTGTTTGATTAGAGTTGGAGCTAAAATCTGCAGGACACCGGATGATCCCTGACCTAAACAATAAATGAGTAATACAGCTTCAAAAATGTTGTCCCATCAAGCATATTTCACAAAATATGAACTAAACCACTTGATGACATTTGAATGAATTATTACACTTTTGTACTTTGCCACTATTTTTCAAACGACAGGGTGTTATCCCAAAAAATTAATAATTTGATTTTTTAAATGTAACATGAATACTTTAACAATAATATGAACAATTTTTTGTGGTGCAATATCACACCAAAATTATTTGTGATATATTATATTTTGTCATTTTCAGAGGACTTCATACAACTCATTATATAAAGACAGTGTGATAGAATCGCATATTAATCAAAGTACAGTCTTCCAAATGACTAAAATAGTATTTTATTTTTAAGAAAATTAATCAGAAAGTGTATATTACATACTACGCATGATTATGATAAATGTTAACAAAAAAAGCTGGGTGACCATTAGCCCTGTTTTTCCAAGTACAGTCCCATAATCTCAACTCTATATTCAGCTTTTTTCAATAACAGCCAAAAGACCCCGGTGTACTTCAAATGAAGTTCTTTTTCGTTTTGAAGTTGAAAAAGCTGAATGATGGTAATGTTTTTGAACCTTATGACACCTTTGACTATAATGACTGGCCTAAGCATAAATCAGATAAAGATTGTTGTTTATTTTGACAAACATTTATAACACAATGACATTGGAATATTACGGCAACCACATTTTTTACTTTTATTTTCAAAAATGTATTTGAAACATTAAAACAGAAGCTTTGCTTTTATTTAATATGCTTTCTATATACAAAATATTTTATTTTTTATGAATTTGATTACACTAAAATGACCTGCATGCATGCCTTTCCGTACTGGGGATCTTAATGATCTGAATGCAGCCAGTCCATATCACAATTGTACTTTTGAATGATTGCCACAGAGCGATTAACTAACCTACATAATTTAGAACAAACTTCCATGAGTCCGCTCTTCATTTTAGGAGGGCCTCCAGACCTTTTACAAATCCCAGGACCGGTACACATGGCATTCCACGTTGCTATGGCAAAATAAATACCATCATGATGGCCCATTATTGAGCTGCCAACAAATGAGAAGATCTTTGGGGAAAAAAAACTAAGATTTCATGAGATTTCATACAGGGATGCACAAAACTACAATTCTTAAATATTATTAAGCTGTAGTGTTGCTAACTAAATAACTAACTAACAAACTAACAAACAAACTAACGAACAAACTAACGAACTAACAAACAAACAAACTAACTAAATAACTAACTAACTAACTAACCAACCAGCCAACAAACCAAATAAGAAACAATCCAGCCAACCAACCAACCAACCAACCAGCCATCAAACTAACAAACAACCAACCAACCAACCAAACAAACCAACAAACAAACAGATAAATCAACAAACCAACAAACAAACCAAACCAAACCAACCAACCAACAAAACAACCAACAAACCAACCCAATTGCCAAAGCTGTGCTTTTTGAATGGCTGTGGTGGTATTTGCTTAAAGAAGAAGGATAACTTAAATTTGCCAGATGCCTTGTTTTGATGCCATACATTCAACATTTAACATCTGTGAGAGAAAGCTACAGTTGTGCTTTGCGATAAAACAAACATCCATAACCATATGAATTATGTATTAGCTTTGGATGTGCTGCGAAGCTGACGGCGGCTCTGAGATAATTGTGCTCTAAGGACAAGTGCAGACAGCTCAACGTGAGGAAGTAATATATGAAATAATGTATCTGTCTGCCACCATATAAAAAGAGCTGGTATTCATGTGATCAAAGCAATGACGCTAGAATAATTAATGTCAAATAAAACCTGAAACCAAATAACAAATGCAGCTGGACTCTAGGATGACCACAGCTTATCTTATCGTGTGACTGTGTAGCTGATGATACGATTACAACCACCTAGGAGGAAAAAAACCGTAAATGACAATGATTTTATCTAAATTAAAAAATAAAAACTACAATTATTCATTTTTAAATGCGAATTTAGTACCAGGTGACATGGTGGCTCAGCGGTTATCACTGTCACCTCACAGCAAGTAGGTCGCTGATTTGAGTCTCGGCTGGGTAATTTGGCATTTCTGTGTGGAGTTTGCATATTCCCCCCATGTTCACATGGGCTTTCTCTGGTACTTTCCACCACAGTCCAAAGACATGTGGTTCAGGTGAATTGAATAAACTAAATTGTTCGTAGTGTATGTGTGTGAATGAGTGTGTATGGATGTTTCACAGTATTGGGTTGCAACTGGAAGGGCATCTGCTGTGCAAAACATTTGCTGGATAAGTTGGTGGTTCATTCCACTGTGGCGATCCCTTATAAATAAGGGACAAAGCTGAAGGAAAATTAATGGATGAATGAATGAATTAATTAATTCAGCATCACTGAAGTGTGAAAAATAGATATTCATTCTAAGCTTTGATAAAGTTCACCATAAATAGTGTTATTCACTTATGTGTATTTAAAATATGTATTTGATTAAGCCTTTGCATTTATGAGCGCTGACAAAAGTGATCTAAAATGTAAAAACACAGAAAATTAACAACTAAATCTGCTATAAATACAAAAAATACACTTTATTAGTATAATTTTATTCATAATTTCAATGTTTATTGAAGTTTTCTTAAATGTATGTGTTCATATACCTTATCATATTTCTATATGAGAATTTAAAATTAGATAAGAGTTAAAATTACTTTCTTCTATATATAGTTTTAGTGCTTTACCACTCAAACTTATTTCAGTTTCTTGAATGGAAATGTCTTATGATCATTCCTGTCTTTACCTTTGTCATTTGATATTATGGCGCCACGGTGGCGAAGTGAGTAGCACGTTCGCCTCACAGCAAGAAGGTCGCTGGTTCGAGCCCCGGCTGGGTCAGTTGGCATTTCTGTGTGGAGTTTGCATGTTCTCCCCGTGGTTGCGTGGGTTTCCTCCGGGTGCTCCGGTTTCCCCCACAGGTCCAAAGACATGTGGTACAGGTGAATTGGCTAGGCTAAATTGTCCGTAGTGTATGAGTGTGAATGTGTGTGTATGGATGTTTCCCTGAGATGGGTTGCGGCTGGAAGGGCATCCGCTGCGTAATAAATATGCTGGATAAGTTGGCGGTTGATTCCGCTGTGGTGACCCCAGATTAATAAAGGGACTAAGCCGACAAGAAAATGAATGAATTTGATATTATATTTTCAGATTCACACAAAACTAATTTAAATAGCATTGGTTCATACCAATGGTCAAACCCTTCTTGTTCTCTATTGTGTGACACCCTGATAAAAGACTATTTGAGCCAAACACATTGGTCTTTCTTAATATCATCATAATCCTCAGCCTGGATATGTAATTTTGTCTCATTTGTAAAAACATCAACTTATGATTATTTACACTCATACAAACAAATTCAGCATTTTCTATTACAAAAATGTTTTTAGCATTTCTACTGATACTACAATAAAGGGATTTGAAGTTATAACACCAGAAAAGTGTTAAACTTGCTAAGCCATCAAACGCCAAGGATGCTAGGCGACAGGTTGACTGACACAAGATGCGTCTTTCAGCGACCTCGTGTTCTTGTGTAACGTCATCATCAACCGCCTAAGTTCATTTCCCAAACTCAAGATCGCAAGAACAGAGATCGTGTGAAAGTTCCCGAATATGCTGCACCGATGCAAACTTGAGCACCGAGCTCGCTAAAAGTCCCGACTGAATAAATGAGGTGGGAAGCGCAGCATCCTACACCTGTTTATTATTAAAGTTCAGAGATATAACTTATTTATCTCAGGAGTTTCCATAAATGAGGTGGTGAAAGTAAACATTAAAGGCATAAACACATTAAGGGTGTTTATTTTTTTGCTGAAATTCCTATTAAAATCCATTTTACTTGTTTTGTGCAAAGTATATTTGTAAGATTTTTGTGCATGTTATACATTTTGAAAACTGGGAAAACCAATAAATCGTTGTATGAATGCTGTAATGTTTAAATTATTTTCCATTAAAAACAGTGAAGGCCATGTGACCATCTGGAAGAACGCAGCATCTCATTTCTCAGAGGACGCGTTCTCTGTTCTCGCGATCTCCCGAGTTCGTTCTTCCAAGGTGACCTGGCAAGACTAGTCTTCACAAGTCTTTGCTACACCAGAAAACAAAAACTGATGGACAGTCTACTTGGTCAGGAAGTTGGTCCAATGCGGGACTTCATAAATGGCCAACTCATTGTCAAAGGCGTCAAAAATATTTGTGTTATACCTTCAAATATATCAGCTCCGGAGGTGTCACTTGCAACTCTAATGAAGCAGAAATAGTTTTACTTTCACTCATGGTGCAAACGGTGGGCCGAGAGCATGCTGTGACATGTCACTCCAGTACAGCTACACCATGGGGAGTTTCACTCAGCAGGACAGCCCAAAGCCCCGACTGTTGACAGTTTCTCTCCTTCATACCGACAATAATTGCAGGGGAGCTCTGTAATTGCATATTTCTATTTCGCTCTCAATCTCGATGGGCAAAAGTCAAATATGTATACACTTGACTTTCGGTACCCTGCTTTGGTGTTTTAGGAAACAGAATGGCAGGAACGAGAAGAATGCTCCGAGGCAACTCCACCTTGGCACACAACCCTTAGCTAATTTGGTCTCCAGCTGTTGAGGGAGGTTTGTTCCATCAATTAGGCTAAGCGAAAAGCAGAGTGGATGGTGGTGTGTTTTGCGATACACACGTCGCAGCTCCATCAATGGGGAAAGCTAAACAGTAGGGTCCTTCAGGAGTACTGCAGTGCACCATGTGATCAGCACCAAGGCAACACGCGCACACTAATGGAACGGCTGCAAACCAAACAGAAGCCTTTTGCACAGCCAGAGGGTGTTCAAATAGGATACCGTAAGGAGGGGTTTTATCGAGGAGTTCCTCTCCTCCTCCTCCTTCATTCCTTCTCTCGTGGAATCATTTTACAACTCTCGAGTCAGGCCACAGATATATTCAAGCAGAACTCCTTTCATAAGACATCTGGATACAAGTCCCTCCGGCTCTTGAAAAACTCTGATCTGCTTCCTACTTGATCTCTTTCAGTCAAAGGCTAGTGGATTTCACACGTTCAAAAATCCAACTTTGAAAGGCACTGGCTGAGCTTACTCGGTTTTTGTGCCTGATCATAAGGCCTTGCATTGTGATTTGAGCACAGGCAGTCAGTCATAAGTCTTCTTAAAAGAGGTGACATTTACCAAAACCATTAGAGCTCCCCATCCAATCCCAATCCCATTTTCAACGGTGACTGCTGTTACCTGAGAGCGGCGGTGCATTTTTTTTCCCTTCACTCCTACAGATGCATTACCATTTCAAAGCACACACATTCACGCTGCAGCGGCACATTTGACAACCAGAGAAACTATTTAAACGAGCCCTTGCCTTACAAACCTAGTACTTTTCTTGAATCCCCCTGCTTAGGGATGGGCTTCTTCTATGCTCCGAGAATGAATAAATGTGACGGACATGTTTGAGATTCAGAAGGTACTGGTTGTTATGGGTAGGTCTGCATTCATAACAGCTTACTTTGTTGTAAAACTAACAGTATGTCAAATCGCATGGCTTTACTGTTTGTTAGTTCAGGAAATGACCTCATTTTTTAAAAATTATAATTATAAACCTAAACTAGCCGCATTTTCGTTTTAAAACGCATAAGTCTTGCTATGGTTACGCCATCCGTCCACACTACACCAGAGTTTTCGAGCCCTGAAAACGGAGTGTTTTAGAAACACTGGAGAGGCCGTTTTCATTCTAAAACGCTGCTGCTCCGTCTCAGTGTGGATGGGGGAAAACAGTGGCTTCTGAAAACAGAGACGTGGCTGCTGGACACAGAAATAGGAGCGTCGTTGACCGCACTTTAGTCCGTTTTAGGCGCTATTGTGCCGTTAAACTCTGCCTTTTTTACTACAACAGCTGCATATATTCGCAAGAGGCAAGCTATTGTTCAAGTACTCGCTAATCGCTCCTGTTTCAAGCGACGTTAGCCCTATGTAGGACGCCGGATTTGTGTTAGCGTTTGTTGGCACCGAGCGAGACACATGCTTCCTGTTTGTTCTTGAACGCGCATGCCCAGAGTGTGCGAATGGTCACGTGATAAACGTATTTGGTGGAGTAGTGTGGACGGAGATATGTTCAGAAACACTGGATGAAACGCTAGTGTGGACGCGAATTATTTTCATGCTAAAACGCCGTTTTAAAACTCAAAGGCACTAGTGTAAATGGGGCCTTAGTGTACAACTTACACATTCTGAATAAAGAGCAACGAATGAATCTCATTTATTTAGATTTTTTGTTTATTACATTAAATAACAGAGGTGTCACTTTAAAAACACACACATCTAACGTTATACTGAAAGCATTTGAACGCTTTCCTAACATTTTATGCTCATTTAGGACAAAAAAAACCCTCAAGATCGACATCTTTAGATGCTATTATTATTAATTCTGTGTATATGTCCGTTCAAACACGCACCCAAAACCCAGTATCCATTTTCGCTACGATTCAAATCAGATGTACAGAATCCGCCTGGGAAACAGCGTCTATTTATCACTATGGAGCGCATGTGCCTGTTTTGAGGATTGCATAGGAGGAGTTACGGCATCTGTAATGAAAAGGAAAGGGAATCCTGCCGTTTTTATATTTACTTCAAAGTGTTTCATGCCTAATTAAACCAAAAGCACAGACCTGACTCACATTTAAGAGCAATGGGCGACCCCAGGAGGTTCGGCGGTATGGGTTGCGTATAGGGAGGATCGGCTCTTTAAAGTTTATTTTCACCCTTCAGAAAAATACGAGAGAAATACTGGAAAATACCGTTGCGGGATAGAACTGTAAAATACGTGAGAATCCCGGGAAAAACGGGAGGGTTGACAGGTATGATCTAAACCCAACAATGTATGCAAACTTGATTTTGTAGATTGATCGTTGTGACGCTCATGTTGGCATCAGTTTGCCTGATTCAGCACACTGAATCAGTTATGGCCATCAGCAGTGAATGTTAGTGAATGTTCAGCTCTTACACATTTTTACCTGAGCAATCCTCTTTTTTTACTAACAAAATGTGCTGCCAGGAATTCAGAAAGTGATCAGCATAAATTCTATTCAAAATTCTATTCTATTCTATTCTGAGCCAGAGCTGCTTTGGTCACGATTTGTATATCTGCAGTCCTAATGTGGGTTTTCTCTTTTTTTTGGAATATGAAATAGAAATTCACACTTGGGTGGCAGTTAATTACTTACAAGCTGTTAAAAGATAGCCCTTTTGATGCAAGTTCAAGCATATCGTGTTGGCAGAGACACAGCCAACACAGGGAAGACAATGCAGTCTGCTTTTTTCCACAGCTAGTTATTTTATTTTTTTATTTCGACTTGGGATGTCACAGCTTTAAATAATTCTAGGTAATAAGCCTGAAGCACTTCTCACCTGGCCTTTACTCTACTTGCCAGTAAAAGTCTACGTTTAAAAGGTGCTGAGTCTGAGGCTACGTTTACACAACAACCATATAGTCAAAAACTATTTTTCCACAGGCCTCGGCGACCCACTAATTAAAATGAAATAGCAAATGTGAACGAATAAATCTATAATTAGCATGCACATCTTGTCAGGGAAGCACGGTTGTGTTAAAAGTTTTTAAAGTTTCACATATACACTAGGGCTGCACAATATATCAATTCAGCATCGATATCGCAATGTGATCACTCGCAATAGTCACATCACGAGCATACGCAATGTTGCGTTGGTTTATAATTTATTTCGCAAGTGTTTTTGGAGACCTGTGACCATGTGAGGGTTTTAAAAGTATTCAGACATAAGAAACTGCATCATTTGTAACTTTGACAAAGTAATATTGACTGAATCGTTTATAAAAGGAAGACTATGTTGTATTATTTCACATTTGATTATTCAATTTCTGTATACCTAAATACAGTTTGACTCATCGGAAAACAATCAACCGGTGTTTATTTAATTGGTATCTTTTTCTCTATTAAATGCATGTACGCTTGTAGATTGTTTCTTGTATTTTATGCACATGTGCTCCCCTACAGTATCGTACCAATCAATTCTTGAATCCCAATTCTTCCAACTTTCATACATATATACATAAAAATAAAACAGAAATAATATCGCAATGTTAGATTTTTCTAATATGGTGCAGCCCTGATACATGGACATAACACCTTTTCAAATTATGACTGAACTCCAATAAACCAAATATGTTTTTTTTTGCGGTGAGAGGTGCCTTCTTTAAATGATTTTATATAGGCAGCGAGCATTTTGATGATTGTTTATGCACCTCACGTCCTAAACCCTTGCTGCGCCTCACATTTTTGATGGAACACTGTGCACCTGCAGTTGGAAATGTCAATCAAAAGTTAATATGTGGGGGGAAAAGACCTGATGTAATGCGTCCAGCATCAAGACTTGATACATTGGTTGGCTAGCAACATAAATGTGTAGTGCACTGCTCTTTTCTAAACTGAATAAAAAGTGCATATCACGTTTTCCGAACTGAAAAGCGTGTTAAGTATGATCGACCGCTCACATATAACAGGCCAGTAGTTAACCCTGTCACCTTGTTAGTAAACAGTACCTGTAGAGAAGGGAGGATTAGCTCTTAGTAAATGTGAGTTCTCCCAGGTCTGATTCAAAATTGTCTTTTAAAAACATGTCATTAGGCACTGATGGGTATTTAGAATTTGCCTTGATTACATGATACATCTCCACTGTTGATTGTAATATTGGTGAAATAAATCAACACTTGCCTTAACATCGACATGTAGTGCACATGTCTACATATCTAACATGTACTACGCATACCAAATGATGTCATCATATCTAACAAATCTTTTATTGGGTGTTTACAAATAGACTATTGACCTTATTCTCAGCTGCCAACTGCCAAAACCGACCTCCGCATGCTACATCGAATAGTCTGGACTGCTGAACGAATCACTGGCACTACCCTTCCTACACTTCAAGAACTGTACTTTTCCAGAGTAAAAGGGCTCGAAAATCACCCTGGACGCCTCGCACCCAGCACACTTCCTGTTTGAACGGTTACTGTGTGGTCGGCGCTACAGAGCACCGAGCACAAAAACAGTCATCTAACTCATGAACAGTTAAATATTTTCCTATTGTGCAATAAACGTGCAATACTTTCCAACGCACTTGTACACAGCACCTTGTAAAAATATACGATGCAATACTTCTCCTTGCGCATTTGTACACAGCACCTTATAACCTGTATGTTTATAACAAATCTGTACTTACATTTCAACATCCAGATCTTTTGGACTGACTGCATCTCTGTTTAATGTCTTTCATCTTTTTTATATATTTATTTTGTGTTGTCACTTGTCACTTTACGTACACTGGAAGCTTCTGTAGCCAAAGCAAATTTGTTGTGTGTGAAGCACACTTGGCAATAAAACTGACTCTGATTCTGTTCTTTATATATGAAAGGGCACAGCCATTGGAAATCTTTTTGGCTCAAGACTTCCACTCTCATTCACTTCCATTCATTTTTAGACGTTAAAAGCAGCCTGTTATGCTGCTTGGTGTTGCAAATTGATATTTTTTTTATTATATTATTATACTTTTTATGTCATGAACACGCTTGTTTGTAGAGCAAGTAGTTTGACCGTTTTCTGCATTTATTATTCCTCGCCATTTCTACCGGCAACTGAAAGTTCTAAAACAATCAGAAAAACAATTACACTTTCGAGACTGCAGAATAAGGTCAATAGGGATGAGGTCAGGAAACCCATATTCAAAATTATGGCTGTCGATGTGTAAACAAACAGGAAAGTTTACAGTTTGGGGCTGAAAAGTTTGTGTTGTAAACGACCCTTGAGTTCATCTGTGAACGTTTTGAGGAAAGAGAGAATCGAAAACAGGGTTCCCTCGCTATAACGGCGTTCACCTTTCATAGCCTAGCAGTTTAGACGATTTTTTATAGAAAATGTTGACATGCTTTTTTTTTTTTTTTTTTTTTTTTTTTTTTTTTTTTTTCAGCGAATTGTTCTGCAAACCTGATTGGCTGTAGACCACTGCTAATCAATCTCCTTGTTGTAAGTGCAGTGCATCTTTTAACCCACAGATGAAGTATCAAGTAACCACCAACCAAAAACACACATGCAAACAAAACTCTTCCAAACAGCAGAGCCCTAGTGGAACGGTAGGGAGGACGGTGTGTGTTTTTTCACCCGCAGAGATAAACACCCGGCTCAGGTCCTCTGTGCTTGAGAAGAGAGCTCTGGACCATTGACAGCTGCATTGTGTAGGAGAATACCCAGCTGTAATTAACTTAAGGCCCTGCATGGGAAAAGCTGAGGGAAGTTGTGTGGACAATGCAACATGTGGGGTGTGGGGATGGACCTGATGTAACCATTCCAGCTAACCACACCAACACGGTGACCATAAGTGAATGAATGGGTTGATTTGCATTAATTGATTTTATTGGTATACCACCCATGGGTTCTGAGACGAAAAATCCACTGTGTGCAAAATTTTGAATAGTGATAATAATAAATAATACAATAAATAATAGGGATGGAATGATTCACTGTGAGCCAGTTGAAAATCGATTCAAATATGTGATGATTCAAACCAGTAGAAATGTTGAACGAATCGCAATACATGTTTTGAAAAGAGGAGGCGACAGTATTCAGGTACAGTATCTGAATGATAAAAATAAAATAGATCGCAGTTAAGGTCACAAATTGTACAATTTCTTATACCTGAATGTTTTTAAAATTATTATACAATCACAGGCATCAAAAATACATCCAAATCATAAATATAATATTTCCTGTAATGTGACTATTGCAAACGATCACATTGCGATATCGATGCTGAAACGATATATTGCGCAGCACAACATGTAACATTACAATGTGTCCAAAAATGATGCTAAAGCAGAAATAAATGTCAATTAAAACAGTCAACTAAATCCAATTTAATCAAACACAACTTTTGAAAACATTGTTTGGGTGGTTTTGCCCAAAAAAAATTTAATTGAAAAATTAAAATGTATACATTTGTTACATTGTATCAGACTATTGTATTTGCCTGTGGTATTTTACAATATTAGTTATCCAGATGTCTACTTTGTATCAACATTGCTGTTTTAACAGTGTAAGCCGACATTGCCAATATGACATTCACTTCCCAAAAATTAGAAAACAAAAACATGTCTGAATCTTGACCTACAAGTCAACGATTAAAAACTGAACTAAAATGCAAACCCTTGCTTTACAGTACCATAACGCAAGTATGATTCTGCTATTATGCTAGCATGAACATAACCACATCTATAACTACAGTATCCGCTTATAATCACACTAAATAATCCACAAGGAAAAGGGTCAAATTGTATTGTCTCTAATTTGCTTGATGGAATTATGATTCATTTAACACCCTTCGGAGGTTGAATGAGATACCGCTGCTAAAAGACGATGCATTATTTACAAAAGTCAGTAATGAAACAAAGTGTCTGGCAGGCAATTTAAGATGCTGCACTTTCATCCAAAACCTGAGCTTTTATATTAAGCAGGCAATTCTGCTTTAATTTACTGCTTCAGTCCGGGGCTTTGAATCGTGGTAATTATGCCACAGATTTCGAGAAGAACTTGGTCCTCTGGCAGGGTCTGCAACCTATGAGATAGCGTCTTAATTACAGAAATGCTCCATCTTTTAAGCCTTTCTGGACACCTGGAAAAATGCAACCATCGGTACTATCAACAATAAACCCAGAGCCACAAAATAAATCTCATTCACCTCTACATTTATCACATATCTTACAATCTCAACTAGTATGGCAGAAAAAAGATGCCCTTGCACACGTTTAATTCCATCTTGTTTTATTAAAGGGACTACATATAAAGTGCTTAGTAGGCCTGTCACGATATCTATTTTTTGTTGTACGATATATATCACCAAAATATATCGCGGTAAACGATATTATTGTCATTTTAAGACCATTTTAGGCCTCTCATATAATGCCAGAATGGCAATATAATACAGTAGCATCATAACACAAGTACACTCTTCAAAAGAACACATCATATTTTGTTCTTAATAATATTTCATTTAATTCAGTCATTTTAATAATTTAATGATCAGGCATTGGCATCAGAATGTGAAAACGCATGCTCAAAACAAATATTAATAAATGTTAACAAAAAAAAATGCTACCAGATCTATTTTCAGTTGTCAGGCGCCCACATCAAAGTATACTTTAGTCATTTATGGTAAATACTATTGTGTTTTTTAACCAAACTGACTCTGACACCTCCAATAGAGATAGAGAGGTTGTGCAATCAGCTAAATTGTTGCAACAATTGTTTTTCTTTACGTATGGACGATATATTGCATCACCAAAAATGATTGAGGTCATGTCCATGTATTGTGCGATAAGTCGATATATTGATTATTGTGACAGGCCTAGTGCTTAGCATATATGAGCACACCCCTCACAAATCTCTCATTTAAATTATTATTTTCTATAGGAAACTTTACAGTATTATATTTGTGCAAATACATTACATTGGTCAGTACTGAACCCAAATCTGGAGATAATCAAACAAAATAACTTAGAATAAAGGTCCAAAAAAATAGTAAACCCAAATTTATGTTAGGGAAAAATATTAAATAAAAAATGTAATCAGAGCAAAATTCAAGAAAATTGTTTTTTTTTTTAGTTTGTCATTTTTTCCCCCAGTATTTAGCATAAATTGAAATGTACTATCTTTCTATCTGTTCGGTGACTAAAATATTATTTTAAAAAAC
>CAIGQQ010037704.1:1020443-1052721 GCA_903798035.1 Danio albolineatus | reverse complement strand
CCATTTAATTTTTTTTTTATTTATTTAAACCAAAATATATCACCGATATTCACTGAAAAATGGATACAAATATTCTGAGCACTGTAAGTACTTTAATTATTTAATCACTTTAATGCAAATTTTGTGAATAGTATGTAACTAAATAAAAAAATAAGACCCTCCCCGATGTCTCAGGTTGTCTACAAAAGGATGTTAAGGATGTTTAAATACACTGTAAAAAATGCTGGGTTCCACAGAATTCCTTCATGCTGTCCCAACACAAACTGATTAAACTAACTTAATTGTTTTTAAAATTTAAGTGAATTGAACATAAAACAATGAAGCTTCCACAAAAATGTCAAGAAGTTTGAAGTTCCAGCTCATCTTAAATAAGCCGTTTCAACAAGCAGTAAAAATCATTTTGAGTAAGCAATATAGCTAAATGATGTGATTTTTGTTTGAAGCTTGTCTTCAGTTCAGTGCTGCAATTTCTCCCTTATTTCAGTTTGTTTAGGTTTTGAAATATTGCCTTGTGAAAGCAAACTGAACCAAGAGGAAACTGCAACATATTTAATGCCTGTCTCACAACAACGCTGAAAGATCGATGTGTACATGCGTCTATGATGCCCTAAAGTAATTCATTAGCAATGTTTCCCATTCATTTAATCATTTGTGGCAACCCAACATAATTTCTAAACTAACCAAAAAAATATATATAATAATAATAATAATAAATAAATAAATAAATACATTGACTGTTGAACAAACATGAATACTTGGGCTGCACAATATATCGAAGTTGCAATTTAGCAAAAGCTGTGCATGTTAAGAACATTTTGTCAGGGAACCATGGCTCTGTGATCAGCAGTAAATCTCCTCCGTGGGCCAGAGGGTGCTCTTACATGAAAACCGCAAACACAGTTAAGCCAAGTTTACACTTCTGGGTCGAGTAATCAGCGTGACCCACAGTTTGTGACAGGACATGAATAAAGGGTTTCTGAATCAAAAATTAAAACACCTTAATCATATTATTGTCTTATTGAGAATAAGGCAAATAATTAGATTACTAATGACCATGTAAACGTAGTCACTGAAAGTGCCAGATGATGTCACATGACATGATTCTATGTGCCCTCAAATGTTTTATTAAGTTTGACAATAATCACACAACTATGAAATCATCTCACAGAAGAACACTCGACTGAATTTATGTAGCGTGTTTAGAGTAGGAAAATGTTATTAAATGTCAGATTTCAGATGTAGCAGAAACACAGAGCTGTGGATAACCATGAAGAGGAAGAAACAGTAAATCTTCAATATCAGAATCCTACAAATCATATCTGTTGTCTGCAATTTTTGCATAGCATGTCATTGAACTATGACGATTAATCAAAAAATAAATGTAAACCGAAATTCACAACCTAACTGACGTAATTTACCCATGTCGGTTACGCTTTAATACTGTTAATATTTCATTTGGGAATAAAAAAAAAAAAGAAAAAGAAAATAATAAAAGCGTGAGTCTCTCATACGTCAAGTAACCAATGTTATCTCACGGCAGTTCGTAACTTTTCATTTAGTGGTTAATTCGTATGAATTCGTACAATCTAATTCGTACAATTTAGAACGATTTGCTCATCACCCAATGGCGGTTGGGTTTAGGGGCGGGGTTGGGTGCCACACCTCCTTTTTTAAATCATACATTTTCGTACGACTGAACTCATACGAATTCATACGAATTAGCCACTTAAATGGCAACTCGTAAAATGCTTAAGTTTTCTCGTGAGATCAGGCTGCAAGTAACTCATATTCTTTGTTACTTGTTTATTTGGTTTTGCTTGAAATAGATGCAGGCAATTTCAGGAAAAAAACATTTAAAAGTTAAGAGTATATGTACAGTACATATTATAACAATGATCTATG
This sequence comes from Danio albolineatus, assembly GCA_903798035.1. Lineage (NCBI taxonomy): Eukaryota > Metazoa > Chordata > Actinopteri > Cypriniformes > Danionidae > Danio > Danio albolineatus. Next base: position 1,050,819 of record CAIGQQ010037704.1, on the reverse strand, counting down.
AAAGAAAAAAAAAATATTAATAATTAGTTTGAAAATAAAACACACATTCAAAAAAATGAAATCAAGATAAAGTGTTCAATTAATCGAGGTTTTGATTCTAGAAACGACTTTATTGACAAAATGTGCATGAAAATGGGCTTCAATTAATTGTGCAGCCCTAAAGAATACTGCATGTTCCAAAATCAAAATGCAGCAAGGTTGCTTTAATATGAATGCATGTTTAAAAAATAACAACAAACAAGTTATTGCCTGAGCAAAATAGCAAAGAAATTCTTCACAAGAAATGTAGGGAATTTAATCACATTCTCTGAGATGCATTACAATATTGTGTTGGCTGCAGTTCATCAAACAGCCACCAGCGTAGCTAATACTTCTAACTTTACAATTAAACAAACGGATATGAGCACATATATTATACAGCACTAAAAAGTTCAAAATGTCAGAGTAAACAATTACAGATCTATGTTCTTGAAAGGAACAAAAGGTGGAAAAAAATCAGAGGACGTTTATGGCGAGAAACCGACAGAAGCATAAAACATCACATAACTGCAAGAACACAGTGCGGCAGATTCAATGCATTACCCTAGTGAGTCTTAAACCTCTTTATTATGCCTCTAAAAGCAATTTGGAAAACAAAAGGCTATGATATTTGGTAGTTAACTTTGTTCAGGGCTCTAAGCTTTACTTCAAGAAGTTTTCCTCGTTTTGGGACATTACAAAAGTTTTCATGATGAATAGCACTGGAGTCAAAACCTGCCTGCAGAGTAAGAAGGCTCAAGTTATATACGATCAGTCTGAAAGCTAAATAATAAATGTGAACACCTGATCCCACAGGTTACTCAGATTCGTTCTTCACAAGTCTCCTGAAAACAAAGTATACGGAACGTAAAAAGTCCAATAGATCCCAAATATCCCGTTTGTAATGGTACAAGCTTTACTTTTGCATTTATGTAATATTTAGCAATGTTACAATGACACAGCAGGCAGGCTGTAAACTCTCACCGACTGTGAAAGCCCATGAAGCCATGTAGGAATCCTAAATGGATGTTTTGTTGTACCTGTCAATGGCGGGTGAATTGGGAATATGTTGTTATGTCACATGCAGGATCAAACGCCTTTCTGAAGCAGTTGCTGTCACAGAAGAACTGACATTCCTTTGAGATTTTGTTGAAAACAAATATTGGAGAAACAAGATCACAGAGGGTCTCAATCCAATCCACAAAAATGTTAGTTTAGTATAACTGACATTCGATTTAGCTTTTATGCTAATAATTTTCCAGATTTTAATTTTTAATTTCTCTTAACATTATCGAAACCTATCTGTCTTTTTCATTTTTATTCCTTTTTCGTAAATGTACACTAAAAAAAACGGCTTTTGCTGCTTGTTGAATCCACACTCTTAAAAAAAAGGTTCTTCAGTGGTTCTTCAGTTCTTTACAGTATTTGACGTGCTATTTAGCACTTTTACTGTGTAAAGAACCTTTAAAGCACCATAAAGGTTCTTCAGTGGTTCTTTAAGGTGGTCACGGTGTTATATAGCACTTTTACAGTGTAAAGAACCTTTAAAGCACCATAAAGGTTTTTCAGTGGTTCTTTGGGGGGGGTTAAAGTGCTATATAGCATCAAAATGACTGGTAAGCACTTGTTCTTATAGCTAATTCTCATAACTCTTATGCCGGTTTTATTTGCGGAAAGGGTAAAGTAACATAATGAGCACCTTAAAATATAGGTGCTATATAGCACCATTTGACAAAAGTACTATATAGCACCTATTTTAAAGTACTATATAGCACCTACACTAAAACAATCGATTTGTGTTGGGAAGACATAAAGGAATTGTGTGGAACCCAGTATATTTTTACAGTGTATCTGGTTTTGGTTCTTTAAGGTCCCTGTAATAGAGTTGTCACGATACTGGAATTGGGTACCAATCGATACTGAAATTTGACAAACGGCCATTTCCCACGAACATTTGTGTGCTGTTGAGCATGTTCTTAAACACCGCTGATTTTCCATTTAGTTCATGTGCTCAACAGAAAGTGACTGTGAAGGTTATTAGTTCACCAAAATCACACCTGTTTACGGAGTTTACTGATGTTTTTAAAATTCTAGTATCGTGAATACCTTACTTTTTTGTTATTTGTTTGAGGGCAAAAAGAAGTTTAAAATAGCTGAATAAGTGGTATACAGTTTTGGAACACTCCAACTACCCCTCCCCCCTCGCTGCAGGAGGCAGGGGTTTAAAGGTGTCGTGCTACTTTAGTGTACTACTAAATATACAACTACAATATCAGCTGAGAGAGAACAATTTCATAAACATCTGACAAACAGCTTTCTCCGCAAAAAATGTCACCGCAGCACGTCACACTGCTTTATATTTGCCATGAACAGACACCAAATGGAAGAATGTTTAGAGCTTTTTGACAGGTGTGTGAAACCCTCACAATCTTTCCGCACGAGACTGCACAGGTGCAGATACATCTGTACCATCTTTGTTACTCGAAACTCCTGTGTATTGCTATCTTGGGATGTCTTGCTGGATGTTTTTCTCCTGTCTGATTGTGAACTCTGTGCATACAAGACAACGAAGGCGCAATTCCAAGACACATGAACAGATTGCTTAGTTGTTGACCAATGGTAGCTTAAAGGTGTTTCGGACCAATCTGAACTCACCAAAAATGCTCGATTTGGTGGACCGTTTTGAACTGCCGAAATGGCATTTTGTTCCAAATGACATCATGTCAGTTCTTTTTTAGCCTATATTCTTAACGCATTATGTAAGAATTTTTACAAATATATTTTACATTTAGGTTTTTATTTTAATTAATGTTTATGTTATGTAAAAATAAATTAAATAAATATTTTTGTTTTGGTTAACAATCAGGGCAGTTATTAAAAAAGCTTGATGATGATGAGAATGATGATGATGATGATGATGATGATAATAATAACAATGATAATGATAAATAAACAAATATGCTTTTAATTTTGGTTAATAATCAGGACAGTTATTAAAGTAGCTTGAAAACAACAACAACAATAATAATAATAATAATAATAATAAATAAACAAATAAACGAATAAATGAATAAATAAAACAAAAAATAAAATGAATAAATAATCTGTAAAAAAAACATTTACATTGCAAATTCAACATTTAGGACAACCAGCAATTTTTAAGAAAACGTTATCTGAAAAAGTGACACGTACGTTTTCTAACCTGCACTGGTGACAGGTGTTAATTATGAACGAGCTAAACAGTTCTTGGGCTTTCTCCATTGTGCATAAATGAAATAGAAAACCAAATAAATCAGTAAATGCATCTTGTGGCAGTGACGCCACATCCCCATCACAGCTCAATCTAAGCCTATTCAAAATATTCAAGAGCTGAATCTGTACCACAAGCTGCATTTGCATGAGGCCCCTTGATTCCTCTACAAAGTTTTGTTAAGGTTGATATATGGTTAGACAGAAAGAAAGAAAGAAAAAGGCTCAGCCCCAGGGTCCGGTCTATTCAGACTGAATAGTTTAGCTCAAAATAAAAAGTGATAAACTTGTTTTACCTGCTCCGCAAGTATTTATTGTGCTTAAGGAACAAGAAATTCTCCTTGCTGTATATATAGGCTGTTAATGGATCCATCTTCACTTTCAGACAATGTCACTCACATCAGATAACAACACCCATGCATTACGACTTTATCCATTTAAATATCTAAATGCCAGTTTATTCAAACATAAAAACATCATTGACACAAAAAAAACTGTCATTATTTATCATATTTTCAGCAATTAAGATGTGCAATGAACATAAATCACAGTAGCTAGTTTTTTGGTCTGGAGCAAAAAAATAAAAATCTATTTTCTTAAGGGTCCACACTGACATGTTTTACTGAAGATACAAAACAAACTATATATTTTTCAACAGAACTCACTGAGCATTCACAACAAGGCTGTGTGCACACGTGATGATGAGGTTTTTATCAGCTATCAGAGTTTTCTTACAAAATTAGTCAAAACATCCTCAGAAATGCCTCTTTGAACACAAATAAAAAATCTGCTGAGAGGACACGCATTTACAACTATTGTTGGGGAAAGTTACTTTTGAAAGAAATGCATTACAATATTGAGTTACTCCCCCAAAAAGTATAGTTGCGTTACTTAGATACTTTTCATGGAAAGTAATGCATTTTTTTTAGTTACTTTTTCATACCTTCCTGAGGCTTGATCTCTTTCAGAACTTGCAGGGTAGATTTTAAAATAGAGGAGACCTGCACTGTATAACCTACACCTTTATTTACCTTTGAAAAACTAATTTAAAAATGTTGAATGTTACCTTCTTAGGACTTCCTGACGCTATACACACTCTCAGAAAACAGGTACACGATGGTACAAATAATGTTCCTTGAGGAACCGTTTTGTACTTTTGTAAAATTTGTACCTTATATGGTACTGAAAAGACCTCTTATGATACTGTTCTGTGCCTTTTAAGGTACAACTGAAATGAAGGTACACAATTGTTCTCATATAAAAGGTATATGAGAGGTTCCTTCTTTATTACAATATGACTGGAAAGGCAAAGTGAATTTTATTAATAATTTCCACATTAAAACAAGAATCATCATTTAAAAGTATATGTTTAAAGATACTTATGAACATTTATTTTTAGTTCCATAACACAATAATACAAAACAACTGGTAAAACATAAAACTATAGGTGTTGTAAACTAAACATTTAAGGCATTTTAATAAATGTTTGGTAAGCATTTTTGACACTGTTAAGGTACAAAGTGTTTTGTCACTGTGGTGGTACCTTTCACAAACTATACAATATTGTATCTGCAGGTTTTTAAAAACAAAGGTACGATTTGGTTTCCCATTGTACAAATCATGACCTTAAAAGGTACAAATTTGTTTCTTTTCTTAAGGTACAATTCTGTCCCATAAAAAGGTACTGCCCCAGTGATAAGGGTTGGTAGCTTTTTTGGTACAACATTGTAACATTTTTTTCTGAGAGTGCATGCTGTATATACAGATTAATGAAAGTTACTTTTGTATTTTTGTCTTATTAGTTCAGTAAAATCACTGTCCATTGAGACTATTCCCTTTTCTTTCATGTGGTCAAAATAATGAGAATACTTCCATCGCAGAAATTTAAGACTGTCATTTTGGTGTCTGTTCCCACAGGGAGCTAATTTTCTCTCATTGATTTTGATTCAACGTGATTACACTAATTTTAATTCACCAAATTGTTTTTTAAAAGTGTATTTATTAAACTACACAAAAGTAACTCAAATATTATTACTTAGTTTTTTTTAAAGTAATGCGCTACTTTACTTAGAAAAGAAATATTATGTACGCAACTCACATTACTTGTAATGCATTACCCCCAACACTGTTTAAAGCACCTGAATTGAACAGTAACAGTTGTAACTATGACAAATTATAGATTGAACATATTATATATTTTAAAATTCTAATTCTAATCAAATGATTATATTATTAAAATATTATATTATATTATTATAAAACTATATTAAATATATGCTTTAGAATATCAAAAAATATCTATCTATCTACCTATCTACCTATCTATCTACCTTTCTATCTATCTATCTATCTATCGAGAGAGACCGAAAAAGAGATTATTTATATAATAAAAATGTGCAGTTTAGGCTAAAAAAAATTTCCATGTCTTTTTTTTTATATAAAATTATTATTTTCATCAAGGTGGCATTTATTAAATGTAAAAAAAACAGCAACAACAAAAAAAGATTTAAAATTGTTAAATATTTATTAGAATTTTAAATAACTGCTTTCTTATTGTATGTACTGTAGTTTCAAATGAAATTAATACTCCAGTCATTGTTGCTTTTATTACTATTACCATTAATAATAATAATAATAATAATAATAATAATTATTATTATTATTATTATTATTATTATTATTATTAGAGTGATTTCTGAAGGATCATGTGACTCTGAAAACTAGAGCAATGAAGCTGAAAATTCATTATTTAAAATCACTGGAAAAAAATATTGAATTAAACTATAAACTACTTTTGAATATAGTGATTTTATGCTACAATAACATTTCACATTTTTACAATTTATATTGTATTTTGATGAAATAAATGCAGGTTTGGTGAGCAGGACAGGCTTATTTTAAAACATTTAAAAAACATACTGACCCCAAACTTTTTACAGACATGTTAAAAAATTATATTTATGTGTGCTTTTATGCATTTATTTATATAAAATAACCATAATAATAATTAATTATTATTATTATGCAAATAAATATGCAATGTACATGCACACATATTATGTAAATACAAATTTTTATTTTGCTCTTGATTATTCACAAATTACTGTTAAACATCTCTAGATCTCAGTTGGCTTATTTGGCGTACACAAACAACGACTTGATAGGAAGTATTTTCACTTGTGCAAATCAAGCCTAAGTACCGCAAGCAATCTGGTGATTTGATTGGACTCTTCTCATAGTAAAACTAGCCACATGTGGAAAAGTGCTGTACAAATATTTATGTGCCTTTCTCATTCAGCACCAGTCAAAATGTGTGTGTGTGTGTGTGTGTGTGTGTGTGTGTGTGTGTGTGTGTGTGAGCGCTTTGCGCATGCATTGCTTGTTTGATATCAGTTTCGTTATGTAAGTAACAGTGGAAATGGAATATATTGTAAGGCGTAGCACGTTTCATGATTAAAAGCAACAACAAAACTAATTGTATTATGGAAAATGCACTACTACTTGTGTTGTTTTAAAACGGTATGATATTTGTACAACCATGCCACATAAAAGACAAAATCTTTACAATGAAAGCCAATGTCAACCAAAATAAGTGAACAAACAGTGTTAAAAATGTTATGATTTGCTGCATTCAGGTTTGAAATGACGTGGGTGGAGTAAATGATTACCTTTTTTTATTTATTTTTTTACTATTTAATATTAAAATACTTTTAAAATACCACAAAAGTAAAATACTACTGAAAATACGAAACATACTATAAAAGTATAGTAAAATTAATGTAAAGTGTAATAAAATACTACAAAAGTATTTTTAACTTTTGACTACTTACTATTTCTTTCTTTTTTTTTCTTTTTTTTTTACTATTCCTATTAAGTCTAAACATTTCTTTAAGCAACCTTTTTTTTCCCAAAGCAAAGTCAAAGTGAGCTGGCAGACTACTAAACACTTCAAAATGCTCAACATGAAAACAATATGCCAGATGTATCTGCAAAGAATATGTTTTCAAACATCTTCTCGTAGCCTTTTAGTGACCCATTTTTCGAAAACATCCCTGCAACTCTTGTCTCTAGACTTCTTTTACAGAAATGCCAATCATTCTCCATCATATAAAAACATACTTCCTCACTATATGCAGATAAAATACTGGGAAGTAAAAAAAGTCGATGAAAGCAGAGTGAACAGCTTTAACTGATGTGTGTGACCTCATCCAGTCAGTGTGACAAATATACTGTGCTTAGATAATAATGACAGAATTTCTCTGAAGTTGATGCTGTTATAACTCTGACATCAAAGCAAAAGGCCACATTTAATCCTAAATAGCAACAAATGACTGTACTCTTTAGCAGAAAAGCTCAATATCACTCCCCTACACAAACACCTTTTCATAAGGGATGTGTGAAAGCTAATAAACTGTGATGGTTAAATAATAATAAAATAATAATATTTTTGACCACAATATCATAAGTTCATCATAATTATATATATGCATAAATGTTTACCCTTATAATCAATTCAAACAGCATCAGTAGTGATATTTTTAATTTATTCAAAACGCTGATTTTTTTCTTTGTTATTACATTGTCAATATCGTCTATTTCTTAAAAGATAATGCCTTTTGTTTAGTCTTTTTACTAATAATGTTCATTGTTTGAGAAAAATAGCAATTATACTTTAGTAAATTTCCTTTATTACAATATATGGCAGTAATATCAGTCAATTCATTAATTATTGACTAAAAAATGTATTATAAACATGGTAATAATACTATAATAAGGCCCTATGATTTTTGTTATGCATAAACATGCATAAACAACTCTTTTTGAGTTCATATTTATTCATACTTTTTTAACCTTTATAGTCATGTCCGCAAATCAACAATAATATTGGAAACGCACATTTGTTATAATATATCTTTTATACTGAAGTATTTTTAAAGGTGTTGATATCAAAAAAGTAGAATTGAGTATAGATGCATCAATACTGAATTATTTACTAGACTTCTGTTTATTTCTATAACTGTTTTAAGGTGTCAGTGTTTTGGGTGAACAGACTTTCAACGCAGAAACAAAGAAAAAAAATCAGATTTTTAAATAAAAATTTATTCATTTGTGTTTTAAAGAAAATAATACTAAAGAATTCCTTTTAAGATCTTTTGACTTTGGAAAGAATTGAGAGAACTTAAAGAACACATGTTTATTATTATTCTGGGATGAACTAACACTATATTTATTATCCATATGCCCATTTCTCAGTTTTATAAAATGAGGTTGTATACAGTACATCGGTCTGTAGTAATCAATGTAAGCCTGTTTCATCTTTTAAGTAGCCAGAGAGCAGATTTGCAAGGATAAAGGCCTGCACTGGAAACTTTGTCTTAGTGGTGTAAAAACAACTCACTAGATATGATCTAAATTATTCACAAACTAGCACAAAGAGAAAGGGTTCACAGTTTTCCCCATGTTTGCCAAGCGGAATGAATTAAATTAAACTTTCTACTACATTTGACTGTGGCTGTCCTTCACATTTTCATATCTCCTTGTATGTGAATACACAGCGAATCACAGCCCTAATACCTTTAGTATATTAAAGACACTCCTGAATCTGCTACAAATTCCAATTCATATTAAATTCACCCTATCTGTCTAAAATTTTCCAGATCAACTAAACTCTCTAGTTTAAAAATGACAGTTTTCAATGCAGTAAAGCATTCTGAAGCAACAACAACACTGCATGCACAATGCAAAGTGCATGTGATTCAGGGCTGGCTGGACGCCATTGCTTTCTTCCCCCTTTAATAATGCACTGTAATTCAACTTCCACCGTGCATGCATTATTGACCGCTGATAATGAGAAATGCATGACAGAGGCAGAGACATTCACCTTTTCCCAAACAAACCCATATAGACTACTGGCACAACCCCTATCACTTCCGTTACGCCCATCGCAAACTAGTCCGATTCAGTTCACCGAATCGGCTCTGTTAGAGAGTTCGTTTAAACGAACCGATTGTAATGAAAGATTGAAAATAAAAGAGAAAATTGTTTATTACAATGTAATGCACATTTAGTTACAAAACATAGATATCGAGAAACATAATGTAAAGTGTGTCTATTTTAAAATACAGAAGAGAGTTTGTTTACAAACGCTCATTTAAAAGAATCGTCCATAAGAGCCGACTCAAGTGAACTCCGCGGTGCCTGGTTGCAATGGTTGCGCATGCTTTATATATATTTCAATAAGTTTAACAACCACATAAATACATCCTCGTCGTATTTAAAGGCAAAATAAAGCATTGAGCAACATCGCCAATACAAACAATAACCGTCAGCCGCGATTCTCTCCATCTTGCCCAGTCATTGTTGTTATTGAAGGAAACTGAAGATAGTGCAAAGAGATTTACATATACTAGCTTAGTGGCATAACAGGTTCGTTTGTATGCGATATTGTCGTGCAAGAAGGTAAAGCTCTATATACGGCTTAAATGTCATTGTTATTGTAAAATTACAGGTGAGGTCTTTACGTTTAATGATGTTTCAATGACACTCCGGTGAATGTTAAGGACTCGTTAGAATGTTTTTAAGAGATATAATAAGATCATGTCTTTAAAAACGAATAGTTAATTCTGTGAAGGGAGCTCCTGTCAAAGAGGACAAACTCGCCCTGTCAGTTCCTGCTTTCCTTTACCTGTTTCCTCATTCGTGCATCAACTAAATAGGATTTATCCAAGGCAAGAAAGCATAAATACCGACACTGAATACTAAAGAAATAGACAAGGGTTTAAATCAAATCGTTTATCAGGTAGAATGATAATAACTTCCGCAATGCTGCTGGATTTATGCAGCTCTTCGGAAGCTGCTCCGTTTCTCTACCGGCAGGATTAAAGGCACACATGCAGATCTGAAAGCAACTAAACACTGCTATCAAAGCATCGAAATGATACTGACCTAATGCCACCTCACAGGCTTTGCGCAGCTGCGAGTGATGAGCCTTTTTCACCTCCTTGTCGGCCAAGATCTTCTCCAAAGCTCTGGTTAAAAACATGTTTTTCGTCTTTTTGCCTTCATACATGACGCGGTGCGAACGGGGCGAGGAGGGCCTGTCCCAGTGGAGGCTGGTTCCGCGATTTTTAGATATTCCCGTATGATTGAGCTTTTCTCCGGCGGATGGTGCCCTCAATTGAGAAACATAAATAAAGCCAGAAGGTGGGGTAAATCCCTCAGTTTTCCATCAGCGACCTGCTGCCTGCGCCATGTTGGAAGGAAATGACGTCACGCACGTAGAAACGGCCGCAGTGAGGCAGAGTGAGGAGACGGTGAGAGAGTGTCACAAATCATAAATAAAATATAAATAAATATGATCAACAGAGATTTAAATGAAGCGAGGTTAAGATGAACTAATAACATAAATTACAATTAAAGATTTGATAAATGCGAGAGAATAAATAACGTTACATTATATGTTTTTACATTTTTATTATTATTTGTTTTAAATTCTGAAATGCTTTTGAACGTCAAAATGGTAAACTCACTTCTCTGTGGTAGTTGTGCTTATAGATTTAGCCTAATGTAGATTTGTAGTGATTATGTTGTCCAAAAGCATACACACGGGCGGATTTACCCAATAAGCAAGGTAAGCACCCGCTAGGGCCCCAGGAAATCTGAGGGCCCTCAAATAAATACCTAGAATTATAAATTGAACCTATAAATTGTATATAACATCGTTTTCTATAATATTTTGTATGGTGAGGGTATAACAAATTAATATAAACGTAATTATTACATCTGTGCAAATGTGTCTCTCACCCACATTCATGGAGCAGCCCAGCAGACAAATCTATGAAGATTTAGTTAAAACAAATTAAAGAGTTAATTGTAAATTTATTTTATGAAAACAAAACATTTGAAAAGTTTTACAAGAAGCTTTATATGCCATTATTATTATGTATTAAGATAAAATGTAGAAAAGGAGATTGAGTGATTTAAGAAAAAAAAAACATCAAAATAAATTAAAGTACAAATGGGGCATTTTAGGACTTTTGGGCCCCATTAACTGGAATTGCTAAGGGCCCCCAAATCACCAAATCCGCCCCTGCATACACAGCATGTTAGCAATGCCTCCATATGCCTACCTTAAAAAAAGATAACCTGGTAAGAATTTTAAAAATTATTAATCATATTTTTGTTGTCAATGTTAAAATTCTATATTATAATAATAATAAAAATAAAAACCTTTACCGGCTTCCTTACCTTAGATTTATTTCACTGTAAAGAATTCATTCATTTTCCTTCTGCTTAGTCCCTTTATTAATCAGGGGTCACCACAGCGGAATGAACTGCCAGCTTATCCAGCATATGTTTTATGCAGCAGATGCCTTTCCAGCCGCAACCCAGTACTGGGAAAACACCCATACACTCTCACATTCACACACATACACTACAGCCAATTTTTGTTGATTTAACTATATATATATATATATATATATATATATATATATATAACCTCTTGTAAAATTATTCTTTTAAACAAAAAAAGCCTATTTTTACAACAAGCTAAATTTTATGTTGGTTTTTATTTCAAAATAAAAAGGAACCCTCTTTAAAATATCATCACAATAAAACTTTTCAACATTTATTCAACATCTATCAATCTCAAAACTATGTCTGTGTAATTTTTTGTTTGAGTTCTTATGGATTCTGCTACTTGCTGGAAAAATAAATAAACAAATAAATAAATAAAAACTTCTAGTAATTTTTTCAACCTTTGACACTTTGAATATTGAATTTGAACAATTTAACCCACTGAATAAAATAACTCTTCATTCTTAGAACGCTTAAAGACATTTTATTTACCCCTTTCTTTTCTATGCTGGTTTGATGGAGATTAATGAGTAACTAGCAACACTTCTCGAGGCGGAAATACATTTGTTTTGTTTTTGGCTCTTGAGGACAAGTTATTCTCAGGTTTTATTCACAAGATGTCTGAAATGTTATTGCTCTGTACACAAAGACGCTGACATCAGATGCGGAGGATGAGTCAAGGCCAGGCGATATAAAGCTGTCTGTTCTCTGACTGTCTCAAAACTCAGAATATACAATTAATACAAATATTTTACTGTTATATATCATGCCTCTTTTAAGGCATTAAATAAATGTGGTGTCTGCAAAATGTGTCTGTGAAGTTTCCACAGATAAACTTTGCCCCATTTGGGTGTAAGGAAAAACACTGTGGTTTTGTGCATGTCCCTTTAAATGCAAATGAGCTGCTTTCAAGAATAAGGCAGAGCCTGACAATAAAGAAACAACAAAACAATTCTCGTGCAGCCAAAATATCAGCCTGTTCAGACAATAATGGAGAGGAAGAGGCTATAATGTTTAGACCGAACTGGGACATTTCTGAAAATTGATTATATTTATGTTATGTATTAAGGTTGAGTCAATTTATTGACTGACCCTGGTTACTGAAGTTCAGCGTAAATGTATTTAAATCACAAAAGACTTTACAGACATTCTTCAGTTCAGAATTTTCCTTTATAAATGAAATGAGAGAAGCGTTAGCATGCTTGTATGGAATGCCAAGTCTGACTAAATAATTCATTCATTCATTTTCTTTTCAGGTTAGTCCCTTTATTAATCTGGGGTCGTCATAGCCGAATGAACCGCCAACTTTTCCAGCACATGTTTTACGCAGCTGCAACCCATCACTGGGAAACATCCATACAATTGTATCCATACATACAGGACAATTTAGCTTACCCAATTCACCTATACCGCATGTCTTTGGGCTGAGTGGGAAACCGGAGCACCCGGAGGAAACCCACGCAACCACGGGGAGAACATGCAAACTCCACACAGAAATGACAACTGACGCAGCCAAGGCTCGAACCAGCGACCTTCTTGCTGTGAGGCGACAGCACTACCTGCTGCGCCACTGTGTCGCCCATTGAAATAAGATTTTTAAAAAATTATTGAGATAAGAAATGTTATAGCAGCACTCGTGACTGCTTTGGGAATTAACGCTCATCGTAGACTTCACGGGATATCTGATCATGAATGAACGTGTAGTCTGGCACATTTGTTATCCACGACAAGTCAAGATTTTGTCAAGAACAAAAAAATAAATAAATAAATTTAAAAAACGCATAATCTGACATTGTGACTTTCGTAATCGACAATAAAAATCGTGAGATCTGACCGGGGCTTAAGGCTATTTTACAGTAAGAAATTAATTTGTGGTAGGGCCCTGCTACTGTAAAACACATTTATAGGCAAGTTACTGTAAAGGGGCAGTTGAGGAAACTTTCTGGCAACAGAAAGTTTAACAGTGTCTGACAGTGTATGGTACTGTTCTGGTTACTTATCTTATGTATGATTTTAGACATCACTGTTTTCACAATATCACATTATTTGTAGTTTATTACAGAGATGTTCATGTTTTTATTTATGAATTTTTCGATACCATATATAAATGCCTTGCTAGATGCACATTTTTTTCCAGGCTTTTTTTTGCAACATATTACATCAATATTGTGATCATTCTTGAATTTGCAACTTAATCATATTTGGACCCAAGACCCTCTGTGTAAGTTTTGCATGGAGCCGATTGGCAACTGTGTTGTATTCATGTGCAGCATTATATTATCATAAAACCACTTTACAACATATTACTATAAAAGGACTTTTAATAAACTACATTTTGGTAAAATAAATGGTAAGATACAAAAGTCTGTGTACAAAGGAAACAAATTACAACTTGCAAGTCTAAATATATATTACAATGTACTTTGTTTCTTTTGAAATAAATATTAGCTTATTACAAATAAAACGTGATAGTACAAATGTAAACATTGCACTTGCAACATATATTCAATCAAGGTAAGTAACTCCGTCAACCAAAACAACAATTTTGAGTATTCCTTTCTGGCTCGTTTGAGAGGTTCCCTGATGACCTTTTACCATTTAATTTCAAAGCAAATTCAAAGCTTTTAGCTGCAGTGATACACATGGCATCCCCACAACAATAAACCCATTGTAAGACCACAGTATGCAATATTAACATTATATTGGCATTACTGTTCTTGAAACTTGCATGTGCTCACTCTATATTGGCCTCAAAATAATATACTATTTTGTTCACATTTTAAGTGCTTGCACTAATTTGCTGTTTACATTTGCAATGTTTTATTTAGAGCTTCATTAATATAGTTTATAAAAATAAACAAACCTTAGTTTCTGCTTGTAGACATTTCTATGGCTTGTGGGGTAAAAACTGATGAAAGGAGATAAATCAGAGTGAGGGTTTGTTCACACTTTTTTGATTTGATTTAAAAACTGATGCTGTTAAGCTGTGATATGATCTACTAAGTCTCTACTAATTTTAACCTGGAAAAAAACCTCTCTCAATAGTCATTTATGAACTCTGTTTAGTCATATCACACATTAAATCTTTCACAAAATCAATGCTGGGTTCCACACAATCAATTTGTGTTGGGACAACATAAAGGAATTAGGTTAACATATACAATTTTTACAAATTTAAATGGATTGAACACTATGTCATCTTTCAGACGTTACATTTTGGTTGCCATACCTGACGAATAAAGGTCAGTATTTGACGTCAATGTGATGGTTTAAGATATTGGCTTGACGTTGATTTTTGGTCATTTTCCAACACAACGTAAAATCAACAAAATATCAATGTCATTTCATGTCATTATTGGATGTCAAAACATTGTCCTTTGACGCTGGCGATCTCAATCTAATCTAATATTAACGTCTTATGGTGTTGTGTGTCTGCCGGGTCTAGACTTGCTGCATTTCAAACACTGATATTTATAATTTATAACAGATTAATCTCTGTCTGACCATCTGAGATTATGATACTAGTGACACTGTGAGCATACAGTAATTTATTTAGTTTTGTTGTTCGCTTTTGGCATCAGATAAAGCATTTGGACCTAAAAACTGACGTTCACTTAAAGTAATAGTTTGCCCAAAACTCACGATTCTGTGATCATTTACTCACCCCTCACAACCTGTCTGAGTTTCTTTTTTCTGTTGAACACATAAGAAGATATTTTGGAGATTTGTGGCGAACGGTTATCATTGGCTGTAATATTATTCTTTTTTCCTACTATAGATGTCAAGTGTTACAGGTTTCCAACATGTTTCCTTTTATCTTCTTTAGTGTTTAACAGAAAAAAAAGAAAAAAAAACTAGACTTGGAACCACTTGAGAGTGAGTAAATAGTGAGTAATTTTAAATTCTTGGGTGAACTACCATTTAACACGCATATTGTAATGCTCTGTTAGAACTCTTCAGGTGTGAATGCTGCCATTAAAACCTTAGTGTGTATCAAACAAGCCAATGGGGATTACTAAAAAGATGTGTTTTAGGTAATTTCCAAATGAACTCTACTGTGGTTCCGTTGAAATATGAATCCAACAGACGAAGACACAAGATGTGACTAAAGAAGGACAGAATGCTCAAGCATACCTGTTTTTTGTCTGTTCATAGTTTTAGTATTGCAAATACAGATGAGTAGAAGTATCATAAACGTATCTCCAGGCAGTGTATCTTCATTTGTGTGTGATAGGAAGGAATTCCTGGCACAGTTTGGATTCCTTTACACACTTTAGAAGAGTTTTTTAATCAACCAATAATAACAAGGCGCACATTGAGCATTGTTTTGAATGTTTGATTAGTTCAGTCTCCATATACACACAATGTACAGTTAAAGACAAAATTATTAGCCCCCCTGTTTAATTTAAACTCTTTTTCAATCATTTCCCTAATGTTGTTTAAAGGAGACATTTTTTAACACATTTTTAAAAAATAACAATCTAAAAAATAATAATTTCTTAGGGCGTACTCACACAGTTGCCTTGAACTGGGCCGAAGCACGCTTGTCCCCCCTCCCATCTCCCCCGAGGGCCTGCACTCACATTACATTTGGGCCTCAGCACACTTACGCCATCGATGATGCGCTGTTCAGTTATGAGAAGTGCTCTCGCTCAGCACAGTGGGGATTTCTTTATATCATTATACTGTTTCAGTCGTTTGAGATGCAGTGACGTAGTCAAATACTTCGCCAAACAGATCAGCCACTGCTGACGCTCATAAACAATCATAAAGTCCTCGTGCTGAAGGAATTAGGAGGTTGGCTAAAGGTGCAGCTGTCGTGCAGTAAGGGGTTTGCGTCTTTAATAATCTACGACAGTTTACGTTCATTAAACAGCAAGAATGATTAATAAATCCATATGAAACAGTCCCCAAAAGTCACGTATCCTCTTCATTGTTGGGCTCAGGCACGCTTTGCACTCACACTACAAGCGTAGCACGCCAAATCCCAAGGGAATCGTGCTAAGGCACACCTCTTCCAACTGAGCCAGGGCCGGCCAACTGTACCGTGCCTGAGTCCGATTCAGAGCACTCACACTTCTCAAGCGATCCAGGAAACGGCCTGGGCACAGTTCGGATAGCATTGTGTGAGTACGCCCTTAAGGGGATAACAGTATTAACCTTAGCAGTCTTAAAGGGGACCTGTTAAGCCCCTTTTTACAAGATGTAAAATAAGTCTCTGATGTCCATAGAGTGTGAATGTGAAGTTCCTGCTCAAAATACAGCACAAGTAAGTTTTATAACTTTGAAACAATCCCTTTTTGATGAAGATGTTGTCATTTTTGTGACTGCCACTTTGAATTAAAATGAGATGGTGCTTTTTTTCTAGTTCTATTTTCAAAAGAGGGCGAAGCTACAAATGTTTATGTGTCAGCACAGTGGCAGATTAAAAAACAAGACCAACTTCCTATGTTAATGAGAGAGAGATCATTACTAATTGGGGGGCTCTTCCTCTCTGATTACATGTACAAAGGGAGAATGTCAATCAAAGTGTTTCTGCAGACTTTTTATCAAGTGTGATTATAAAAAAAATTAAAAAAATGAATACATTTTTACTTTTAGAAGCTGGTTATATTCACAGACTGTTGCACCACAACTGTTTAAACTCTTTATAAAATGATTTTTGCATAAAAGGTCACCTTAAAAAATAAATAAATAAATTTAACAGCGAGGCTAATAATTTTATCTCCAACTGTATATCATAAAACTGTTTATTTAGTTGTTTGTTTGTTTGTTTGTTTGTTTGTTTTAGGTTCAAAGACAGCATGGTCACAAAGTGAACCATTTTAACCCAACCGAACTAAAAGTGTGAACACACCCTGAATGTCAAGTGGACAGTGTTTCATTTGGTGCATTTCCTGAGCAGGCCTGAAGCGATGGTTCTGACGGCTCTCATGGTCTCTGTGCAGGTTGGATTAATCAGGGCTTCTGGCAACAGGAATCCATAGTATCCTGTGTCACGTAATTCAAAAGCAAAGGCATATGGGACCCCGTTCTTATAAGCCCAGTCCATTGAGCTTCCAGAACTCACATCTGCAAGTTAAAGAAACACTGATTCATGTCTGACTGATGTCGATGAAGAAATGGGTTAAAACTGGTTTATGCTGGAAGACCAATAAAGAAATGTTCCCTCTTCATTTAAAATGCTATTTTTTGAACCATGAGATACAACTTGATGCTATATTAGAGAAAAAACTGTAATCAAATAAAATAGCATAACAAAACATTAACTAGATTTAATAATAATTTATTAAAGAATGAAAATTATGATTGAAACAAAACATTTAATGATTGACCATTTTCACAAGATGCTGTGTATTATTTAAACTTTGCATTCAATTACAAAAAAAAACAACAACAACAAGAACTAGTTAACACTTATGGGCCCTATCATACACCTGGTGCAATGTGCATGGCATGACTTGTTGCTATTTTCAGACCAGTGTTACATTAATCTTCACGTTTTGCTCCACATTGTTTAAATAGCAAATCCATTTGCACCACTTTGTGGACTCATGGGTGTGCTGGTCTAGAAAGGAGGTGTGTTAAGGCTTACTTTTGGCACGTAGCTATTTTGAGGAACTGAAATAAATCGCTCCATTGACCAACTAAAAGCTGGTCCAAAGTACAGCACAGAGCACGTTAGTTATGCGCCTATGCGAGTCCAAAACGCTTAGACGTTGCCTTATACACACAGGATGTACAGCAGTATGCAAATATCTTTACATATGAACAAAATATTAAAGGATTAAATGTTACAAAAATTAAAATGTTACACTCCACTCCATGCCTCAACTCGGGGGGCTTTTTTCTATTCATTCATGACAATTTGCTTTTGTATAATGTCATTATTATTATTATTTATAATTATTTTTTAGGGGGTTTCAATTTTATGGATAGGACAGTGGAGATTGACAGACAGGAAAGCGTGGGGAGGAGATAGGGGAAGGATCAGAAAAGGACCTCGAGCCAGGAATCAAACTCGGGTCGCCGCAATGCACTAACCACTAGGCTATTGGCGCTGACCATTATTATTATTGTTATTAGCATTATTTATTATATGGATATTTATATATGTTTTAATAAAAACACATTTAGATTTGTCCTCCTGTTGGGTTTTGGACTGTATGGAGCATAAGAATCGGACGTGTGTTTGGATAGAAATACTTTTGAAACAAATCTTTGCGCTTAACAAATGAAATGAAATAGGGTATGGATGTCTTCAGTGGAGTGAGTTTCCACCGTTTCCTTACTCCACGAAAGTAAAAGTAAAAGAGTAAAAATAAAGTAAAGAGAAAGTAAAGAGAGCGAATGGAGGAAGCTTGTTTAACGTCTGTTTAACTGTTTTCTCGCTAGTGAAGCAATTCGTTTTTTTTTTTTAACTCACAAAGTCTGCCATGTAAAGAGCAAATGGACCATGGTGCGACACAACTGACTCTTAAAGGGAATGGGTTTAATGCACATTATACTAAAAACACACCCATAACTCCTTAAGAGAATATGCACACCCTGTTAGACCATGCACCAGGGTACAGAGCGTGTTTTTCCAACCTTAAAATAGCAAAAGTGGATTTTGACACGCCTGATGTTAAAATAGGATCCACGTCTATGCGAGACACAGTAAATTAAAAATTGTTCTCTCTTCTGTCTATCGTTATCAGTCCTACACAATGTTTTTTTCTTTTCTTTTCTTTTTTTCAAATTTGTGAAAACATTATCGTGGAGTTTTGTTAGTAAATTGGATGAAGTATTTGTAGCACTCGCCATTTACTGATCTATAAGTTTATCCAACTATAATTTCCGCTGCTGAGAAACCCGCAAATGTAAAAAGAGTCCATATTTAAATTTCCCTCTCCGACTAAAATACTATTTTTGATGCCATGAGCTGATGCTACATATATTTGAGAAAAATGAACAACAAATAAAATAGCACAAGAAAACATGAACTAAATTTAAAACATGTTTAAATTATGATTTATTCAAAAAACTAAATAGTAGTAGTAAAATAATATAAACAAATATAATATAACCTAAGTAGTAACAACATCTTTGTTATATTCAGTACATTTTAGTAACCAACAACAACAGCATGTTGACCTTTTAATATATAGCCCTATAATATATATTAATACATAATTAATAAAAAAATATATGAATAAGATTCTTTGCTAGCATAATCACATTATTAAATGCATTTAAACCAAAGCTTCAGCTTCTGTCTCTAATCCTAAGAGACCATTATTCAAATAGCAAGATGAATAAAAGTGCATGCAATCATATATCATACCTAAGGAATTTCTAATCAGAATTGTGTTTAACATTTGCCTGCTGTTGATATAGAAATAGTCATGAGTCAGAAAATAGTCTGACGTCCAACCGAGAAGCCTTATAGAAAGCCGATGACTCAAACATGCAGCAGCTTTATGTCATTGATTGTATATATATATAAAAAACTGGACTTACAAAGCGTGGAGGAGGCAGGACCATATCTGTATCTCACTCCATAAGCCGAATAGAGAGCGCTCACTGCGTTCTGGGCTGCTGATTCCTGAGGGGGAAAAGCAGAGGTTTTTTTAAGCACTTGTCCAGTCCACCATTAAGGATTGGCTTGGCGATTAGTGTAGACAAAAGATTGTGGGGGCTTTTTATAGCCGTCCATGTAGTCAATGTGGTCAAAATGCACTGAGGCATATCAGTTTTTTATGTATACAGTATATTCTCAATGAGGAGTTTAATGTTTCGTCTTTTAGTAGATAATGCAGTGTTACAATTCATTAGACTGAATCACTTTAGCAAACTCCAGGGTGCAAATTATAACTTGCAGTGTTTACTACAGAATCTTATCTAGAGATATATAGAGATAAATTATAGTGAAAAAATTTACTTTTCTAGAGACTGATGTGACTTAACCCCTTAATAGCTTTTAATCATTTCAGACTAAAGAGTTTTTTTTAAAGAGTAACGCATAGCAATCTTATTGTGGAGGAACAATATACAAATTGGCCATGATAGAGTGCCTTTTGATAATGTGTTAATAAATGTATAACAAAATGCAAAAACTAATAACAATAAGAGTTTGAAAATAATCGATTCTTAATTACATAGTAAATTATTTACCTATTATTTTTCTTACTTTTTCACCATTTTGTCTTTTGTGCACTACACTACAATTTTGTCCTAACGTTTGCACTATTTTATAAAATAATTAATTATGCATAATTTGAAAGTGAATATTCTTAAATACCTTTAAATATCCTGAAAATAAATGTGAACGATAAATATTTATTATTTAAGCCAAATATAGTATTTAATGACAAAAAGAGTATTGATTCAATGTATTTTGACAACTGAGAATCACAAATATGACTTTTAAAGTGTAATTTGCCTTGGTATGACTTTTATTTATTTATTATTATTGTTGTTATTGTTATTATTATTATTATTATCATGATTATTATTATTATTATTCATTCATTCATTCATTCATTTTCTTTTCGGCTTAGTCCCTTTTTTAATCCGGGGTCGCCACAGCGGAATGAACCGCCAACTTATCCAGCATTTGTTTTACGCAGCGGATGCCCTTCCAGCCACAACCCATCTCTGGGAAACATCCATACATTCTCATTCACACTCATACACTATGGACAATTTAGCCTACCCAGTTCACCTGTACCGCATATCTTTGGACTGTGGGGGAAACCGGAGCACCCGGAGGAAACCCACGCAACCACGGGGAGAACATGCAAACTCCACACAGAAATGCCAACTGGCCCAGTCAGGGATCGAACCAGCGACCTTCTTGCTGTGAGGTGAACGTGCTACTCACTACGCCACCGTGGCGCCATTATTATTATTATTATTATTATTATTATTATTATTATTATTATTATTATTATACTCCTTTAACAAGATGTAGGATAAGTCTTTAGTGTCTCCAGAATCTGTCTGTAAAGCATGTACCCTTATGTAAATGGATACCCTTTATGTACCCTGCTGAGTTTGTGAATTTTGGAGTAAGATGACAAAGCTGATTTATTGCCTGTGCCTTTAAATGCAAATGAGCTGGTTCTGTTTGCCCAACGTTCACACATGCATGTCTGTTTCTCCTGCTGCATCGCATCTGATAAATAGTAGTCAGAGACAGACACAAATGAAGCAGAGATACAGTTTATAAGTCAAAATACTAAGTAATGTTATTTGATGTATTTGCTGTGGGGTTAATTCAAGCCTTTCTGCAACAATGAGTCACACACAAATTACATTTCAAAGTTTGCAGTAAACATACACATTTAACTTTGCACTGTTTTTGCACTTCTGCGTGCAGCAAATGTGACAGGATATAATTTAAGATACAATGATGTATGGATTTCCATTGTGCTACTTTACAAAATAAACTAGATTTAGCGTCCACGAACCAGGACTCCTCTTGTGTGTTTGAGGCATCCTTGTACATATTTATACTGACACTATGCAATAGTTAATTCCAGTGGTTATGAATTACAAAGTGATTTTACTGCCTTTTAATTATTACAAACATGCATCTTAAAAACGTTTTAATCTTGTAAAACACATTCTTGAGGTGCAGCTGATCACAGAGAGTTGGAACAGATCTTTTAATCCCAGTTTCTTTGCAAATCCTGTTCTGTAAACATGTTTATACGCTCGTGTAAATCAATTCGGTGGGCGGGAAAAACCACATTCCTATGCCACGTTTGTCACACCTGCTGTAGTGCCCTCTGGTGGTCTGTTAGGGCACCAGCTTTAGTTTGGGTCTTTTTTGTTGTTTTGTAGTTATGTGATCACTCGTTTCCAGCTGTGTCTCATTGTCTAATTAGTTTTGTCTTTTATAAGCCCTGTTATGTTGTGTTTAGTTTGCCTTTGGATTTTGCTATGTCATGTTAGTTCCGTCCTGCCTTATTTGTGGTCTGGTTCTTCACGTCTGGTTTGTTTGTTCACTTTGTTAAGTATCATCACTATATTTTTGGATTCCTGTTTTTGTATTTTTGCTTGTTTCACTCTTGTGCTTAATTTTTTGCACTTCACGTTTTTGTCAGTTTCATTACTTTGCATATCCCCTTGTCTTTTTGTCTTTGTTGTTTTACATTAAATGTGTTTTGCTGCATTTGGATCTTGTTTTTTGTGATACCCATCCGTGACAACGTTGCGGTGGGCCTCAAAATCACTGATATTTGCATCCTATTTAAATGTCAGGAAATTAAGAAAAGAGACAAGTTATGTTATTTATCACTCTAATATGAATGACACACTATACCAACACAAAGTTTATTTAGCATCATACAGTAGGTGCCCTTCAAATAATCTGCTGATAAACTGGACATGATGCACTGTCATATTGTTCCTGCAAATAGAAGATATTGAATAGCACAGAGTTTTCGTGATGTTATTTTACTAAGTGTTATCTTTATCTCATCACACTGGACACAAAGGACAAAATATGATGTAATCAAAAATGGCATCTAAATTTTTTTCTCACCACACAGTTGAAGTTTGGTATAGTGGCGTATTTGTAGGAATATGGATAGAGGAGCATCTGAGCGTATGCATGAATTGAGATGTAGGCCTTCACTCGTTTCTTGTGTTTACGCAGAAATTTGGCAACAGCTTTGACCTCTGGCTCCGACTCGGGGAACGGTCCGCAGTACGTGTCATCACAGGGGTGTAGAGATGCACCCTCATCTATCAGAGAAAACAAAGAGAGCAGATATTATTTTAAAAAATGTAATCATTTCCTTTATGCCTATTCTGGTCTACAGTGACAGTCAACATAAGATAACTACTATTTTCCTTCCTGTGGGATTTTTGCTGACTCATGATCCTTCTGCTACATGCATTTTCTGTCTTGTTGTCAGGTAAGATAGTGCATTAGGGGAATCATCTTTGAGTGGGCATCATTAGTGTGTTCTTCAGAAGGAAATAAGAGCTATAAATGTAATCTTTGACAAAAATAAAATGGATGGAGCTCTAAATCTGCCTTAAAAACATATGTTCTTAACATAAGAAAACCTATACTGCTGGTTAGTACTGGTTTGGTGCTGCAAGATCAGTAAATTTGTGCATTTTGACAAAATGTTTGAAAGTTTGGTTCAATGTATTATTTATATATTATTTATAGTTTTAGTTTATTTATGTCCTTGCTCTGTTAAACATGATTTTGGAAATATTTAACAAAGAAAAAAAATCAAAGGGGGGCTAATAATTGTGACTTCAACTGTATCTATACAGTTGAAATCAGAATTATTATCCCCCCTTTGATTTTTTTATTATTTTTTTTATTTCCACAGTATGTCTGATAATATTTGTTCTTTCAGAGAAAGTCTCATAAGTTTTATTTCTGCTATAAATGCAGTTTTTAATTTTTTTAAAAACATTTTAAGGTAAAAATTATTAGCCCATTTAATGTTTGTTTTTTCAATACAATCCATCATTATACAATAACTTGCCTAACTACCCTAATCTGCAAAGTTAAGCTAATTAACCTAGTTAAGCCTTTAAATGTCACTTTAAGCTATATAAAAGTGTCTTGATAAATATCTAGTAAAATATTATTTACTGTCATCATGGCAAAGATAAAATAAATCAGTGATTAGAAATTAGTTACTAAAACTATTATACTTAGAAATGTGTTGAAAAAAATTAACAGGGGGCTAATAATTCAGGGGTGCTAATAATTCTAATTCTGACATTTATTTCTGTTTAACGGAGAGAAGATTTTTAAAATCCTTAGACAAATTGAAGAATATCTAAAAGTATTATTCATTCATTCATTCATTCATTCATTTTCTTTTCGGCTTAGTCCCTTTATTAATCCGGGGTCGCCACAGCGGAATGAACCGCCAACTTATCCGGCATTTGTTTTACGCAGCGGATGCCCTTCCAGCCACAACCCATCTCTGGGAAACACATCCATACATTCTCATTCACACACATACACTATGGACAATTTAGCTTACCCAATTCACCTGTACCGCATGTCTTTGGACTGTGGGGGAAACCGGAGCACCCGGAGGAAACCCACGCAACCACGGGGAGAACATGCAAACTCCACACAGAAATGCTAACTGGCCCAGCCGGGGATCGAACCAGCGACCTTCTTGCCGTGAGGCGAACGTGCTAACCACTTGGCCACCGTGGCGCCTAAAAGTATTATTACTAGTGCTAAATTGTTAGTGTATTACACTGATATTTGATGTAAATATTTTGTTTTATTGACAGCTTTTTAATTGGTGTAACATCTTCACTAGTTCAGAAAAAGTGTTATCAGTCACAATTACCTGTTTCAAGGTATACCATGGTAAATTTCTGATGGTTTGTATTACCGTACTAATTTTCATTATAAGTAAAACCGTGATTGATTATTTTGATTTTTAACATATAATATATAACATTTAATCTCATTTTTGAGTCACTGAGCTGAAACTTGACAAATTGCAAAATCAGTCTAAAATATCTCAATAAAACATTTTCATCAAATCACACAACCCTTTGTGGCATTTATAAAGCAGATTTATGCAGTTTTGCAAAGAGTAAACTTGGATCACAGTGAGGGCAGATAACACAACCAATACATTGAATAACATAATCAAATGTACTAATAAAAGCACAGCTAAAAGTACACAAAATAGTCAGCACATCCAAAACACGAGGATTCATGTTAATGTTGTTTTGCTGCAAATTTCATTTGTTGTTTGTTCATTTTCATGTTACACTTTAATTTTGGCAAGCATGGTCTTAATATTTGTTGTTTTTAAATATTTCTAAATAGTTTGCAGTTTTTCAGGGTTTTACTGTCCAACAATTGCAAGAAGCTTAGTGTTGTGTTATTGTCTATGTACATTTTATCAGGAAATTCATCCATTTATTTTCTTTTCGGCTTAGTCCCTTTATTAATCTGGGGTCGCCACAGCGGAATGAACCGCCAACTTATCCAGCATATGTTTTACGCAGCGGATGCCCTTCCAGCTGCAACCCATCTGGGAAACATCCATACACGCTCATTCGCACTCATACATATGGACAATTTAGCCCATACCAATTCACCTATACCACATGTCTTTGGACTTGTGGGGGAAACCGGAGCACCCGGAGGAAACCCACGAAACCACGGGGAGAACATGCAAACTCCACACAGAAATGCCAACTGACCCAGCCGAGGCTCGAACCAGCGACCTTCTTGCTGTGAGGCGAATGTGCTACCCACCATGCCACCGTGGCGCCTTTTCAGGAAATGTAAATGTTTATACGTTGTTCATATAAAACTTGATGTAATGCCTTAAGTGTGTGTGATGGTATTTTTATGTTTTTTAAAAACATTTCAGGTCATTTTAACAAAGTCATGGTAACATTTATAACGTTAATCATTTTCATACTGTTACATCAGTCCTGCTAAAGCAGTGTTTCCCAACTCTGTTCCTGAAGGCACACCAACAGTATACATTTTCAACCTCTCCCTAATCAAACATGCCTGAATCAACTCATCAGAACATAAGAAGAGACAAGGAAGATATCCGATATGTGTACTGTTGGTGTGCCTCCAGGAACAGGCTTGGGAAACACTCTGCTAAAACTGTAGACACTCTACATACTCTAAAGTCTACAGTACATACTCTAGAATGACTGTTTATTTCCTAATATTAACACTAGTGCTGTTTAATTTGGAAGAGGAAGTCTATTTCTTCCACAAAAGCTTCAACAACCTACCACACCATTTGACTTTCCAATTTCGGTTGGCATCCACTCCCCGACAATGATACTTTGGTATCTTTGACCGAGTTTTCCGCCAAAAGCGATCCTAAGAGAGAGAAAAACCTCAGCTATTTCTCTACAATATGTCTGGCTGCCTTATATCTCACAGAATAGCAAGACACTGCATATTTAACAGCACATAACTGCCGACAGTTCTTTTCACTGAGCTCAGCACACTTTACTGAAGAGACATTGAGATCGAGACATTACCATCTTCCAACTGTAATGGTAACCATCCACATTGAAGACAGGCATAATGTAGAAGTTGAGCTGATTCATCAGTCGTCTCATGCTGGAGTCGTGTTGATAGGAGTTCAGTGCCTAGTGGATCGAGTCATGACAGACGTCAACAGATGCAAGAAATGTATCTCGTTTTCACCACAGATAATCTTGGATAGAGCAAAAGATTCAACTTAATATTAGACATTTATGAATAGGCTTTTTAAAATAATTTTGAAATTATTCTGAAATAAAAATTTGAAATTTTTCAGAAATTATTCTGAAATTAAATATTCTGAATTGACTTGTTGACAACAGTTGTTGAGTTTAAATGAGCTTAGATAGAAAAAGTATATATATAAAAGTTTTTTTGTATGAGCGAGATGCTAATGGTCTAATCCGTTTCAATGATTTATGCTAAGCTAAGCTAAAAGTGCTCCGCCAGACCGAGAGATCGGCTGAAGTTCCTTTAAAATGCTGCTATTATTCTTTTTTAATAATACGCTGACATGAATCCAAGGGCAAAAAACATCATCACTTTATTTTTGTGGTCCTTTTTGTTGATTATAATTTACATTGCAACTACTGTACATGTCAACTCAGAGCAGACTGTTTGCTAAATATCTGTTGATAATGCTCCACCAAAAGACAATCAACTGGCAATACACTTTGCAATTACATGTCAACTTACACTAACCCTAACCTTACTGTCTACTAATACCCTAAGGGGAATAAGTAGGTATGCAATTGTAATGCAACATAAAATCAACAAAATGTTTTAAAGGGACCCAAAATAAAGTGATAACCAACACCTCTAATCCCTCCCCATTTCATTACTCTTCCATATTCAAACTATTTACTCAAAGATTCATTCTTTAATATGCCCGCCTTTCTGAGAGTGTGGCATTAGATATATTTTTAATTATTGTTTATATTTTGCTGAGAGTAAAAACCAATAACATTGCTGTTGAGATTATAAACACAAAGGTCAATCAGCGAAGTTTATATTAAACACTCCAGAAATGAGTTCTGTTGAATGTGCACAAGTCAGGAATGTTTCCATTACAGACGTCCATTTAAAAAACTATTGCAATATTATAGTTTCCATTAACTGGTTTATTCTGTATATATTATACAGATAATATTAATGATTTGATCAAAGAAAATTGCTTGAAAAACATCCTTGTGCAAGGATAGGCTGGCATTATACAAAGTTTTACAAATCTATGTATGAGTTATGAAAACAAAGCCTGATTTTAAATCCATCAAATAAAAGATTACCCACATTCACTATAAAAGCAGAAAATAAAGCATATAAAAGTCATTTCAATCCTCAAATCTTTTAAGAAACAATGTCATCTTTAGCCTGACTTTTCTCGAGGTTTTTTTAATTCCTCACTTTCGCCAATTGGTGAAGTTTTTTCCTCACCACTGTCGCCACTGGCTCGCATAGTTCGGGACTTGTAGAGCTGCGCATCAATGGATTTGCTCTTCAGTGTTACGACTCTCAGTAGTGAATATTAAACCACACCTGAACTGAACTAAACTGAACTCCAACACTAAAAACTGGACTGACACTGTTTCAATCTACTATAACCTTCAATGTGAAGCTGCTTTGGCACAATCTACATTGTAAAAGTGCTATACAAATAAAGGTGAATTGAATTGAATTATCACAAAACCCTCATTTTTGACTAAAGTAAAAGGTATATTTTCTAGTGCTAAAGGTACCTGCATAAGTGTAAGATGTTTTTAGAAAGACAGTTTTCATAAAAGGTATAAAGCAGCAGATTCTAATTCTGTGTGTGTTTGTTTTAAGGGTGTTTGTGTTGGAGAGAGCATGTTTGTGCCAGTGGTTTTTGTAGTGTAAAAATTGTTTGTAGCTGGTGGGTCAAATTTGACCAGAAAGACAGCTGTTGTACCCTAAATGTGTACAGCCTTCATGAAAATAGAAAATTATTTATTTAATGTTTAATGTTCAGTATTTTATATTTATAATTCAATACGTTAAATTTTCAATTATTTAATGTAATTTTTTTTTAGAAAAAAAAGTCATTAAACAAAAGATGTTTTTTTTGATGCTGAAGTAAATTGGAGACTTAAGGTTTTATTTTACTACACTGTTAATGATTTTTGTAAATTACATAGTATTTAACTGTAAAATAAACTGTATTTTACTGCAGGACAGTTATGCAGTATGTTACTGTATTTTAAAGTTGCATTGGGAAAATTACTGTATTGTACAGTAAAGATATACAATACTGAAAATATATAGCAAGAATGTAAATACAGTACAGTAATTCTGCTCCAACTGATTTACAGTAAGTAATTGCTGCCTTTAAATTACTGTAGATTCTACAGGAAATTGGTAAGTGTATGCAAAAGACCTGCATAGATAAACTCACAGGAAAGAAAACATGCATTGACATTATGCATTCGTCTACAGTAAGCATTTTTTGTGTTCACACAATTGTAATTTTTTTTAATAGAGCACAAAGTTTTACACTCTCCTAACAGCTATTCAATATGCTTACAAAATATACATCAATACTACAAATATACATCAATCCTATACTACTGCATATTACTACTGCATATACATTTCAGTATTCCGTATTCAGTATTCAGTTAATCTATTGCTTTCGAAAATGTATGTATTATTATTTTTTATTTAATAAAAAAATACCATTTTTCTTTCTTTTGCATTTTTAATGAATAAAATTGATCACAGTTTTTACAAAAATGATGAGCAGTATCACTGTTTTCAACATTGACAATAAATTAAATGTTTCTGGATAATCATAACATCATATAAGAATGATTTCTGAAGCATTATTTTCTAAAACATAAAAAAACTGTACCATCCAAAAGTACTTGTAAATATATTTGAAAAGATCATTACAGTAAAATCTGAATACTGCATGCACTATAGTAGTTTATTAATATGCTGTTTTATTATACAGCAGCTGTCATGTCAGTGTAAACTGTACTGTAAACTCCTCTAAAAGCTCCCTTTGGTTTCTTAAAATATAAATAATGTTGTATTGGTTTTAATACAGAATAAATATGCAGCATTAATATATGTTAAATCCAATCTAGCACAGCAGAAATGATGATGACTGTAATAATGTTCATCTCAGGGTCAGAAGCTTTATGTTATGCTGTAGGTCTGCCTCATAGTGGTGTACTGAAGATATTGCAACAGACCTGATATACAGACATTTTATTTCTTTTGATTTAATCTCATTCTATATTTGTCTCACTTAGCTGCTGATCTGAAAGCATTGTATTATAGTTTATCAGTGTGTGTCCATAACAACACACTAATCAGCATAACAGTGAATAGAATAACACAGCACGTACCTCTTTAACAAACCACTGGCAAAAAGCTGGACCGATCCATTCTCTTGCATGCACTCCACAGTCTATCCACATCGCCTTCTTAAAGAAACGTGTTCTCTTTCCTAACTGGCAAAAAAACAAGTTCATCTTAATGTGTGTATTTTTTTCTTCTTCACTGTTAGCCATCTTGACCTTCAGCCATTACCTGGAGCACATAGAGGGGTCGTCCTTCATAGGATTGACCAATTGAAAACAGATCAACCAGGTGGGAATAAGTTCGGTTCATCTCAAACATCCAACTCTGAATCTGTGGGAATTTTATAATTTTTTTGAAAGGATTTAAACAAGGATTTAAAATCGAAAGGATTCATATAAAACTTTTCTGCAA
>CAIGQQ010037704.1:963645-1020043 GCA_903798035.1 Danio albolineatus | reverse complement strand
AATAATAATAATAATAATAATAATAATAATAATAATAATAATAATAATAATAATAATAATAATAAATGATGTTTTACTAAATATATCATTTAAAAAAAACATTAAGCCGCTGTGTAAATTATAGATATTTGGACTTGGATTAGTATTAATTTTATAATTAGATTTAGATATTAGTGTAAAAATTGTATGTCTGGATACAATTTTTAAGTATTGATTATTATATCTAAAAATTAATATTTGAAGTTTGTACTTGATAAATTGGGTTCATTTATCATTTACAGTATTAGGTGACATTTATTTTATCCTTAAGAACATTATAACTATTTTAAAAACTGTAATATATGTAACACACTTTGTTCAATGAATTGCACACAAAAGCCATGCAAATGTGTTTCTCAGTCAAAAACAGCTTGTTACCCTGCCAAACATCTAACATCAGTTGACAGAAAGATAGATCTCTCTACATAAAAAAATGGCCATGCATATTACTTTTCAGCCATGTACTCACCTCTTCTAAAGGATGGTACACTTCATAGTCATACTGGAGTTCAGATCTGCGCTTCCTGGAGGACCGGTACCCCGTCTGTTTCTCAATTTCAGTTTGGAGATTGGAAATGAGCACCCTGTGGAGACAGTGGGCTGTCAGGGAAGCGATGTTGAAAGATTCATATGCTGTGTATCTTACCGTTTAATGGCACATTTCAGGGTTACTCAGATGCTCGTTTCTGTATCTAACACCAGAGATTAATAAAGCAACAAACAAGGACAACACATGACTGTGCATATAATAGACACACACCAGTCAAAAGATTTACAAAAGTCTCTTCTGCTCACCAAGCCTGCATTTTTTTGATCCAAAGTACAGCAAAAAAGTCATATTTTGAACTATTTTAACGATCGAAAATAATCGGTTTCTATTTAAATATTTAAATTTAGGTTTTTTTCCATCATTATTCCAGTCACATGATCCTTCAGAAAACATTCTAATCTGCTGATTTGCTGTTGTAATATTCATTCATTCATTCATTTATTCATTTCTTTTCAGCTTAGTCCCTTTATTAATCTGTGGTCGCCACAGAGCAACAAACCGCCAACCTATCCAGCAAACAATTTAGCTTACCCAATTCACCTGTACCGCATTGTCTTTGGACTTGTGGGGGAAACTGGAGCACCCGGAGGAAACCCACGGCAACACAGGGAGAACATGCAAACTCCATACAGAAATGCCAATTGACCCAGCCGAGGCTCAAACCAGCGACCTTCTTGCTGTGAGGCAATCATGCTACCCACAGCACCACTGTGACACCCTGTTGAAATGTTTATTATTATTATTATTATTATTTTTAATATTATTATTAATACTATTTATTAACAGTATTGAGTCATTCTGAGTATGAGTGTGAGCAAAGATCCAAATATGAGCATTTATCTGGGGTAAAAAAGATGTGTACAGTAACATCTCAGCAGGCACTGGACATCACACAGACATAAAATTGACATTGGACTCCAATATCAGACTAACTTTGAATTTTGGTTGTATATGAAAATCAGGTCGACATGAGTACCCGACGTCAGTTTAAGGTCAGACTTCAACATCAAGATGGATTTTAGTGACATTGAGTTTAGTTAAGTAATTACACAACAACCAACCAACGATAAAGATCCACTGATGTTAGACTTTGACACTGTATGGATGTCATATCATGATGTTAAATTGATATTGGATTTTGAACTGACCCAGCCGGGGCTCGAACCAGCGACCCTTCTTGCTGTGAGGCTAACTATTGAGTCACCATGTGACCAAAAAAGTTTTCAGTTTTTAGTTACCCTAACGTAGTAAAGCTACTCTCAATACTACTAATCTTGTCACAAACAGAGCACAGTCAACATAATAAAAAAAAAACTAATAACATCTTAGTTTGTTTTGTTATTTTTGGCTAACAATATCGAGGAAAGAATGAGACTGTCACAGTTTATATGACCTGTCAAATCCAAAGGCTATGCTGATTTGTGCTTTCTAAACTAGAGTAAACAAAATACACTAGATGCATATCCCTTTCTCCCTCTCTGTGTGTGTCCCATTACCCAGAATCCTTAGAGGTCTCGCTTCTGCTCGTAAATATGCTCAAATGCATCAGGCATGAGGAGGAGAGGAGATATAAAAGAGAACGCGTCTCTGGGGAAAGGGATGACAATGAGTGAGTTTCTGTCTGTGGTGCGCAAGATAAGCTTCATTGTTGCTCTTGATGTGGATGATTGATGAAGCGAGTGTTTGAAAGAGTTCTCTGTATCATTTCGCTTCTGAATCTTACAACACATGCAAATCAAAGTCAAAAGGATCCAAGTAGGGCTGGGCAATAAATCGCTAATGATAATTATCAGAAAATATAGGACAATATCTCTTGATAAAATAATAACACACGTTTGATGGATTGATATAATGTTGCTGTTTTTTTGCACCACGCAGATGACTTCAGTGTTTGCACAAATTTACATTTGTTTACATGTGAAAATCTGTTAAATCTTTTACCAGGGGCAGACTTTACCTTTAGGCAAATGTTGCAGGGTTCACACCAGACATGGAGCACTGCGTCACTTGCTCTGGTTTACTCACAGGATGTTTTTCCCTGTCGTGATGGTGACTAAAGTTTGATTTTTAAAGTTCAAAATTTTATGTAATTTTTACACATTGTCAAATGTGGTTTGAGACAAGAGAAATGTGTGCATTTCCAAAGTTAATCTGCACTCTCAGAAATAAAGGTACAGGAGCTGTCACTGGGGCAGTACCTTTTCAAAAGAAACATATTTGCACCCAAAGGGTCCACAATGGTACCTAAAAGGTACATATTAGTGCCCAAATGTACCTAAAAAGTACCTTTGAGCTACCATTATGAACCATTTAGGTACAAATATGTACCTTTTGAAAAGGTACTACCTCAGTGACAGCTCCTGTACCTTTATTTCTGACAGTGTTGTGTGAGAGAAGCGAATATACTAAAATTAGAATCTTCAATTAAGAAAACCAATTCCTACACTCCAAAAAAATATGATCCGTTTGTTCAAATTACTTATTTAAATTGGGCTGAAACAACACAATTCTTGAGTTTTTTTTAACCTAATTGGTTTATGTTCAGTCCACTTAAACTTGTAAATACTAATAAGATAACTTATTAACTCTTTATTTTGATGGTACCTATTGCACATTTTCTTGACTAAAAGATGCATTGCAACATGCCAATTAATTCTCATTTGAGTATTAGTAGACTGTCTACATAATATCAGCTGATATTATGATGCCTTAAACAGATATTTCAAAAGTTCACACTTAGCTGATGATTGGTAATGAAGCTAGTTTGGCATGCTGTCCCGGGAGAGAGCCCTGAGCTCAAAAGATCCTCGAGCCCGGGGCTCCCTCTCGTTTGCAGGGTGAGAGGGGAGTTTGAGCTCAGGTAGATCTCGAGAACCCCCCGCCCTCCTGCTGCTTATAAATTGCTATGAGGGTATGCTGCTGGTGGAATTTGGGTATAGTGCTGATTTGTTTAAGTCAATTTACTTATGTGTCATGTTTCAGACTGTGGGAGGAAACCGGAGGACCCGGGGAAAACCCACACAAGCACGGGGAGAACATGAACTCTGCACAGGAATGTCTACTCGCTGGGTAGAGGCACAAACCAGAGGCATTCTTGCTGTGAGGCAACAGTGCTAGTCACTGGGCCACCGTGCTGCCCTATTGAGGAAAAGGGGGGAGAGGGGGTGTAAGGGGGGATTCTTCGAGACAAAGATGACTAAGATAAGATGCTTTGGTTATTTACATTCAGCTGGGAATCGTCTGATTGGTGGATTGTGCATTAGCTTGACTCTGGGCCAGCCGTGTCAATCATAAGCATGCGCTCCTCTCTAAATTAGTTTATAACTAAACTTCACTTAACTGACTATCAGTAACTTTGCAAGTACATATCAACTTACACTAACCCTAACCCCAACAGTCTACATTTTTTGGTATTTCTACGATTTGTGTTAAAACTCTGCGGATTTATGCGGAATGATTTTGGGAGTATCATAAATAAAACATTAATATAATAAATAAAAAGTAATACCTTTTTAACTTTTATTTAATGTTTACAATGTGAATCAAATTAGATCCACTTTATTTGGTAAACAAAGCAAGCCTCTCATATAAAATCTCTACTAAAAGACAGAAAATAGTACTTTACAAACTGTATTGTAAATAAATCATATGAATATTTTCATATTAGTCAATAATATTACTGAAATTAATTTAAAAATTGAATAAATATACATTTACACACATTTACATGAGTAAATAAACAGAATCAATGATGGGCTAAAAATCTGTGAAAATCTGCGGAATTCTGCCCGCGCAGATTCCGTGTGGGCCTACTGATAACTTAATTTCTTCAAGTTCTCCCAACATAATCTGAACTGAATCTGAAATATGTTACTTAAATATGTTTTGTTTTATTTTTTTTAGATATATGCCCTTCTTGTACATGTCCATGAGAAGGCAGGGATTGTCACCAACAGATCATCTAGACCCAGGGGCGCCGCTAAGGGGGGGAAAGTTAGGACGATTCTAAGGGCCTATGCACTCTAGGGGCCCACAGAGATCTGCTTTATAATTAATAACAGTACTATAATGTCATATAAATTATAAATGTATCTCTAAATTACAAGTACAACAATTTATTAAAAATAAAAAATAAAAATACGGCTTATATCTGCCTCTCGTGTCTGTCACAACTGTCACTGTCAAATTGCACCCCCCTCCTTTCGCTGTATGGTTCAGTCCGTCAGTAGCAGGAAGAGGGTTGAGTGCGATCGTCAGGTAAACTGTCAAAACAACGATGACCTCAAGTTTAACATCAGCTGCGTCCCAAATCGCATACTTATGCACTCCTCTACGACATTTTTTTTTTTTGTATAAATAGTGTAAGTAGTGCGTTCACGCTGAAAACTCTAACAATAATGCACTTTATTTACCCGGATGACGCACTCATTCAGCTGGTAAACAGAAGTGTGTAATGATGGACACTTCACACACTCAACAACCGCAGCTTTGCGCACGTAACAGAAGGGGTGGAGCTATCAGGCGCACATGTTGGATAACTTTATTTATTTTGATTTGTGAGAGCAGTATTCTCCTGTGAGAGTGATTATAGCGCCTCCCGATGGTGAATGCGTTTACACTCATGCCAGGTAGGCTATTATTTGGTATTTTGGTAATTTATTTCATTAGCTGCATCCCAAATGACACACTATACACTAAATCAATAAGACACAAAATTATACTTCAAAGAGATCAATAAATAAGAAATGTTCTTTTGTTTAAACTGACCATTACTTAAATTGCAAAACTCTGGCCTTCTTGTCGGCAAATAATAAAAAAATAAATTTAAACAGATTTTTATTAACAGAGTGCAAAATCCAGCACACTGCAAACGAAATAAACACAACATAAATACATTTGAAACGGTCTGTTGATTAACTTGACAGTAACTTAAATTCCAAGTGCCAAATGCCTGGCCTTCTTGATTGCAAAATCTTCAATCAAAGTGTATTGCCCATTTTAAGAGACACTATTGCAGTACAGTTATTTAAATAGTTACACATTGGTGTTTTGTGTGTTTAGAAATGTAGAAGTTTCAGTGAATATTTGATTACTGTTCTTTTTTTTGTACTACATTTACGTTTGAGGAATAAATCATCTGCTAGCTACAGTCATGGCCGTTCTCTTACTAAATACTGATAAGTAGTGGACAAAATCAATAATAAACTGCATAGGTCAGTATAACTACATTGCAGACAAAGAGTTTGGATAGCTAGGTTGGTAGTAGGGGGCCCATCTTCATATTTTTTCATGGGGCCCAAAATTGCTAGTGGCGCCCCTGCCTAGACCTGTAGTCCTCAACCCCTCAGGTCGTGGATCAGTACTGGTCTGTGAATCCATTGGTACCGGGTCAAAACAAGAAATCATTCATTATTTCCGTTTTATTTATTATCTGAGTATGAATGAACTTTAATTTTGGAAAATCTTTTATTTTGAAAAATGACCGTATTATCTAGGTTGCATTTTGGTCACTTGAGCACCAAAATTTAACCCACAAGCAAGCAAAATGTGTAAGAAACAGACGTCTTTGGAAAGTTTCTTTGCAAAGAGGAAAAGGTCCACAGAAAAGGACCCACAAACTGCAAAAGAATGGATCCGCAATCCATTTGTCAACAAATCAGGTGAATCCAGCATGTCTGTGCAAGCAGATCGACTGCTGAAGATTGCAAATGATGATGGCTGCATATTGTACCTTTTTCACATCAAGTTCGTTATATCCAATAGAGGCTCTTGCTGGCAGCTAGCTCTCTGCAAATCTCACATGGTCGCCCACTGAAGCTAAGCAGGGCTGTGCCCGGTCAGTACCTGGATGGGAGACCACATGGGAAAGCTGGGTTGCTGCCGGAAGTGGTGTTAGTGAGGCCAGCAGGGGGCGCCCAACCTGCGGACTGTGTGGGTCCTAATGCCCCAGTATAGTGCCGGGTATACTGCTCAGTGAGCGCCGTCTTTCGGATGAGACGTTAAACCGACGTCCTGACTCTCTGTGGTCATTAAAAATCCCAGGATGTTCTTCGAAAAAGAGTCTGGGTTTAACCCCGGCATCCTGGCCAAATCTGCCCACTGGTCTCTGTCCATCATGGCCTCCTAACCATCTCCATGTCACAATTGGCTTCATCACTCTGTCTCCTCTCCACCAATCAGCTGGTGTGTGGTGTGCGGTCTGGCGCAAAATGGCTGCCGTCGCGTCATCCAGGTGGATAACGCACACTGGTGGTGGATGAGGACATCCCCCATTGTGTAAAGCGCTTTGAGTGCCCAGAAAAGCGCTATATAAATGTAAGGAATTATTAAATATTATTATTATTATTATGAGCTAATTAGGAGTAACATGCGGAAGTGGTATGACGAAAAAACATTTGCAGAATGCTACGAGCACACCGCGTGACAAGAACTGACTGATCAACTGATATTTTTATTGAATATACACATTTTGGTAGATTAATTATCTCAGACAAACACTGTTTGTTTTGTAAGTTTTTCCATAAACCTTTATCAGAGTTTTAGAAAATGTTTTATCAGCTTGTCATCCTCTGAGAAAACAGTTGATGGCCACCATAAAATTGTCAAACGTTGAACGGTTTGTGGGTACCACAGACCTAGACCGTTGAACCACTGAAATAAACCCTTATCTAAACCCAACCAATAATGTTTTTAAAAGTAAATGCAAGAGAAAAATGGATCACAGCCTTCATTTTTACATTGCATTAATCTCTTTTGTGGAATCTTGCTTCACTAGGCTTGAATTCAAGTGCTCTGCATCACAAATACAACACCATACAAAGTCCGCTACTGAGCAACTGACCACACCAGAAAAAGTTGTCAATATGGAGATGTATAGGGGAGGAAAACATTACATTATAAACCAAAGACATCAAGTTAAAGTTAATTTATTTGGTGCCGTGCAGAGAATTTAATGAAAATAATCCTTTATTCTTCGTTAATACGTCCCTGTGAATGTCAATTGTGTGAAAAGGAACAAAAGTTGTTGTCATCATACTGCTCCATAGTATTCATTTGACTAGGTTTTTGCAGTCACACATACATATTATACATGTTTTTCTGCCATATTGCCCAGCTCTAGATTCAAAACAATTAGTAACTTATT
The DNA here is from genome assembly GCA_903798035.1 of Danio albolineatus. NCBI lineage: Eukaryota > Metazoa > Chordata > Actinopteri > Cypriniformes > Danionidae > Danio > Danio albolineatus. The sequence goes on along the minus strand of CAIGQQ010037704.1, from coordinate 1,012,310 downwards.
CATATTAATTTCTATGATCTCATTTGTATATTTTAGTATCATTTGCTAATCCCCCAGTGAGGGTTAGGGTTAGGGATGTTTGGAAATACGCCTATTTTTAAAAATGATATGTTTTCATACACATGAATTCGTACAAATTAGTTACTTTTCTGACATTTTGTAAAATGGTTATGTTTCCTAGTAAGATCATTCTGAGATTAAACAATGTTTATCCTTCAGGAGTCTTATCACAGTGGAGAAAGAGACTCACTCATAGTAGATGTGTGCTTGGTGAAGATGATTTCTCAGCCAATGCGTCTTGTCCCGTCCCACATGAACGTCGATTGAGCTGTTTTCTCGAATCAGAGATGCACTGTTGGGCTGCCAAAGGTCCACCTGCAGAATATCACTGAGGTCAATCAAGCATGTTGTTCTTTGGAGCTTAAGTGAAACTTCTGTCATCATTTACTCACCCTCATGCTTTCCAAACCTTACTTCCATGGAAATATCTTTCTCAAACACCACAGAGTTAGCTTTCATTTGTTTATTTTCAGTTTTAGCAGACAAGATTTAGTATTAAATTACAATGTTTTTTCATGTTTCATGTTTCTTCATGTTTCAATGTTTTTTCATGTTCACACACCAAGTGCGGAAATTTTTAATTAAATTTTAAGGATATGGTGGCTAGTATACGGGCTGTGTAAAATGTGTTGCACTGTTGTTGTGATGTGTGACCTGAAATTATGGAGTAATTATCACTCAAACCCCAAAAACTGAATAAATAAATAAATAAATAAACAAATAAACAAAACAAAAAAATGCTTTAAAAAGCATTGACTGTGAGGTGCATTACATTAAAATGCAGTTAGAATTATCCTATAACTAAAATGATGACAGAAAAAAGCAGCAGTTATGAATTACATAGCAATTTTACAAAACATGCACTATTTTAAAAACGTTTTAGACTTGTAAAACACATTCTTGAGGTGCAGCTGACCACGGAGAGTTGGAACAGATCTTTTAATTCCAGTTTCTTTGCAAGTCCTGTTTTGTGGACATGTTTAATAGCGTTACTACAGAGACATGTTGTTACACGCATGTCCATCAATTCGGTGGGAGGGAAAAACTGCACTCCTACTTCAATTCCATACTACATTCCAAGATAAATTATTCCAAGTTTACTACATGGCTCTCAGGAACACTTGATTTCGATTAGTCAGTCATGAAATTACAACGTTATTATTACACAACTCTTTTGAATGTTTTGTTTTGATCAGTCAGTCCTGACATTCCAAGGCATGTTACTCCCAGTTTATTGCATGGCTATTTAGAACACTTGATTTTGATTGGTTAATCCTGACATTCCAGTGTATGTTATTCTCAAATAACATTTGCTGAAATTAATAACACGTTCATCCGAGTCATCTTGACCATTAGTTAGTATATTTATGTACATGCTTATCTTTCACGCTGCTGTTCTTGACCAGTTTGGCACCATCTTGTGACTGAATAATCAGTAGTTTAGTGTATGTAACTGATAGTGTAGGCTACGCATAAACCTGTCCAGCTTTATGTAAGGAAGAAAGTTGTTATTGCAGAAGGAAGCCAGACAGGATCATTGGTAGCCCGATAATAAGTGGAGGACTATTTTATTAGACTGAATGGCTTTATTCTGCGAAAACAACCCCCTGGCTGAACTTTATCCTGCTTTTTAATTAAATGCAAAGCAGCTAGAAATGAAAATGGCTGAATGGAGCATACACTAACCTACATACTATTCCATACCTGCCAACACTCCCATTTTTCTCGGGAGTCTCCCGTATTTCACATCCATCTCCCGCCACCCTCCCGGATTGTTATTTCTCCCGGGAAACTCCCGTAATTTGTACATCCCAATGCAGTTTCAAAAAAAGCACTTTTGTTCATATTTGTCAAGTTGCCAGATCTTGAATGAAGTTCATTACCTCACACAATTGACAAAATATTCAAATCTTGTAACATATTTTACCTCAATCTGGCAACATACGTTACAACTCAGGTGCGCTGTTGGTTTCTGTGCAGGAGGTAGATGCGGGACTTGAACGGTGGCAGTAGCAACAAGCAGCTGCGTCAGTAGTAGTACACATGATGGAAGGAAAAGTGTCAGGTTGTGCTTTCTGCAAGGTGTGTTGTACTGATTTTAATGTCGGACACAGTGGGAAAAACGACATCACTCAGCATGTGAAATCACAACGGCACTAAAATTGTTAATTATGTTAAAATTATTAATATTGTCCAATTCCTTAGAGAGATTATTGTTATCGCTTCGCTTTACAAGACCTCATTGTGTCACCAGGAGCCATGGATATTGCTTTGGGCTCATTTGTATGTTTATTTTGTTAAATAAACACCCCTCCCCCCCCTTGATCATCTCCCGGAATTTCAAAACCAAATGTTGGCAGGTATGTACTATTCAGTCACAAGATGGTGGCAAACATTGGATGCCAACGTATTCACCAATGCTAAGATGATTCAAAGTACCCAGATAAGCCTGTGTTATTAGATTCAGCGGTTGTTTTCTCAGAATAACATGGAATGTCATGATTGACCAATCAGAATCAAGTATTTCAGACAGCCGTGAAATAAAGTGCGAGAACAACCAGTTTGATTTACAATGTTAATTATTCCACACATATTCACATATTCCACATGCATAATTTTAAAGTGAACACAAGAGCATATTCATAATATTAGATGTTACTTTTACTACAAACAAATAATACATTTGTTCATGGTTAACATGTCTGTGAGACAAATCAAACCCAAAACCATGAAGAAATGAACAGATAAACCACTCTTTGGGAAGAAATCGGGTCCTTGACAATTTCAAGCAGTTTATCACACGACGATAGATCACTGAACCGGAGTGGAGATTGGCGATAAAGCTTTTCCCATGTGCTGTACGATCTGTAGATCAGAGACTGGCTGATTCAGCTCATTTACACAGAGAGTCTGAAACAGAGCTTCAGCGTTTGAGCGAATTAATCCATTTGTGTGTGTGGATCCACAAAAGCACTTTAGATTGCCAACATATGCTGGAGCCCAGATACCAGTCCCTGAAGCAAAAGCTCAGATGTGCATCATCATGCTCCTCTGTACGGCTGCCAAGTCACTAGACTGTTGACTTTGGCTACAACAACAGGACCATTTAACACCAGATAACCGCTAGTTTGGTATTTATTATCTGCTATTATCGAAGCATGCAGTAGACATTGTATTTAATTTACATTAAAATACATATTTTAATTGTTTGTAAATATAATATTAAGATTTTATAATAAAATAATATATATATTACAAGTTAGAACAGAGTGTTTTTTTAACACAGACACTTGATAAATAGTGTTTGTTTGAGGTTTCTATTCGTCTAAGAATGGTGTAAACTCAAAAGCGCAGTTGCAGAGCTGTTTTTGTGCATGCAGAAAAAACTCCTCAGTTCTGTGCTGCATTCCTAACAGATGCTCACAAACCTGGCAGCTGAAACACATTTGACACATTTGTTTTGATGGTGTGTGACTGGTATGTTCTTGAAACAGATTTTGCATGCACTGAGAAAGTATGAGACTTAGATGATGAGCATGTCATCTAGACAAGCGGGTGGTAAAAAAAAGTGTTTTTTAAAAAAAGAATACAACCATTTGGTGTGCTAGTGATCAATGCTGACAGTAAATGTGAGGGGAAAATTGATGAAACATGGACAAATAATCAAAAAAAGTCAATAGTCAAGACTGCTTATAAAGATATTTATGAATACATAAAAAATAAATGATGGGCATTTGAATTCTGAGAGGGGCGTAATGAGTAGCACGTTCGCCTCACAGCAAGAAGGTCGCTCGTTCGAGCCCCAGCTGGGTCAGTTGGCATTTCTGTGTGGAGTTTGCATGTTCTCCCCGTGGTTGCGTGGGTTTCCTCCAGGTGCTCCGGTTTCCCCCACAAGTCCAAAGACATGTGGTGTAGGTGAATTGGGTAGGCTAAATTGTCCGTAGAGTATAAGTGTGAGTGAGTGTGTATGGATGTTTCCCAGAGATGGGTTGCAGCTGGAAGGGTATCTGCTGTGTAAAACATATGCTGGATAAGTTGGCGGTTCATTCCGCAGTGGTGACCCCAGATTAATAAAGGGACTAAGCCGACAAGAAAATGAATGAATGAATTCTGAGAATGCAGGTTCTGGTGGTCATATGTCCCTATTATGATAGGCAACAGTTGTAGTTTAAGGATTTTGAAAAAGTGTTTTTTTTTTAATGATTTTATGTTTTATGTTTCCCAGAGATGGGTTGCGGCTGAAAGGGCATCCGCTGCATAAAAACAACTGCTGGATAAGTTGGTGGTTCATTCCGCTGTGGCGACCCCGGATTAATAAAGGGACTAAGCCGACAAGAAAATTAATGTATGAATGAAAATATATATTATATATAAACCAACATTTTTAAAGTTTATATTGTGTTTATATAACACATTCAAAGCAGTTCAAGTTTACTTGATTTGTTTAGATACACAATGAGTGCTTCAATAAAATGTTATGTTAATATAAAATGTTATGTTATGTTAAAGCATGTTAATTAAACAAATTATTTTTTTGAGTGTTTTTTGTTCATAATAATATGTAAATTGACGTAAGGAAAAGTATTGAAGACATGAAGAAAGGGAGCTGTAGAAAGGCATTGAAAGCCCAGACAGCAGCTGAAATCTTGTAGTTATTCAGCAACCCTCTGCCCTTCGTCATTGTAGATTAAGCTGCTTCAGTCAAACATCTACATTAGCAGGATCTGTGTGAAATTTATTAGCATGAAATCTGTGTGGATGATCCGAAACACAGCCAAGGAAACTCAAATGCTTTCAGAGAAAGAAAATCAAGCTGTGGAATGGCCCAGCCAAATCACCTAACATAAATCCAGTAGAAAAAACAAAATAAAGATCAGATTTGACAGACCAGACCCACAGAACAGTCAAGATTTTTACACTCTGTTGAAGTTTGTGAAAAACTCACACTTGACCAATTCATGTGATTTAATTCTCCATTTGAGAGCCGTCGTTAAGCCGCCATCACTAAAGAATCCTTTTATATAAAGTACTAAATACATTTCAGTAGTTTAGTATTTTCTTCTTGTGTCATTTCATGGTTATTATGCAACTAATTTGTGAGATTTTTCTGTTTCGTTTAATTTTTCTGTGTTTATTTTTATGTGTTTTTACCAAAATTTGGTTCAATTCCATCCCAGTGAAAAACATGACGTGTTCAAAACTTATTTTCCCCGCTGTATCCTGAGCACTGTATACTGCTTCTATCTGCTGGTGTTTCTGAAAAAGGATGTTCATGCATCATTGGTGCTGAGAATGACAGAGTGATTGCACACACAAAAAAAGTTAAGGGCTGTTGCACTGTGATAAACTAAAAATAGTTTACTCACTGTGGAAGAAATATGATCACTTTTGCAGAAGAAAAGTTATCAATAACATTTGTTTCAACAACAACAAAGTTGTTTATCAACAACAAAGTTTTTTTGATTGTGTTTTTCTTCTTTATGTTTTTGGTGTTATATGAGTATTGTAGAAAATAAGGCACTCACTGTCAAGTTTTGGAAAAGCTGTTTGACTGCTTGAACGTCTGGTTTACTGCTGGGGATTATTCTGAACACTTGATCACTGCAGAGAAAGATATGATTTCATTATACACAGACAGAAGCAAAATGCAGTAAAGAACTAATTTTATTTGTCATTGGATTTTTTTTAACAAAGTAAATGCATTTATATTAATTTAAACATAACAAACTTCTATTGCAATAAGATAAAATCAGTTTGATAATGATTTAATACTCGTATGTTTTAAAATACATTTGCTCAGCAAGTCGATGCATTAAATAAATTAAAAGTGACATTAAAAACATATATAATGCTACAAAAGATTTCACATAAATCTTGAAAAAGATTAATGAACCACAATTGCTACTACCAATAATACACTGTATAAAATACATAGATACACTGTATAAATGTTTCTACTTCAAATGTTCTATTGAATTCTGCTGAAATTTTCAAGAAATTAAATGTGATTTTCTTTTCCTACAATGTATTTCAATGGCTTCTGGCTCTTTTGTGTGAAAAAAAAATAAAAAATAAAATAAAATAAAATAAATAAAATAAAATAAAAAAAATAAAAAAATAAATAAATAAAAATAAAATAAAATAAAATAAAATAAAATAAAATAAAATAAAATAAAATAAAACAAAATAAAATAAAATAAAATAAAATAAAAGGCACAGTGGCTCAGTGGTTAGAACCTGTTGCCTCACAGCAAGAAGGTCGCTGGCTCGAGTTGCTGGATCAGTTGGCGTTTCTGTGTGGAGTTTGCATGTTTTCCCTGTCTTTTTTTTTTTAACATGGGTTTCCTTCGGGTGCTCTGGTTTCCCCCACAGTCTAGGGCTGTAGGTGAATTAGATGAACTAAATTGACTATAGTGTTTTTGTGTGAATGTGAGTGTATGGGTGTTTCCAGTGCTGGGTTGCAACTGGAAGGGGATCCGCTGCATAAAAAATATGCTGGATTAATTGGCAGTTCATTCTGCTGTGGCGACCCTTGATAAATAAGGGATAAAACTCAGCACCAGAAGAATGTTTAAATCCTTAACTCCACTTTTTGAGCACTAGTAGTGATTAATGTTAATATTTCTAAAAACGGCAAAGCCTGCAGACAGTTTTATTGAGCTAGCAGACACATAAAGTCTTCACTGAGGCTTGTTTTCTCTGAAACGGCTCAAAACACACCAAAGATGACCTCATTACATCACTAAAAGCAATCTGCTATTTTTAGGCTGTGAGTGACGCTGACGCTCCAGGTCATATTCTCGTTTTTTGTGGTGTAATTGTGCGAGGAGCTCCATACCAGCTCTATCATTACACAAGACAGCCACAAAACTGCTCTGGGTTCATCATTGAGGACGTCATCCTCCACTTATGGTGAGAGCAGAGGAAATTGTGCTTGACGCCACACCTGCAGTGTCTTTGTGTGTGGTATTTGATGACTCGGATGGTATTTCCCACAGAATCTTTATTGTGTGGTGTCATGCAATATCTGATAAATGGTAAACCCCTCCTCAGCTGCAGGGAAGTACAAGGAATAACATATGTTTGTGGTGACTTTTTTTGTAAAGGTGATATTAGTGTGCTTCTTGCACATGTGCAAGTTAGGCTATGTTCACAATGCAGGTAAATGTGGCCAAAAATAAAATTGTAACATATTTTTTGCCTATATGCGATTCAAACATGTTTTTGTTGGGCAGCAGCGTGGCTCAGTGGTTAGCACTGTCACCCCACAGGAAGAAGATCGCTGGTTCGAGTCCCGGCTGGGCCAATTGGCATTTGTGTATGAAGTTTGCATGTTCTCCCAGTGTCAGCGTAGGTTTCAAGAGCTATAAACAAAATTGGCCATAGTGTGTGTGTGTGAATAACAGTCTATGGGTGTTTCCCAATACTGATATGGTGCTGGAATGGCATCTGTTGCATCAAACATATGCCGGAATATGCATCAAACATATGCAACCACAATTGGTGGTTCATTTCCCTGTGGCGACCTCTGATGAATCAGAGACTAAACTGAAAGAAAAGGAGTCAATCAATGAACATGTTTTTGTCATGAAAGTGTGAACAGCACAAACTGCAACGAATCTGATCGTTTCAATTCTATTGACTTAAAAAAAGAAGCTGTAAGTGATACAACTTGAGTCAACTTAATAGTGTTAGTTTTCTGGTGGTGCAACAGTTCAATAACAAATCTTTGTTGTAGCAATTAAAAAATAAATTGTCTGTGGAACTTAAATATCAAAGGTTGAGTGAACTAAAGAAAGCTAAAGGAAATTGGTACAAAGAAATAGGTACGCGTGGCGCCACGGTGGCCTAGTGGGTAGCACGTTCGCCTCACAGCAAGAAGGTTGCTGGTTCGATCCCCGGCTGGGCCAGTTGGCATTTCTGTGTGGAGTTTGTATGTTCTCCCCGTGGTTGCGTGGGTTTGCTCCGGGTGCTCCGGTTTCCCCCACAGTCCAAAGACATGCGGTACAGGTGAATTGGGTAAGCTAAATTGTCCATAGTGTATGTGTGTGAATGAGAATGTATGGATGTGTTTCCCAGATATGGGTTGTGGCTGGAAGGGCATCCGCTGCGTAAAACAAATGCCGGATAAGTTGGCGGTTCATTCCGCTTTGGCGACCCCGGATTAATAAAGGGACTAAGCCGAAAAGAAAATTAATGAATGAATGAAATAGGTACGCAAGATACAGCAATACCAGTCATAAACCTAAGAAAAGTGAGTTAATCCCAAAAAAACATAAGACCATATGTTACTATTGCCTATTTAAAGCAAACATATGACAAACTTAGTTAATTAACATGACAATCACTTTTACTTAAAGGGCACCTATTTTATCCCTTTTACAAGATGTAAGATAAGTCTTTGGTGTCTCAAAAGTGTGTCTGTAAATTTTTAGTTCAAAATACCCATCAGATTTTTTATTAAATAGTATAGAATATGCCCATTTTGGTGTCTGACTACAGTGTTGTTGTTTTTTTTTGTAGCCTGTGGCTTCAAATCCAAATGAGCTGCTTCTCCCCGCCCACCGCTCCGACGTCTGTGTCTGCTTCTCATGCTATACTTCAGATAAACATCAGTCAGTGATTGAGACAGACAAGGATGAAGCTGAAATAAGGTCACTATACAAAAATACCAAGTAAGTTTATTTGATGTATTTGTGGTGGAGTCTATTCAAGCCTTTCACAAATATGGTCTTTAATGACACCATGCAGTCGAGGTGATTATAGTGGATAAGAATTACATAGCGATTTACTGTCTTTATTACAAACATGCACTGTTTTAAACTTTTAAAATGAATTATTGGGGTGCAGATGATTTGTAACATGTTTTAATCCCAGTTTCTTTGCAAAAAATGTTCTGTGGACATGTGTATACATGTTTTTACGCAGACATGGCACCTGTCAATCAATTCGGTGGCCGGGGACAACCGCAATCCTACGTCACGTGGTGGGCCTCAAAATCACTGGGATTTGGATCCTATTTTTAATGTCAGTACATTTTAAAAAAGAGGTTTGTGGTGTTTATTTCACTCTAATATGACAGTGGACACACTATACCTGCACACAGTTCTGTCCAAACAGCTTACAATAGTTGATTTTTGTCATTGGTGCCCTTTAAAGGGGTAGTTCAACAAAAATTTGTTTACCCCCTTTTGTCTCAAATTCATATGTTGCTTTGTTCTTTGGAAACCATGTCTTTTAAAGAAAAATTCAATCTGTTTGGGTTGAGAAACAGATCAAAATATTACTCTTAATGCCTAAAACCTGTCCTGAATGTTTTGAATGTGGCCAGTATCATATTTCCAGAATGGACTGATCATGGTCCTAAACTAAATCGCATGCATAAAGTACAACTCCATTCAGCGTAAATGTTGTAATAATGCACAAAACATACACAATGTGCCTATCTGTATGATGTGATTAAAGCATGTCATTAGAGTGTGTTTAATATGATTATTGTTGCCATTTTTGCAAAAAAAAAAACAAAAACAAAACAAAACAGTGGTGCATTTAATGAACTATAAATGGTTATTTTGCTGGTACTAATGTGTATTTTAATGTCAAAGTAACCTAAAAATAAGAATTATGTGATTAAAACACTGACAAGTGGTTTCTGACAATCTCTGACAATGAAACCAGCGACATTAAAAAAATAATAAATGAAAGGTAACACTTTAGTTTAAGCAACAATTCACACTATTTACAACTGACTGATTGCCTGCCTATTATTAAGATATTGACAGTTTATTAGCACTCACATCCCTAATCCTACCCAATATCTAAATCCAACTACTACCTTACTATTAATAACCAGTTAGTTATTAGTTTATTAGACCAAGAATAGAATGGAAGTTCATTTTTACCATATTCCAGATCTTCTCGTATGTTAAATTTAAAAAAAGAAAGCAAATTGTTTTGAATCACATTAAACAAAGAGTAAGAGTGAATAAAGACAGATGTTATGGGTAAACAATTTTTTTTAACCTATTTTAATATTTATTTCCTTCAGATTACTCCCCGATTTATCAGGGGTCGCCAGTGAAATGAACCATATGAATTTACATGAATTTACAGAAAAAAAACATGATACTCTGCCTAGTTTTTTACTTAGAACTAAGCTGCTCTTTTATCAAATTCTGTTTACAGGACTCAATCAATGCTGATGAGCAAGTTTACCTCAACCAAGTTTTTTAAAAAAATATGAATTCAGTCATGGCACCTGGCTCCCAATGATCCAACTTATTTTAGCTGAATAAAATGCAGATAAAATTGTTTAAGTAAAGAAATCAACACAAAATTGCAACAGTACAACCTGTATTTTAAAGACATATTACTGTGTATTACTTCTAATGTACATTCATTCATTTACCTTCGGCTTTGTCCCTTATTTATCAGGAGTCGCCACAGTGGAACGAACCGGCAACTATTCCGGTGTATGTTTTCAGCAGCAGATGCCCTTCCAGCTGCCACACAGTACTGGGAAACACCCATACACTCTTGCATTCACACACACACTCATACACTATGGCCTATTTTGTTCATTCAATTCACCTATAGCGCATGTCTTTAGACTGAAGGAAACCCACACGCACATGAGGAGAACATGCAAAGTCCACACAGAAATGCCAACTGGTCCAGCCGGGACTCAAACCAGTGACCTCCTTGTTGTGAGGCAACCGTGTCTCTCCTATTATACATCATATCATCAAATTAAAAGTGTTTTGAGGTGAGAACATTGTATTGTGCAAGGAGTTTGTAATGAAAACGAGTCTTCGTTAATTGATAATCTGCTGTATAATCTTAATTTGCATGAAATAACTACTGTTGGTGTTTTACTGCCTCTAGTGTTGAAAAATGCTGAATATTGTACTTTGTCATGTTTTTTTCAATGAGCCAGAGTAGCTCCTTTAAATTTCTGATTATAATGAGGTCTCGTTGTAGCTGTTTTTTCTCATGTTGTCTGTTTTCGAGTTTCATGAATTGATATATTACTATAGTTAAATATTCAGGATCTTCTCTGTCTGATGTCAGCTGGTGAATCAATCACACATTCGGGACAAAGTTTGGCATTTAGGTTGGTGTGTGAATGTGTCAGGAATGATGTTATGCCTCTTGGTTTCGCACCCTCACATACGTGAAGAGGCGTTGATTGGTGCGTTTTATAGCCCCATGTAAAACATCCAATTGATAGAATGGAGGAAAAAACAATGACTGGTCCTATACAATACAAGAATTTATAGGACCCTAAACTGTACTGACAGGATGTTGAAATATATATTTTTTTAATTGTAAAAAAAAAAGGATTTCTTATTTTAAAATCATATCCTAAAAATTAAGGTTTTATTTTTTGCAAATGCTACATCACAAGATAATACGAAATTATAATTATATATAATTTATATTATGATTAAATTATAATAATTAGTAAGAATATTCTGAGCAGCAAATGAGGATATTTTAATGATTTCTGAAGGGTTGTGTGACACTGACGACTGTAGTAATTATGGATAAAAATTAGCTTTGCATCACATGAATAATTGACATTATGAAATATATTAATATATAAATATAGTTGTTTAATTATGTAAATTGCAACAATATTGTACACCTTTTGCTGCAATAACTTCATTTTGACCAATGCAGCATTGCTGAGCTACTTATTAAAAAAATCATAATGCTATCTGTAAGAATCTGTAAAAAAAGATTTTTTTTTCATTGGTCATAATGAAGGGTTAGGTAACATCGCACTCAAAAAAATTAAAATATAAATAAAGCCAAAATATGACATCATGGAATACGCTGTCATTCAGACAGTGATTTGATATCTCAGCAGACTACAGGGATCAAGTGTTCTTTTCACTGTTCCTTTTTTTAATGTTCTGACAGCATTGTGCTTCTTCTTCTCACTGAGAGGGCATTTATATTGGAAGCAGAGTAAAACCCAACATTTGATTGATTTTGGTTTACTTGTTTGATGTAGACAGCAGCGTTCACACTTAATCCAAATGCACAATACTAAAACAGCAAAAGTTAGATTTAACTGAACTGAAAAGCCCATTAAAATCTAATGCTGACAATGTACATAGGGGAGCGTGAGGTAATGCAGGGTGAAATGTAGCACAGAGTTTTAAGGTATTTGCTCAGGGTTAACCATGGCCTGCTTCTTAGGTTTTCTCCACAGTGTTGGCAGAGGTATTCCTGCCAATTATTTTAAAAGTTGCACGAAATTTGAATGAGAAACACAGGAGAAACCATTTTTGCATCATAAAAGTATTTTTTATTACAGTCATTTTTTTATATTTTTAAAAAATCGGTGAAAGCAAGTAAAATCTTATATTGTTGTGACAAACGTCTTTTAAAAGATGAAACCATTTTGAAAAATCCAAAAAACATACAGTGACTGCAAGCCAGTATTGAGAAAAACACGACACAGTTAGTTGTAACAGGGTTTTGCAAATTAGCCACACACTATTGGACACCAATTAAACTAACATTTTTTTTTTAATTGTGAGTGTAATGTTGAAAACTTTTTTATATAAAAATGCTTTTAAATAAAAAAAAAAATTAATAGAAAAAATATTTTTTTTATTAATAATAATGCAAATAAAACCAAATGTGTTTATCCAATAAATATGAGTCAAGTACTGTGGAAAAATACTATTTAAAGTAAACTGAATTTAAATTAATTATGTGAAATCTGACTTTTTAAGCATGTGTTACAACTAACCCTCTGTCTATTACAACTTGCCCCGCAGGTGGTGATGTTTACTCCTGGCACTTTTGGCAATACTGCACAGAAACCATATGAGCAACCAGTGCTCATTTGTAGGAAAGGCTTGTAACCTATGTTGTTAGAAAAAAAATGGTTTGTCTAACCCCATTACTTTGTTTATTATTTGGCCAAAACCAAAATGTGTTAGGCTACTTTGTGCCCCCATCTCCCCTACTCTTTACGGTTATTATCATCGGACAACATGATGATCAGTCTGATAATTGTACTATCCTTTATGGTTTTCTTGAAGTCCTTTGCATGTCGTGCTTGTACCTGTCCAGACTAACTGCATACTTTAAGATGTCACTTAAGGAGTGCTTTTCAGCAAAGCAAAAATGTTGGCCTCTTGAAACTGCTTTGTTTTATAAAGCCTGTGTTGACATAAGAAGAGACAGGCTGATCTCCAGTCTTCATTCGCAGAGACGCTGAGTGCACTTCAATACTTCAAAAAGATTTCGCCGTGTCCCTACTCCCTACGTCTTGGCATTCTCGCGAAATGACATCTCCGATTCATTTATAGTGATTCGGTTCATTTGAACAAATCAACTGACTCAACATCACCGCGTGCGCTTTTTACAGAATATATTTTAAGTAATCATATAGCCTGCATGTTCAGCTGCAAACTATATATTTGTGTGTTTGATAAACTTTAGTAACGTTATTCATAAATGTATAAACGAATTTAAGAAAATTGAATAAAACGATTCGTTCGCGAGTCAACAACGAGTGAACTGCAGACTTCAATACAACTCCAGCTTATAAACTTTGAATGAATGAAACACTTACCCGACGTAGCGGTTGTTATAGAGGTAAGAGTCCACATTATTGAGCGCGGTGCAGAGAATTAAAAGAACTCCGAGTAAAACGGTAGACTTGACGTTTCTAGACACGTCTGTGCTTCTCAATGCCATATTAAGTTAGAATATGAATAAAACGGCGAGTGTGCAGCAGTCAGTCAGAGGCTGCGCGGTGCTTTTGGATGCTGGATGGAAATCATCACACTGTGAGACTCTTCTGTGCTGTGTATCCTATCCCGGGATGATTCCTTGGGGTAGAGAGGTGTGAAAGCACTCATGTGGGAATTCTGGTGGTATCCCGAGTCTTTTAAAGTGTTTTTGGAAGTGTGGTCACGTGATGCGGGGTGTCAGAGGGGTTGGGAACCGAATCCCTGTTTTGGAGTGAGATCAGTGGAAGTGCGGGAGTTTATTAAGAGCGGAATTCGGCATGGTCACTGTTGCTTGATTGAATGTTGTATGTTTTTTGACTAAACTTTTCGTCAAAGCATTTAGTTACTACAAAATATGTTTATGCCTAAGCTCGTTTGACAATTTAAGTAGTCTACTAAAGCAGGAAAGAGAGTTGCAACAAGGAGCAGTTGCAACATTGCTCATTTCTCCAATGAGGTACTGAGATGAAATTCACCCTAAAAGCACAATATGTACGTTTTTTCATTAAAATATCCAAAAACCAATAGAACATGGTTATATATTGCTGACATATGGCAAGGCAGGTTTATTTATATAGCACATTTCATACACAGTGGCAATTCAAAGTGCTTTACATAAACAGAAATAAAATTGAAGTATAAGAAAATAAAAACAAATAATAAAAAAACAGATAAAACAGATTAAAATGAGTTAAGACAAGTTATAAGAGAACGAAAAGAAAAGACAGACCCAATAGTGCGATCTGTCGGACGTAGCACAGTGCTCATTCAGTAAAGGCACAGCTAAACAGATGTGTTTTCAGTCTTGATTTGAATGTACCTATTGTTGGAGCACATCTGATCATTTCTGGAAGCTGATTCCAGCAGCGGGGGGCGTAATAGCTGAAAGCAGATTCACCCTGCTTTGACTGAACTCTTGGAATTTCTAGTTTATATCATGCTAAAGATCTGAGTGATCTATTAGGTTTGTATTCAGTGAGCATGTCTGTAATGTACTGAGGTCCTAGGCCATTTAGTCATTTGTAGACAAGTAATAATACTTTTAAATCTATTCTGAATGTAACTGGGAGCCAGTGTAAAGACCTGAGGACCTGAGGAATCAATATGTACTTAAATCATGGTCTGTCAACACTGGGATCTGGAAATAGTGGATAACCAACCCTAAATACGTCTTTATGCTTATTAAAATACAATTGGCTGTGTGTTATGTATTTGTCTGCTTTTTTGACTGCCAAATTCCGAAGTACACTTCCACTCCCCTTCAAATCGTGTGTACAGAAACCACTCAGGGATTTATCTTGTCACTATGGAGCGCGTCTGACAGTCACGCACTGCTACATGAATTTACAGATTTTTTATAACCAATTGAAGGTGTTAAAATTAAAGCATAATTCTCTTTAGAAGCTCTTGTTATTATAATCACATAGAGCTAAGGGCCCCCTGGTGGTTCTGCGGTATTATGCGTATAGAGAACAGGAATTTGTCACAGCAACGCAAAGCATTCTGGACATTTAGGACAAGGAAGCCTCATTTCCATTGATCTCTAGGCTATATATTTATTGTATCATGTGTACATTTATCAGCAAAACTGTAAAGGCTCGCCTACAAATACTGAACAAATCATATATGGAGATTTGTTTTTTAGCAGCTCATTAATAACCTGTCAGTTATGGATAAATTTGTTCATTTATTTGATGAACTTCAGATCCGGCCCCTCTGCTCTCATACTCGGCTTCTTACACTTCACCGCCGGACATAGAATGTTAGGGAAGGCGTATTATCAGCTGCGCAGACACACAAAGCATTTATAAAGGTGTTTACACGTTCAACCTATTTATTCTAAGCATTTGTGAGATGTTTTTCCAAAAGATATGAAATTCATATAAACAGAAATTATTTTCTGTTGTGATTTGCATCTGTTTACATCAAGGGCTCCTGCATTTGTCCACAAACATGGACAAACGCAACTCGCTGTGACGTAGATTTCCAAGCTCTATAGGAAGGATGGGCTCTATGTACAGTACATGTTGGATCTTTCAAAGAAAAATGTAAAATTCCTTCATACTAGGACATGCGGTAGATAAACCACAATAAAATAAAAATAAATAGCCATGGTGTATGCGATTGAGAGAGTTTATTGGTGTTTTCCAGCACTGGGTGTTGAGGAGATAACCCTGTACAGCCTGATCGAAATTTCATTCAGATTCCAAACTCTTTCAGTTCAATAAAGATGTTTTGTTATTGCTATATTTTAATTTCCATTGTTTCTTTTATTTGCCATTGAGAGGAAAGCATGCTACACATACTGTATTTACATATTAACAGTGTTGTGGAAAGTAATATATTGAAATCTTATGTTAGTCACTATTTAGTAAAGTATTCTATTGCATTTCTTTTGCAATAGTTTTTTTTTTTCATTTGGACTCGGCTTGCTTGTTTTTTGTTTTTTTTTATAAATATAAAAAAAAGCTACTATGTTTGACAGATGTAAGACCCTAAGACACCAAAGTGAAATGTTAAGTGAATAAACATGAAGCTGAAGAAAATGTAAATTCACATCTGTACAGTTAAAAAAAAACTGCATGAAGAAAAGGACACATGAAAAAAAAAAATCAGCGTTTTCAATTGTTTTAAGTAGTGGTGTAACGAATCACAAATCTCAAATCTTTTTAGTCATGGATCACACCATGTTTTGGATTAGCCAAAAAGAGGAGACAAATGTAATTTGCTTTCCATTTATTACAAAAACAGTATTGCAATAAACTTTTGGCTTTAACAAACAGAACTCAGAACCTGTAATTTTATTCATTCATTCATTTTCTTTTCGGCTTAGTCCCTTTATTAATCCGGGGTCGCCACAGCGGAATGAACCGCCCCTGTAATTTTATTTAAAATAAAATAAATAAATAATCAGCTGAATAAAAATAAATAGTAAAATATTCAGTACTGTGAAAAATTCACTGTTACTACTACTGCTGCTGATAATGCTAAATGTATAAATCTAACATTAACATTTGTAACATTCACCCATATTTATTTTTAGTCTCATTTTCAATAAATGATTCAGTTATTCACTCATAAAACTTCATGTTTCATTTCTAGATGGATCATTTTTGAAGAATTATTCAGTGGCATATTTTTGATGGTTTGCTGGTAGTCGCCACCTATTGGTTATAATATAATGAAATGACTGCCTACAACTTTCATTTTTGAGCAACAATGCTTAAATGCATATGACGGTGATTTTAATCTTTACCATAAACATCAATGGTTATATCTAAACTGTTATCCAAGTATGTCTGTGTTATTTGTGGTTGTTGAGATCCCGATATTTTAATGATTAATGGTGCAGCTTACACTGAATGCATTAATGTAGGCTAAACAAGTAGAGAAAGAAAACACCTTTAATAACCTAAGAAACCCACCACATTCCAAAAACCTGCCACAACTTCTTCCATCATCATTATATTTTATAGGAAAGCCTATAAAATGTATGTATGCTTTCGTACATGTGATTTTAATGATGCGAGAGGCGATCTCTCTGCAATTGTTACAAATTTAGTGAAGTTAAAAAAAAAGTCTAAAAAATAAAAAATAAATCTGCAGGTCATGTGTGTTCTGAAAAAAGTAACGTAACTGACATTACTTTTTAAAAAGTTAAATATATTTTCTTGGAAATAAAAAGTAACATTCTACTGTATTAGTTATTTGAAAAAAGGAATTTGATTACTGCATATCAGTCTTAACGCTACCCTCTTTTTTTACTGCTAAACTTTATGCCACATGGTGCCCCTCTATCCATCAAGGATCCTATAAAGTATTAAGGGTTAAAAGTGCACAACAGTCTAACAAAATAATGTGCTTTTTTAATAATGTTCTTGTTTAATTCTTCCTTTATTCCTCCAGTCATCCCGGAGATGTCTTTTAAGAGGTAGCAACTGACATTTGTTTTGAGTTGCAGCCTCCAGCTCTTGGTGACTCCCGTTAATTGTAGCCGCATACATTCCTGCATTTGATTCTGTATTTATCAGTCTGTAGTGCGGTTAAAGGTCTTGAACCGGCAGGGCTTTGTAATTGCATGGCAGCAGCACATTTTTCAAATGCTTCCCCCTGTGTCAACACTCAGCCACCTGTTTTACACCCAATTACTGCACAACAAATTACCCTCACCGACAGGCACTGACAGGAAAGCTGATCCTGGAAAAGCTGGTCCGAAACAGAAAATGAAGAGAATTCTTAGGGAATGTGTTGGTGGTGTGCGAAGTTAAAAATTGATATTCTATAATTCTTGCATTGCACATTTTTCTTTGTTCAGACTTTTAAGTTAATTACTAGCAACGGCGTCTCCTAACTAAGGTTTAAGGGGGCAATTAGTGTTTAACAATGACTTTGAAATTCAGACTTTCCTTTCTGATGTCCATAATTTTTGTCCTCAATTTAGCTCGCATGCAATCGGCCGCCACACCGAAAAAGAATCATAAAAAAATGCTGTATTCAGCAATAACAAAAATAGCCGTTTACCCACACGCGCTGCAATAAATGCTCAACAGAATCAAATTTCGGAGCGGTGGTTGAGTTCCACTCTCAAGAAAAACAGCCCTTAAGTGTTTTTGAGAAATATAGACAGGTTGAGACACAGTAAGATATTCATTACTGGGCTCCCAACTGGAGCAGATCGTGTTCACGGTTTGTGGGGGACTGGAGGAGTTTAAATAAATAGTCAAGAGGTGGGCGGCGAAGACTGAAGGGGGGTTTTGTTGAGGACTCTGATTGCAGGGATGCTGTAAGAAGCCATTTGAAACACCTTTATGGCTTTGTGGTAGTAAAAAGGCAGCCTAAGTACACAAGTCCTTCAAGCCTGGAGGAGGTTTGGAATTAAGGCTTTTAATGGCTACTGTGCCATCTGAGCGATGTTTTATTGGTGTCCCAATGCACATTTTTCTGGCAGTTCATGCAGGTCTATGTGGTCTGGATTGCAGATGAAATGGCACATTTTACAAACACAAACTCACAGATGTGTAGATGAGACATCTGCATTAATTTAAATAGGGAAAGAAATTGTATAGCGTATATGAAATTGAAAATTCTGTTATTATTTAATCACATTAATCACACAAGTTTTTTCTACTTCTGTTGAATGCAAAAGATATTTTGAAGAACGTTGGAAATGTTGTGACCATTGAAATCCATTGAAGGACAAACAAATACTATGGAAGTCAGTGGTTACATGTTTCGAATACTCTTCAATATATCTTTTGCGTTAAGCAGAACAGAAAAAAACATCTGTCAAAAATGCCAAGGAGCAAATCATTTCTTTAGGTGATTTATCCCTTTAAATTAAAGTGTCTATGTTAACGTTTCAAATTACTTTTGTGAAATGTCAAAATAAGAGTATGAAGAATATTAAAAACATTTCATAGTCATTCATTAGACTTAATCAGACCTGACCCTATTGAAGTATATAAAAGATTAAGCGATCATGTTCATTGTGTTTTAAATGACTAAAAACTTATTGTTGACAAAATGTATAAATCCTTGAACTTTAAAGGACGGTGGGTACAAGTACAATAATTTAAAAACAAAAATTAATTAGTATTTTGGGGCTGCACTGCGATCCCTAAAAATAACCTTTTAGTATTGAATTACAAGATTCTTGTTTAAAATATGCAGTGAGACTTTGTTTTTTTGTAAATAAAGTATCAATACCATATAAATACATTTGCAGTTTGTTTGCAGTATCTGTACCTACACACTGACATGAACATCCAAGTTTAGACTGTCTTTCAATAATACATACTATTATATAATTATGAATTTTATAAGTATTAATATTAATGTGCTGTATATTTTTGTTAAAATAAGTAGACCCATCACAGCCATACATTCAAGAATATGACTACCCCGGTCTCAACCCACCAACAGAAATCATTTCAAAAGAATTTGATTTAATATTGATAATTTGCTTGGGAATTGTAAACGTTGAAGTACATTGATGTTGTTCATTCATTTTCCTTCGGCTTAGTCCCTTTATTCATCAGGGGTCACCTTGTTTTACATGGATGCCCTTCCAGCTGCAACCCAGTACTGGGAAACATCCATACACACGTACACTATGGCCAATTTACTTTATTCAATTTACCTGTACCACATGGCTTTGGACTGTGCGGTAAACCGGAGCACCCAGAGGAAACCCACACGAAAGCTGGAAGAACATGCAAGCTCCACACAGAAATGCCAACTGACCCAGCCAGCACTCGAACCAGCAACCTTCTTGCTGTGAGGCGACAGTGCTAACCACTGAGCCACTGTGTTTCCCCACATTGATGTTGTGTTGTTTGATATTCAAACTACAATAGTTTTAATTCACTAAATACAATGGCTCAAAAAAGTCATTCATTTTGGGAGTCAGAGTCCACTTGTTTCACTGTCTTTAGATCATTAAATGTTCAAAAAAAAGTTGAATTATTTCTGCAAATCACTCTAATTTTAATGTTTGTTTCATATTATTAATTAGGCAATGGTACTGTTAAATAAGTAGTGCAAGAGACTTCATCAGAGTATTTTATGTGATTTTGTATCGTTATAATTGTGCATCAGAATCAGGATCAGAAAGAGCTTTTTTGTCAAGTGTGCTAGAACGCACAAGGAATTGGTCTCTGTGATCAGAGCTTCCAGTACAAAAAGTACAAACATAGTGCAACAATGTACAAAGTACAAACATAGTGCAGACATAAATAGAAAAAAAGAACATGAATAAATAACATTAGCATTTAAAAAAATAAAGATTTTTTTCTCCCTTTATACAGTGTTTAATGTGCATACTGCATGAGTTATTTAACGGTGGTTCAGGTGGTAAATGGCCTGGGCTTTTGGGGGACTGTCCTTTTGTCAGGCTGTTTTTGGCAGTTCATATATGAACTGTTATTAGAACAAACTTTATTCATTACTATTATTATTATTATTATTATTCATTCATTTTCTTTTGGGCTTAGTCCCTTTATTAATCTGGGGTCGCCACAGCGGAATGAACCACCAACTTATCCAGCATATGTTTTTTTACGCAGCGGATGCCCTTCCAGCTGCAACCCATTTCTGGGAAACATCCATACATACTCATTCACACTCATACACTATGACAATTTAGCCTACCCAATTCACCAATACCACATGTCTTTGGACTGCGGGGGAAACCGGAGCACATGGAGGAAACCCACGCAACCACGGAAAGAACATGCAAACTCCACACAGAAATGGCAACTGACACAGCCGAGGCTCCAACCAGCGACCTTCTTGCTGTGAGGCAAACATGTTACCCACTACGCCACCGTGGCGCCCTATTATTATTATTATTATTATTATTATTATTATTATTCATTCATTCATTTTTCTTCCGCTTAGTTCCTTATTCATTAGGGGTGCGCACAGCGAAATGAACCTCCACTTATGCAGCATATGTTTTACACAGTGGATGCACTTCCAGCTGCAACCCAGTACTGAGAAACATCCATACACACCCATACACTACGGCCAATTTAGTTTATTCAATTCACCTATAGCGCATGTCTTTTGGACACATGTTCCACAGATTCATTTATTTTTTTGAGGCCTTAATTTTATTCACTATTTATTGCCTGTCATCTCAGTCACAGAACAGCTGTGTGAAATCATCATTATGTAATAGAAACCATCAAGCGAACCCCTGGTGCTAAGAACGATAAAAGGTCACTGTCTCTGAAAATGTGTGAGCCATGGGTGAATGAAAACACATTTATATCATCTTCAAACAGACACAATGGGATGACATCATACTTGTGGGGAACAGAGTTGTCATCTTGGTCTGCTGATTTATGGGAGATTGGGCTTTGTTGTAGGGCTGCGCATTTCTCACTCAAGGTCTGTGTCCCATTATGCTTGAGAGAGAGAGTTAGGTTGTGGAGAAAATGGACCAGAAAGACAAAAGCAGCATAAAATTACCTGTGGAGGAGATAGACAAATTACTTTCTAGAGAAGCATCCCTCCCACTCCTCCTACTGAACTTCCCGCTCCGGTGGAGACTGATCTTCTATCATTATTTGCTGTTGAACCTCAGAAGATGAAAGCAGAAAAAAATGCAGTTTAAAAGAAAAACAGGTTCAGGCACCTAATAACTCTTCAGGCTCTTTGTGAAAAAGCCCACATGTAGCATGTTTTAATCACATTGTTGAGCATATCATTCTCTAGCTCAGCTGTAATGTTTTCAACACAATCTCAAAGCAATTTATAACTTTTTGATTTAATTGCTAATTTGTATTCATTTGTACAGTCTCATACATACATTTTAATGTTTTTTTTTATTGTCAGACTTATAAAATATCAGGGAAGTGAGAATTATATCTCTAAAGTATAACAATAACAAGAAAAACAACAATAACAAGAAAATAAACCAAATGATGTGGGTTTGTAGTAATGGGTTTACATAAATTAAAGCTATTACATAATCAATAAATAAAATAAATAAATAAATAAATAAATAAAATAAATAAATAAATAAATAAATAAATAAATAAATAAATAAATAAATAAATAAAATTAAAAGTTTCAAAAATTGAGTGCTTTTCTTGATTTAGTAAATCTAAGAGAGGAAACAAGTCAGATTTGCAAGTAAATGGGAAATTAAATAGGAGAATTAAAGCATTTTTTCTTATGAATAAAAAATGAACAATGTATTCAAAAGATAAAAACTTTTATTTAGGATTTTCACAGTAGTAATTATTGTCTCTGAGGACAAAAGACTTTGTCAAATTTGCAAACTTAAAAACATCAGAACTTAACTCCCAAAATATTTTTGTAACAACACATTTGAAAATAAACGGGGAGTTTTTTCCTCAACAAATCCACAAAATGACTTACAATTTAGTACGATTTGGTCATTCCCAATGAGGGGTAGGTTTAGGGAGTTTGGGGGTAAACCTCTATTTAAAAACAGTGTGTTTTCAGAAAAATTAAATCGTAAATTTTTTTACAAATTAGCCACTTTTCTGACAATACGTAAAATAGGTATGTTTTCTTGTGAGATGAGTGCTTCAGTGTTTATTTTTTATGTTTAGAATGATAAAGATATTGTAACATTTAATGCATCTGTTAGGATTTTTGGAATATTACCTTTCATGCATAAAGGAATGAGGCTGCTTGAAAATGTACAATAAAAGCTCAAATTGCTAAGATCAGATTGCATAGTAAGTAAGGCATAACTGACAATAGGCCTTTGAATTATTACAGATAAGAAAAAGTCAGGCCAGCATGGATAGATAGATGTGGATAGAGATGCTGGGGCATCCGGACCAAAAAAGAAAAGGATCATCCAGACTATCACCATGCGACAAGTCCAAAACCCAGGGTCTGTCATGGTATGGGGTTGTGTCAGTGCCCTAACTTGCAAATCAGTGATGGCACCATTCTTCTGACGTATTTTTAGATATTTGACAGGTTTTTTGTCCTCAAACAGCTCCAGTGTGTAGTACTAGTAGTAGTCCTTACACATCTAATGCAAAAAAAAAAAAAAAAAAAGATTAATAAATGGAAGGCTGTGAAATAATTCAGTTTAGTGATAAATGTGGTCAAGGTTTGCAAAGAACTGTCAGCATCAACTTTTAGCATCAATTATTCAACAGTCCTATAGTCAGCCCAGGTTCATTGGAGATATGTGCCCAAGGCTACATTTTTGAGAATCTAGAAAATGTACTTGGGGCTACATCTTGCAGTTTTTGTTTTCACAAATGCACTAGAGGCTGTCTTGTACATTTTTGACAATCTCAAGTATGTTACCGAGGCACGTTTTCTAATGTGCTATTTCTCGGTTCTCAAAAATGTAGCCCTGAGTGTATATTCTCAATGAGCCTGTGTTACCCATAGCATAATTGAAACGGTTGTTGTTGTTTTTTTTAAAGAATATTTTCTGAACTGTCAAAACAAGTTATCAAGAATTTCAGAATTTCACTTCTGAAACTGATCTACTTAGATCTGTAACATATTGAAATAATGCCAGCTGAGGATCTTCATTGACTGGACATAGACAATGGCAACTTTGACCTTGAACACTGTAGCTTGTTTGTGCTGTGAACATCATGTTGAGAAGAAGCATGTATTGTCAAAATAAAGCATTTAACTCACAATATAATAGCTAAAGCCTTGAAGTCACCTGCTTGCATCAAATCTGTGCTTTGTTGTCTATGATGAGGGAATTTGATACAGGACTGATGTATGTTATAATGTCACTCACATATTAGATCTTACTTCTATGAAATGATCATGCATGAAAGTTTTTGCTTACACACTCACACACACACACTTGCACATACAAACAAACTCTTTGCTCATGACATGCCTAACTGTGCAAGTTGATATTGGTCCAAGCAGTGGCACCGCTAGCAATTTTGGGCCCCATGAAAAAATATGAGGATGGGCCCTCTACTACCAACCTAGCTATCCAAACTCTGTCTGCAATGTAGTTATACTGACGTATGCAGTTTATTATTGATTTTGTCCACTACTTATCAGTATTTAGTAAGAGAACGGCCATGACTGTAGCTAGCAGATGATTTATTGTTCAAATGTAAATGTAGCACAAAAAAAGAAACAGTAATAAAATATTCACTGAAAATTCTACATTTCTAAACACACAAAACTATTTAAATAACTGTACTGCAATAGTGTCTCATACAATGTGCAATACACCTTTATTGAGGATTTTGCAAGCAAGAAGGCCAGGCGTTTGACACTTGGAATTTAAGTTACTGTCAGGTTAATCAACAGACCGTTTCAAATGTATTTATGTTGTGTTTATTTGGTTTGCAGTGTGCTGGATTTTGCACTCTGTTAATAAAAATCTGTTTAATTTTTTTTTTTTTTTTTTTTTGCCGGCAAGAAGGCCAGGGTTTTGCCATTTAAGTAATGGTCAGTTTAAACAAAAGAACACTTCTTATTTATGGGTCTCATTGAAGTATAATTTTGTGTCTTATTGATTTAGTGTATAGTGTGTCATTTGGGATGCAGCTCATGAAATAAATGACCAAAATACCAAATAACAGCCTACCTGGCATGAGTGTAAACACATTCACCATCGGGAGGCGCTATAATCACTCGTTGTGTGAAATGTCCATCAATACACACTTCTGTTTTACCGGCTGAATGAGTGCATCATCCGGGTAATTAAAGTGCATTTATTGTTAGAGTTTCCAGTGTGAACGCACTACTTACACTATTTATAATTTAAAAAATGGCATAGAATAGTGCATAAGTATGCGATTTGGGACGCAGCTGATGTTAACCTCGAGGTCATCGCTGCTTTGACAGTTTACCTGACGATCGCACTTAACTCTCTTCCCGCTACTGACGGACTGAACCATACAGCGAAAGGAGGGGGGTGCAGTTTGACCGTGACAGTTGTGACAGACTCGAGGCGCAGATATAAGCCGTATTTTTATTTTTTATTTCTAATAAATTGTTTTCCTTGTAATTTAGAGATACATTCATAATTTATATTACATTATAGTACTGTTATTAATTATAAAGCAGATCTCTGTGGGCCCCTAGAGTTCATGGGCCCTTAGAATCGTCCTAACTTCCCCCCCTTAGCGGCGCCCCTGGGTCCAAGAGCAGGGCTGGAGACGTCTGTTAAAATGATTTCATTATGATTTTACAGAGGTAGTTCACACAAAACTGAAAAAAAAATTGTCATCTATTTTTCCACTTGCTCAAAACTTGTTCCAGACATCCATAATTTTTTTGTTTTTTAATTTTTTTTACTATGGATGTAAATGGCTGCTTTTCTCCAAACATTCATCCGCATCTTGTTTTGTGCTCAACAGAAGAAAGAAATTGCTAAAAGTTTAGAGCCTCCTGCAGTCTCATGTTAGTGTGAGGAAACGGTGAGGAAATTAACAATTTTGGGTGAACTGTGGCTTAAGAAAAATATTTGAAAAACAGAAAATGCTTTTGCCATTAATAATGACAGACAAAGTTTGATGTTCATATGCCAAAGCATTGCTGAAATGCAGTCTCCAGTTCGTTTTTGCATCATATCTGTAAACAATTAAGAATATCAAAAAGCTTTTAAGAAACCTTTGCCCTTATGGTCTGATTAAGAGAAATGGTGTGGGAGAAATCACTAATGGTGCAGCTAATTGTTAAAAAAGTTTCACTATGACCCTGTTACCAAATACATATCAAAGAGAAATATTTAATTAATGCACATTTTTTCATCTGAAATGTGTTTTTTTTCACAGGTATCTGGTCACTGCTTTAGAAGAACAGTTTGGTTTCTTTTTTAATAAGCCTGGAGATTATCTGAGTAGCAAAAATTGGAGGAATGGTTCAAACATTATTAGTAAACATTGGTGATGGTGGCGCTGTAGAAAACAAAGGGTGTTCACCCAAAATTGAAAATTATGTTATTAATAACTCACCACAATGATGTTCCTACCCCATTGTTCATCTTTGGAAAAATGGTTTTGCTCACTTAAATCTTCCACTTCAGACCAGAGTACACATTTACTACAAACAATACGACATTTGCTGGGGGTGTGGAGACTTGGTGAGGGTGTGGAGAGACCTCCCTCGTGGTTGTGAAGTGCTTTGGGTGTATGGCCATACACAACAAATGCGCTATATAAATACATTTATTAACAATTAACGTTGGAGCAAGTTGGGCTGATTCAGCAAGTCGAATCAGTGTCTATGGCGAAAAAGAGTGCTCTGATTGGTTATTCAGCAGCAAATTGGAGTGCTCCTTCTTGACCTAAATTGTTTACTTTGCATCACATCAGTTTTTGTTCTCATCTGAAGTGATGTAACAAAGTATCAAATTCTAGTCAAGGAGCAACACACAGAAGCTGGCTGTAATTTCTATACATTTCTTACTTATTTGCAAACGACATGGATTAGGCTATTAGACATATTTGCAAGTAGTGAGTGACATTTACTGTTATAATGGTACTAAACACTGCTTTGTTTAAATTTGAATTTATTTATTAGCATAAACCTCTTCAAAGGTACCATCTAGTTTTCAAGGGGGTCCCACAGCTTGGGGTTTACCCTTTGTCTGTGTGGGTCTCATTTTCCAGTTTTCCTTTGTGGAATGAGAAAACAAATGACTGTCCCTTGTGTGTGGAAAGACATGTCTTCTCACATAGGCACAAAATGAACACTCTTGTTTCAGTCGGCTGCTGTTTGTTCAAGCACAGCATTTTAGTCCGGACGAGATCAGATGTTGTTGACGCAACATGGACAACATAGCTGATTTTTGTCATTGCTATGTCTGGGGTCAGCTTGGTGTGTTCCAGCCTTAATGGCAATGCATCATGCTGCTTTAACCTACACATAAAATGTTTTGACAATGGGACCATTGCTGTCCATGGAGAATAAGGGAGCTCTCTGATTTAATTCAAAATATCTTAATTTGGGAGTATTTAAAAACAAATTTAAATTTTTTTGGGTGAACTAACACCTTTACATATTTGTCTAATTTGGTGTGATAAGTACTGAGATTGTCCTTCATCTCTATGCCAAATATCAGAACTTTTGGGCAAGTGGAACGTTTTGATTAAATGATTGATTGATTGATTGATTGATTGATTAATTGATTGATAGAATTTTTTCCATAAAATAAAGAGGAATCAATTGTTCATTATATATATCATAGAGGCATGGAGTATTTTTGGAAATAGGCTTATTTTATTTGTCACAATTGAATTAAAAAAGAGTTTTCCCAGTCTGGCATAAATCACCGAATCAGATTAAACCAGTAGCATCTGGCTCAAAAAGATTTTTTTAAAATCATTTTTTATATTTTTGATAATTTTATAAAAAAATTTGATCATATTTTAAACTTGACTCTTCTGTAGATTTTCATGTACTAAGACTGACATAAACTTACATACTATTGCACCTGCTTGAGCCATGATACGGTAGCAATAGTCCTTTATTATTTTAACTATTAATTACTCCACAGTGAAAGTATACTTCCTATAGCCTTATCGACCTAAAAAAAGGTTCATTATGTAACTACATTATGTAGTACATTATGTAACTACAGAAGGGTCAAGCTGTAAATAGGAAAATTATTAAAACTTCAGTGATCTTTGCTAAGTTATGCAAAAAGTGTTCCTGCAAGACAGAGATTGGCTGAATGAATTAAAAAAACTGTAAAACTCAATTGTTTAACTCTAGGTGACCTGTAAAATAAGTCTATTTTGGAAAAGGTGAAGTGTTTCTTTAATGGTGTTGTTAACTAAAAAAGAGCCAAAAAAGAAACTTTCAAGCAATCATCCAAATTTCCCTAGTTACCAGATAGAGCGCTGCAATTGCTTTTGTTTTGTTCCAAAGCATTAGTCGGTTGTGTTTGTTTGAAACCTGGCTTTCTGTTGTTTTTGGCCTCAATTTGAATCCATACCGTGTATGAAAATGTTCATGGTGGTAGGGTGTGAAAAGGTGTGTGTGTACTGTAGGTGTGAGCATATTTGTTATGATCTGCAGGAACTATAGTAACCATGTGTTATTTTTTTCAGACAACTTTACTGGATTCTGAGGCAGTTCATGGCTCGACTTATAAACCAGAGGTATGTATTTATATTTAATGTGTTGTATTTATACACTGTATAATATTTGCAGGTGAAGAACCTTACTGCTCAAATGTTAAATATGTGTCATCAGTCTTGTCTGTGACTGAAGACATTTATTGTGTTAAACTTTAGTGGAAAGACATGCTGGGTGATTTTGCCCATATTTCTATAACACTTTATCTGTCATTGCTCTGGATATGTTTTTCTTCACAGTCATGGTTTAGATAAATTCTACCACAGATGTTTGAGGTGGGGTTATGAGATGTAAAATAAGGGCATCGTTTCAAAGGGAAATTCAACCTCTGTGATTCTAAGCGAAAAAATAAATAAAAAAGCTGGAAAGAGTGCTGCCCACATCTCAAGATTCAGACATGTTGTGTGCGTGTGTGTGTGTGTGTATTTACGCATTTGAATTGCAATATGAGTCCTTGATCTTTGCTTCAGCTACTTTTACTGTTGAAACTATGCAGTGCAGCGGTGCTTTGATTGACATTTTCAGTGGTTATATATACAGCGGTTGGACAATAAAACTGGCCAATTTAGTTTTGGAGGTTTCTAAATTTGACCAGCCTGGTGGCCAATCTTCATTGATTGCACATTCCAACAGTAAGAGCAGTGTGTTTGTTACATTTGTAGAGCAATAGCACAGTTTTGCTTAGAATATTGCAATGGATACAACATTATGAGTGTCATATCAGAGTTCAAAAGAGGACAAATTGTTGATGTGCTTCTCGCTGCCGCATCTTTGAATAAAAAAAGCAAGTCTTTGTGTTGTATCAAGAGCCACAGTATCCAGGGTAATGTCAGCATACCACCAAGAAGGACGAACCACATGCAACAGGAGTAACTGTGGATGCAAGAGGAAACTGAAAGGGGAGAGCACCTCAACTCTCCAGTTTTCACCAAAACTGTTCGTCGGTAGCTCCACAGGGTCAATATGGCTGGGCTGCCATAGCCAAACCTTTGGTCGCTCGTGCCAATGCCAAACATCGATTTTAATGGTGCCAGCAATGAAAGTCTTGGGCTGTGGACAATGTAAAACATTTATTGTTCTCTGATGACTCCACCTTCACTGTCTTTCCCACATCCGGGAGAGTTAAGGTGTGGAGAAGCCCCAAAGAAGCGTGCCACCCAGATTGTTGCATGCCCAGAGTGAAGCATGGGGTTAGATCAGTGATTGTTTGGCCTGCAATATCATGCCATTCCCTGGGCCCAAAACTTGTGCTAGTTGGGCACGTCACTGCCAAGGTCTACTATGGCTGAGCAGTGTATCAGGATGATAATGCACCAATAAGAGTGGTTTGATTGAACATCTCCCATGGCCTGCAGACTCACCAGATTGAATATTATTGAGCCACTTTGGGGTGTTTTGGAGGAGCGAGTCAGGAAATGTTTTCCTCCAGCGGCATGACGCTGTGACCTGGCCACTATTCTGCAGAAGAACGGCTCAAAATCTCTTTGCCCACTGCGCAGGACTTGTATCATGTCATTCCCACAATGAATTGATGCTGTACTAGCCGCAAAAGGAGGCCCTACACCATACTAATGAATTACTATCACCAAATGGTTCATGCGGTTCAGATTTTTAAAAAAACATTTTTGCTGTTAATTCACATTCTCAGATCATCCAAGATGTAGACTTTTTCTTCAGAAGGATGTTCAAGATGATTTTTAGCTGAAAGTGTGGAGTCAATAGTATAAGGTGGCAGCTTTGTACAGTTGAAACATGTATACCATTTTTGCCAGCAAAAATGGTGTTCGTAAACACCCGTCTGAAGCTAAAAGCAGTGGTCTCCAAACCAATATTCTGCAAAGTCCAGCTACAAACCCAGTTAAACAAACCTTAACCAGCTAATCAAGTACTCAACTCACAAGAGGTTTATAGACAAGTATGTTAAGCAGGACCAGACACTGGCTAAAATCACAAATGGGATGCCCTATGGTCTGAACTTAACTGACACTCATTCGTTAGTCATTGTAAGATTGAGAGACTGCACATTAATATATCCCATTTGTTTTACCTGACCAGTATTTGAGGCTAAGAGTATATATCATCATTCATGATCAGGAACTCACATGCCATAAAACTGATACAGTATGTTAAAAATGATGTTTATTAGTACTTCAAAGAATAGGAGTACTTTGTAAAACACTTGCAACTGTGACTGTTTTAAATTTTGTTTTAAAGGGGTGTGATGTTCTGTCAGTCCCTCTTTCCTCTCTTCAACCCCTAGAAATGGTAAAGCTGCCATCTACTGGTCTGAACTTATTATGATTGTAGCATTAGTATTTACATAAAACAAATTATTACAGAAGTCCATAAAAGTATTTGGATGTGTAATGGATAGGGGATAGAGTACTTTTTAAAAATGGTTCCACATTTGACAACCTGAAAGTGATATTATATTAATATTAGTGCTGGGTAAAGATTAATCACAATAAATCACATCCAAAATAGAAGTTGGTTTTGACAAAATAAATGTTTGTACTGTTTATATTTATGATGTATATAAAAATACACGGACGCATGCATATATTTGAGAAAATGTTTATTTATATTTAGATATAATGTGTATATGAAACAAATTATGTAAAATATTATATCAATTATAATCTATTAAATACATTTAAATATCTATGCAAAAGGTTTTTTTATGTATGTGTGTATTACATATAGAAAAATATGTAATACACATATAGTTAAAGTCAGTATTATTAGCCCTCTTGAATTATTTGCACCCTGTATGTTTTTTTTTTCTCAATTTCAGAAAAGAAGATTCATTCAACACATTTCTAAACATAATAGTTTTAATAACTAATTTCTAGTATTCATTTTAAAGTACAATTTAAAGGCTTAACTATGTTAATTAGGCAAATTATGGTAATAAGACTATTCATTGTATAACAATGGCTTGTTCTGTAGACAACTGAAAAAATATATATTGCTTAAGAGGGCTAATCATATTGACCTTAAATTTTTTGCTTTGATTCGAGCCAAAATAAAACAAATAAGACTTACTCAAGAAGAAAAAATATTATAGGAAATACTGTGAAAAATTCCTTGCTCTGCTAAACATCATTTTGGAAAATCTGAAAAAGAAAGAAAAATTCATTGGAGGGCTAATCATTTTGACTTCAAATGTATATTTTATGTCAAAACTAACTTTTATTTTGAATGCAATTAATTACAATTAATCATTGCTTAGCACTAATTAATATAATTTAGTAATAATCGTTCTTTCTATTATACTGTATATGAATCAGTGGAATAATTTCATTTGTTTTTTGGTCATACATATTTATTTCAAGCAGCGGAAGTTTAAAAAAAACCTTTCTCTCTCATGCAGTGTTTGTGATTGGGTAATCTTTTTGATTTATTAAGTAATTGTGTTTTGTCTGGGTGAAAAGTTTTCTTTTCAAAAGTTTATTTTTGGGCCTCAGTATACGGTTTGAAAAAAATATATCTGGAAAAAAGAAATGAAGCATTTTTATTTGTTATTGTAAGTTACGCTTAATTCTCTCTCTTTCTCCCCACTACACACACTTTTCAAATTTAAATTTATATTCATACTGTTTTATCTTTACCAGAACTGTCCAGCAATTTAAAATATTTAATTTACTCATAAATATTTTAACATGTTTGTGTCAGTGTTATTCTATTTTACATTTGTATTAATATATAGTATAATTTAGATTTTTTTTAAGTATGTATTTACCCCAATTATTTTACTTTTAATTTAACCTGAATAAAAATAGAAATATTTCTTTGAAGCTGTGAACTCTTAAAACAGATCTGTTAAAAACAACGCAACCTGTGTTATTTCTTAACACACTAGTTAAAGACAACACATTTGTGTTATTTAGAACTTAACCAATGTGTCATTCGTTTTAACACAGACAGTGTGTTAAATTATTTAACATACCAATGTGTCATAAATCACGCATTTTGTGTCTGAAATGTGCTTTATTTTTTACCACCATTTCAAGATTCATGTATTACTTAAAGCTATTTTTAAAATATCTATATATTTACTACTATGTGTGGTAAAAATTGCATTGCTGCTGCTGAAAACTCTTTACGAAAATGAAATACTCGTTAAGATCTACTTTTTTTTGCTGTAATTTCTTGGAAAGTTTAGCAACTGTGATCTCAAAATGCATAACTAGAGTTAACATTATGTCTTATTTATTATGACTTTGGTTATTTGTTGTTGTTGTCATAGTTAGGCATTTACGTACAAATAACAAATTAGAAGTTTAAGACAAACGTCTTAGTTAATAGTTTGTTAATAAAAGGATTTGTTCCATAAAATCAACTGTAACTACACTGAAAAAATTTATTAATCCGGGGTCGCCACAGTGGAATCAACCACCAACTTATCCAGCATATTTTTTACGCAGCGGATGCCCTTCCAGCCGCAACCCATCTCTGGGAAACATCCATACACACACATTCACACTCATACACCACGGACAATTTAGCCTATCCAGTTCACCTGTACCACATGTCTTTGGACTTGTGGGGGAAACCGGAGCACCCGGAGGAAACCCACGCAACCATGGGGAGAACATGCAAACGCCACACAGAAATGCCAACTGACCCAACCGAGGCTCGAACCAGCGACCTTCTTGCTGTGAGGCGAACGTGCTACTCACTACGCCACCGTGGCGCCCTGTTTTATGTCCAATCCAATTAAATTTGTTACATTAACTCACACTGTAAAAAGCGATTAGTTAACTTAATTTAAAAAGTGAGTAAAATCACATAAAAACACTAAGTTAAGTAAGTTAAGTCAACTAACAGATTCAAGTTACAATAGGTTTACAGTACTTACATTATTTTTAAGTAAAGTCAACTTGTTGCTTTTAAGGCAATTGGTTTAATCGCTTAAAGTAACTAATCACTTTTTACAGTGCAGTGGGTTTGTGTTGGGACAACATGAATGAATTGTGTGGAACCCAGCAAACCCCTTTACAGTGTATACACAGTATATTCCCATTTACACATAGTTTACAGATGGCACTTTCTAACACTAGAGGGCAGTGTCTGACAGCAGTAGAAGCTTTACAGGCTTTCCCTCCCACAGCTCAGATACTGCTGCTGATGCTGCTGTATCCAATGTCTTCATAAACCAAACATGTCTCAGATCACGTCATAACATTTTAACCCAGACTAGCTGATGGCCTCTGATTTGACCATTCCAGCAGCTCCTCCAGAGGACACTAGTGCTCAGCGAGTCAATAACTGTGCCATATTAAATATTTGGCTCGGCTGATCAAATTTTATTGAGCTATTTCAATTTGGCAGACTCTGCACAGGGCAAACACTCAGCCCACAGAGGGAAGTAAAGCAGCAGGCTGTTGCGGAGAATATAAGAACACAGGACACATTTCCGAGAGCTCAGATGTCATGCTGAAGAACTGAAGTTTAGGGAATTCTCACTGCTATATACAGTATGAGGACCATGAAAGTATGCAATTAAAAAAAAATGTTGCATGCACTTTTGAGTATTTGCAATTGTGCAATAATAAAACGCAATTAAGTTTCATGGTCAATCAGCATAATTGACATTTCTGTAAAATTGATTTCTATACTTGGTGATTTGTACTGTACCGAAATGTACAGTATACTGTAACATGAGGTGATCAGACCAATTATTGTTTAATTTACAATTACATTTTTTATAATTATACTTATTTTACACATGTAATATAAGTCTGAAATATGTGTGACTTTGTTTTGGTATAGAAACTTACCCTGAATGACATTTTAGGTGTCTTATATTCTGTTCAGTAAATTGTGTAAAACATGTATGATAGTCATTATGTTTTATATATAAAAGTTATCATAAATAAGTTAAAATAAATTTGAAATCTTAGTTTTATTTTTTTATGCATGGCATGCTTTTTAAACACATACATGCAATCATAGATATCTACATTTTTCTGATTTAAATCCTGCTAAACTTGTGTTTTATGCATATAAGCACCATCCTCAAAAACTGAAAAACTATTTATTGTAATTTTTTAGGAGTGTTATTGCATTAAAAACTCACCAGGTGCATTAAAAACATAAATCAAGAGATTATTATTTTTTTTAATCATAAATTTCCATCATATTGGAACATTGATGCTCATGAAGTGTGGAGATTTCTTTCTCCCTCGTTCTCCAGTCTTTCTAATGCTTTAATTATTTCTGTGAAAGCCGGAGATCTAGACAGATGCATTGATGCATGCTCTAAGACAATTTGATAGCTTATATTAACGGAAAAAGAACTGAACAAATGTAGAAGCTTTTTATACCTGGAAAAAGGAACTAAAGCAAAGCTGAAATAACCCATGAATAAATGTTTAAAGCTAATATAAGGATAGAGATTTTTTTCTTTCCCCCCCAAAGCTTTAATAATCTGAGAAACATTTAAACCGTTTTTCCGATTTTATTACATCATTGCATGTTGTTACATAACTAACATAACTCTCCTCTTTGGTTCCATTCAGCTTTTCAAAGCAATGTAACTAATATTGGAGTCTGGGAAAGTCTTGCATCGGTAATTACCCCCAATGTCATCAACATTTCCCCACTGTGCTGGCACGAATTCCCAGCCATTTATTTCCTGTCCTTTTCATGCTGGAGGGAGGCTGGATTTAGGATGAAGGTCTTGGGAGTCACATGGAGCAAAGTTTTTGATTGATGTCCAAAAGCCCTTACTACACTGTTCTCAGGCGTGTAGAGTAGACTAGTGCTGAACTTCTGAATGCAGCCGAGAAGTAGATTGTTTTTCAATTGCGTTCATTTGTTCTGGTGAATTTGTCCGCTGCTTTTATTGTTTTCGTTTTTTATCATGTTTCAAACCTCCAGCCGGCGTCAGGTCGTTTAAACTTCTCCTGCGGCAACTTTGAAGACTTTTAGGAAGACAATCGACATGACTGAGGAGAGCAAAGCCGAACACAGAGCCGAAAGCGGGAAAGATTTAGAGAAGCAGCTTCGTTTGAGAGTTTGTGTTTTGAACGAACTTCTGAAGACCGAACGGGATTATGTTGGGACGCTGGAGTTTCTTTCGGTAAGTGTGACTTTTCCGTCGCCTGTATAGCATGTCTACATCTAGGCTCTATATTCATTGACTATAAGGTGAACACAAGTTATATTGAGATAAAACCTACCTCAAGAGCGCACATCTTTGGGATCATGGGCGCGTTCACGAGAGACCAGAACTCTGCGCGCGAAATGTGAACGAACTGGAGATTATAAAGTTATGCTTCACTTATTATTATTTTATTATAGTGAAAACAAACGTCCAGTTTTAACGTCCATTTTATAGGTGATGTTGGGATCCAGTCTGTTAAAGTAATCTAACTCACATTTTAACATTAACAACACTGTAATAATTTTTTGTAATTTTCTGATAGTCAAAAAATCTCTCCACTGTGAAAAATGCAGGGTTCCACACAAATCATTCATGTTGCCCCAACATAAACCCATTAAGTAGCAAATTTAAGTGGATTGAGCATAATACAATTAAGTTCCCCTCCAAAATCTCATGAATTGTCTTAATAATCAAATGCTAAAAGAAATAACACTTTTGTCGCATCACACACTTTCAGTATAGGCTGTACTGAACATACTGTCTGTTTAGTAAGCTGGGAGTGAGCGAGAAGCAGCAGAGGTCTTGTGGTGAACCTCAAAACCCATACTTTGCCATGTCTGTCAGTCCTGCTGATCGCTTTAGTTTGTAGCTCTATCTAACTGAAAGAAAACACAGAGCAATTTGTCTCAATTTCTTGTGTGCTTCTTGTTTTTTAAACACTTCACTCCAGTTCATGTTGACCATAAGCCCACAGTCAATGTTTGGTTTCATAGAGAAAATGTCTATTGCTCAGAGGGTTTATAACTCTAGACACGAGTTGTCAGTTGTTTATTATATGTACTTTTTTCTTGTACTGTTGAAACTGTAGTTTGGATAAATTGGACATTTACAGTAGGATTACGATATGTTTTTGCATTCATATGAATGCACATTTGAGTTTAGATTGAATGTTACTCTGGAAAAATGAGCACAGTTGTGACATTGTTGAAAACGTTATGAAACTCTAAAAATCAATTGCAGTTTTTTGTAAGGATAAACATATGCATGCTTTCACACATGGCCTGATGTTTTGGAACCTGACACATTTTTTTTTTTTTTTTTGTTATTATTGGATTGTTTCGGCACCAAAACAATTGTGTCAAGGTCTCCTGGACGAGGTGGTTTTAGTCCACATGAAAACAAACTCTGGTGCAGTTTACTTGTGGTGAGAAAGCAATCTGACCCAAACGGATCAACAAACCATGTTTAATAACAATGTATGATGAGTTATTACATACATTATATTAAAAATAGCAGTGTTTGTTTTCCTAATGTCTGAAAAAATGAACTTGAAGCAAAGTGACCCTTCGCAAGACCCACTTCCCTTGCTGTGGCCAACAACTTTTGCTACCAGCCACAGTGAATCCACGGACAATTCATCCTCTCCCTGGGGACATAATGAATAATTTATGGAAAGAAAAAAACTGACATGCTGATTTCAGACAGCAGCAGACAGAAACATCTATAGTTTGCATTGAAATTAAATATTCAGGACATAAAAATACTTCAACATGAAGAAAAAAAAAAGATGAAGTTATAAGCTTACTATAAGATCACAGAGTAAAGCTGAATCAGAACATCACCCAATGAATGAAAAAAGCAACAAGCAACTGCCTAGAAGTTAACAATCTTGGACAGATTTAGAACTTTTTAGAACAATTTCAGAACAATTGTCCAAAACACATCAAAAATAATAAAATACAGACAAAGGCTTGCTCCTTGGCCTTGATACTGGAATAGGTGCTCATGATAGATGACTGCCATTGACAATCTTCGGTCCGTTTAGAAATATTGCTTGATGGCATTGTTTGGAAGCATTGCATTAAACTGAATTAAGCCAAGAAAAAGTCGCAGCTTTATTGTAATCATTTTAATGTCTGTTTTTGAACAAAGTGAACAATCTTCGAGTGTGAAAACACTCTTAAACTTGAGCAGAAATCTTCATTTGATCTTTTTGTCATTGAAGAGAAACTACACAGAAATCAGCACTGAAACTTACATATGAAAAATGTTCTAAATGCGTGATTATAATCTCCATACTGGATGTCTCTAGCAGAGATGCATCTGCATGTGATTTGCCAAGGCTCAGTGAGCAGGGTAGGTAAATGCTTTTGAGTATGAGCCAAAAACTGAGGCAGAGCAGGTGGACTGAAAGTGAAAACCTCAGACTAGCACGCTGTGGGACTGTACCAACTAATATCATTTCTGCCTCTACTGGAGGAATGGAAAACTGTTAGCCTTTTTTGCTTGACAGGAATTGAAGGCAGGAAGGAAATGATTATTTATTGCTTGTGTAATGCCTTTTTTTCAGACACACAAGCAAAAAAAATCTTTAAATGAGAGAATGGATAATTACTTGTCTATGTTTAAAGTCTGGATCTACATGTAAATACAAAAATTGAAGGGAGCAAAAAAAAGCACAGGACGTCAACATGATGTCAGATTGATACTGTACTCCAAAGTTGCGGGACGTTGGATTTTGTTTGAAAATCGGGTGAATGAAAATTGGGTTTATGTTGGAACCCAACGTCAGTCCGACGTCAATGTCCAACATCAGACAGACATTGCATTTTGGTTACTTTCGAATGCTACCTAAAAACAACAAAATATGAACGTCTAATGATGTTACAGCTTGACGTTGTGTGGACGTTACCAATATGACAATATGGATTTTGGTCACTTTTCAACACACCCTAAAATCAAAATATTAATGTCATTATTGTCATTATTGGAAGCCAAAGTAACATTGTCCTTAGATGCTGGCGAACTAAATTTAACATAATATTAACATCTTATAACATTTTATGCCTGCTGGGAAGAAAAAGTAAAAAAAAAAAAGTTTAAAGGTTGTGTTCTTTTGAATTGTTCAATGCAGCAGTAGTTGTTGAGGTGACCCCTGTTTGTTTCTTTACAATACATGCAGTATATTCATTTAATTGTTCAAGCGTAAAACGAAATGAAAGACTGTTTTAACCACTAGAGCCATCAGTAGCAACAGGCTAGCACAGAAATTCCATTGAAAATCCTGGGGTAAAATAAACTGTCATATTTTAAAGACATGGTGGGGGAAAAGAAAGTTAATGCAATGCTTCTTGTCCGACCTAAGACCCACTTTATATTGTAAATCTAACAGGCAGTGAAGATCACTGATTTTTAAAGAAATCAGATCTTAAATGCAACAATTTTATAATGGAAAGAGGGCTGCCTGGCTGAAAATTAAAAGTCATTAATATAGCCCATTGCCCGTTGCACATGCACAGATGAAAAAAATGAAAGATGTCAACTATATGATGACTGAAATTGACTTGAAAATGGACTTAAACCAGGGGTGCTCGACGCTGTTCCTGGAGATCTACTTTCCAGAATTCAGCTCCAACCCTAATTAAACACATCTGAGCCAACTAATTAGGACCTGATCAGCACTTGATAATTACACACTGGTATGTTTGATATGGGTTGCAACCAGTGGCGTAGCGGCCCGCATGATGGGGGGCCCTGCGATCTTCAGTTCGCGCGATCTTAACTCACCGCCTCTAAATAACACCCCTCAGCTCTAACACTGCCGTTGCCGCTGCATACGCGGCCCATACGCGCCGCCCCCGGTCTACACTTTGCGCTATCATAAGCGCGCACTCCCCGCACGCGCCGTCCTGCCTGGTCTTCACAATGACCTCCAATAACAATAACCGCCATAACTCTTGCAGGTGGGCCAACGCATGTTGCGCTACGCCACTGGTTGCACTGGATTCTGTAGGAAGGTAGATCTCAGAACAGGGTTGAGCACCCTTGCCTTAAACAATGACTGTTCTCACTACAGAATGTTAAGTTTTCAAAAACGCTGCTGGAGTAAGCCACATTTTTTATTTGCAGGGTGTACGGTAGAATCCTTTTCACAGTGTAATTCACATCTTTTGAGTATTTTAGAAGTGCTTCTCTTTACCCATACTTTCAGGGGTATTTAAAACAAGATGCTTTTATTGTACATTTACTATGTTTTTTTGGCAAATAATGGTACTTAAGTAGGATTTGTCAGTTTTGAGCACAATTGCAACCACTGTTACCAGATAATTTCCAATTGGATTGCATTTCTAACCTCACAATTAGTTTTATTGCCAGAGCTAAAGTGATTTCATCATTCTAACTGAGGTGAAAAAGTGCTTCTTTTGATGTTGAAAGCTTGCCGTTGTACCCCCAAGTGTGATGAAGAGGTCAAGGAGGGAACTTTATCAATCCAAGTCACTGGGAAATATCACACACATGCTCTCAAGGATCAAAGTCTCCATGGGTGCCACTGCAGGTCTGTAACTGATCGCTTTCAACTGATCATCTTCCACAGTAATGCCCATATGCCTTAACCAGAATTCCTTAATGTCTGGATGAAGAAAAACAATGTTTTAGACACGGAAGCCTGTGCAAAAGTGAAGTTACTCAATAACAACAGTACAGGGTAGAAGACAATGGCTGTCGGGGAGGTGGTGTTTCATGGCCTGGAGGGCCCAGATGACTGGTGCCATGCTGAACAGAGGGCATTTTGTGTTTGTGAGAATTTGATGAAGGGGGTCGCTTCCAGACAATATGGCTCCCCGTTGGAACCAGCCTGGAGGTATTGCCAGGAGGGGGACCATGACGCGGGAGCCTGGGCTCTTTGCCCTCTGTTGTAAAGTACATTTCCTGGTGGAGGAATTCCGGAGAGGTTAGAAGAAATTAGGAAACAATGGCGGAGAAGTTGCCTTGTTTGAATCCAGGGGAGGGTTCAGATCAATTTAATGGACTTTATCATTCATGCTTCATTAGTTCTTGGAGAAAAAGTTTTTTTTGAAAGTTGCTATTTAGTAAAATACCAGCTGCACCGATTGACAGTTACTTGGCATGAGGTGCAGTTGTGTCTGGCTATCAGATAAGCCAAGAACAGTGTCTGGCAATTCACATGAGATGGAGGAAGTCTCTTAAAAGATCTCTTGCAAGATATCCCTAGAATGGCTTATGTAACAGCTCGATATAGATCTGATAGTGGGAGGTTTCAGATACTCATGTTTATATTTGTTAACTGGAGGCTAAGAATGGTTATCCTCTGTAAGAAGTGCCTCACTGAGGGAAACAGAGCTTATTTTTGTGCTGTTTTACTGTGTATACCCTATATATGTCACTCAGTGGATATGCAGTCGAGCAAATGAGAAGTACAGCTCACCAGAATAAGCACTTGTTGAGCAAACCTAACAGGAGTGGATTGGGTAAAACCTTTCATGTTCTACTTTAGTACGAAAACAGAGCCATGCCACTGCATAATGTGTTCTCTGGAGTTTTAACTCTGGATTAAGTGGTCCCTCTGCAGCGTTTTGCTTTCGCAATACCCCTGTGGGTTTAGAGGAATTGACCACCCAATGTACTTTTGTAAGGCTTAATAATAAAACTTCAAAAAGGGATTTTTGCACCACAAACTGCAATTACTTTTACTTCGCTATTGGGGTAAACACAAGTTTTAAAAGTCCCCGTAGACATTTCTTGGTCTATTTAGAAATTTGTTTGAAGATGATGTGGTGCAGTTTTGAAAATGTTGGATTCCCACTGTTTGACTCATTAGCACAAAAATAGCAGAGCAGCTTGCCCACAAACACATTAAACCTAGTGCTGGCTTAAATTATTAAACAAATGCCTAATTGGGTGTTTACACTTGGTTACTCCATGTGCTTTTTCTCATATCAAAAACATACCGAACAGAAACTTAACGTTTATGTTGCATTTGATTACTCAGAAGGTGGATACAAAATGTGATGCATCAGTTGATGAAATTCATCTTGTCATTCAGACCACATGCATTACTTCCCTCTTTCCAAACATGTTAAACTTGTGCATGTAAACAACAGGAAAAAAGATTAGCAACCTCTCCTAAAGGCCCGTTCACGCCAAGCATGATAACTATATATAAAACAATAAATATAGAGTTCTAAAAATTATTCTAAGTGTAAAACAACTGCAGAGTTCAGACTTCAACAGTAATGATGATTATGTAGAGAAATTCTTTTGTTGGGATCACTTTCAGTTATGTTTTCTCAGCTAAATCATGTGATAAAACACAGTAGTCAGAGTCCACTGAAACATAAAGAGCTCACATATTTTAAGCAACATTGTGGATAAGCACACTGCTTGATGTTAAGCTCTCTTTAAAAAAAATAAAAGATTTTTTAAAGATTATTACTTTCTTGGAAACAATTGGTTATACATAGGAAAGAAATTCAAAGTCAGTGTGCACACATCTAGGAAATTTTAAAGGCAAGTGCTCGACCAAGCCAAATACAATAGAAAAAGTTAAAAAAATCAGCACATCCACTAGCTCTGAGAAGACAAATTTAATTGGACACCATTTCAACCCACATGGTCTTCATCAGGTCACATGATGAAGACCATGTAGGTTGAAATGATTTCCAATTTCACGTCCTTTGAGAGCTAGTGTGGATGTGCCGATTTTTTTTCGACTTTTTCTATTGTGTTTGGCTTTAGCACTTTTTCTAAAGAAATTTAAAAATCCATGAAAGTTACAGTATGCTATATGGGTGTTTCCCAGTGATGGATTACAGCCGGAAGGGCATCCGCTGTGTAAAACTTATGCTGGATAAGTTTGCAGTTCATTCCGCTGTGGCTACTCCAGATTACAGTTTTTCCATCTGCTTACACACATTTTCAAAACAGTGTCTCCTTTTTTTCAAACTCTACACAGAGTTCTCCAAACTGCACACACAAAATGCAAAACACCTCACATTTCCTTCAAAATCTGACACTGCATTAAAAATGCCATAAACACATGTCAGAATGAAGCGTTTAAATATCAAACACGTTTTTCATAATAGTAAATGTTTGAAAATAGCATGTAAACACGGTTGTTCTAAATGTAAAGATATTTGCTTTTTCAAAGGCTTAAATTTACAATTCTATATATTGTGTCATACAGTGAAAGTAATCTGCTGAGAGAAATAAGACAAACATGAAGAAAAAAAAAAATTATTACGGGCTTCATACACTTTCCAGCACCAGGCTGAGAAGAAAAACTCTGTACAGTAGCTGCGTCCCAAATGACACACTATGCACTTATGCACTATGTACTTATGCACTTACACACTCAACAGTATAGTACATGTATGTAGTGCTGTCCCAGATGGAGCACTAATATTTTTTACTAAGGGGAAGTTCAAACTGTTTCCCCAGTGATGTTTGACGGTTGCCAAATTAGTAAAATAAATGACCAAAATACCAAATAATACCTAGCATGAATATAGCGGAGGTGCTATAATCCCTCTTATAGGAGAATTTTGCGTTCACAATCCAAATTAAATAAAGTTATCCAACGTTAAATAAAGTTATCCAACTCGATAGCTCCGCCCCTTCCGCTTCGTGAGCAAAGCTGTGGTCGTGGAGTGTGTGAAGTGTCCGTCATTACACACTTCATTTTATGGGTGGAATGAGTGCATCATCCGGGTAATTAAAGTGCACTTATTTTTTAGAGTTTTTAGTGTGAACACACTTCTTACACTATACTACAAAAATGCATAGAATAGTGCATAAGTATGCGATTTGGGATGCACCTTATACATTTTTAGAGAAACTTCGAATTTTGAAAAGGTGAATATAGGGTAGCTACTGTAAAAAACGACAAATTGTAAATAGAGTGGAAAAACTGTTTTTTTTTTTTTTTTTTTTTTTGGACCAGAACAGACTGGTGTCCTCTCACCTTAGATGTATTTATAGGCCTACAGTAAAGCAGTGAGTGGTTAGTGATCAGTAAAGAAATTAGTGTTTCCACATTTTAGCAGTGTGTGTGTGACCTGGTGAATAAGAGTAGCATTTTGATTGTTTTTGTTTGCAAAAGGAAAGCAAGTGGCTTCCTATTAGATTTTTGTGTTTTAGGTAGAGAGTTGTGTGTAGTGTTTTGAAAAAACTTTCAGTTTTCTGCAATTGAAAACTGAGTTCAAGGCTGAGAAATAGTTTCTGGTTTAGGAGATTTGCTGTGAAGTTTTGCATTTTGAGTGAGATTGTGTGACAAGAAAAACATTTGTGAGGTAACAGAAAAAAACTGTAATAAAGGAACTAAGCCAAAAATGAATGAATGAATGAATGAATGAATGAGTCGTGTTAGCAAATTGGAGCATAAAAATGAAAGTCTCCAGTGCTAGTTTCTTCTTTTGAAAATAATAGGGAAAATAGTTAGTGATGTTTTTATTCCACTACATTGACTGTGATAGCTATTTTTAAAATAAAATTTATACATCTGATTAGATAGATTATACAAGCTCAAAGTCAGTTGCATTAGTTGCACACTGAAGAGATCTGCTAGGTCAAAGCAAAAAAAAGAAGCATTAATGAAAAAGTTAAGCAAAAATTAAAAGTATTAACTGATTTGCGCCAACAGCATAGTAATTAGTCAATCTTTGCCTGTTCTTCCTCTGCTCCCCTAACTTTCCTATCTATAATTTCCTCTGTCCTGTAACATAAAGGTGAAAAACCCCAAAAAAACAAAAAACAAAAAAACAAAAATGTTTATATTTACAGGTATCATGATTGGTGTGAATGAGCCTTAAAAGTTTTTGGTTATTTCAAATTCAGTTTTTTGTTATTTCAATTCTCATCTGATGTAACCTACAGTAGGAAAAAATGTATTTGATTCAATTTACTTTCATAGACTCTATTTGTACGCTTAATTTAATTAAGTTCTTTTGTTTTGTTTGTTAGTGTTCTGTTTGTTTGTTCTGTCAGTCTGATTCGTTGTTGTCACATGACTAGCACTAGTAGTGAATGGGGGTGGGAGGACAGACAGGCAGTGAACCCTGCATCCCTGTCCCTCAGGGTCAGTTTTCCATCCTCAACCTTTTGCTCCTAGTTTTTCCATTTGTTGCTTTGGAAACATGGGGGCTTGATCATCATATCTTCCTCAACCATTTCTCAGTGATGAAAGGTCCATGTATTTGAAGG
Organism: Danio albolineatus; assembly: GCA_903798035.1. NCBI lineage: Eukaryota > Metazoa > Chordata > Actinopteri > Cypriniformes > Danionidae > Danio > Danio albolineatus. Next base: position 967,811 of record CAIGQQ010037704.1, on the reverse strand, counting down.
AACAATAATGCAAATGTGGGATATCAACATAAAAATTGATGGCATCACTTTATTTTGATAGTCCCTTTAACGCATTTTGTTGAATTTAAGTTACATTGCACCTACATTCCAGCTAATTCTCAATAGATTATAAGTAGACCGTTAGATTGGGGTCAGGGTTAGTGAAGGTTCACCTGCAAAGTTTCTGATAGTCAGTTAAAAGTGAGCGGTATCAGATATTATCAGATATTATCAGTATCAGATATCAAGCAGACAGTCTACTAATACTCAAATGAGAATTAATTGGCATGTAGTTGCAATGTATCTTTTAGTTAACAAAATGCGCAACAGGGACCATCAAAACAAAGCGTTACCAAACTGATTTAAAGATCTGGACAAACAGTCTGGAGAGGATTCTGTTGACACAAGGAAGCTAAGGTTGATGGGAGTCACTAAAACCCAGGTTATGGGTTCATGTCTATTTTTTTAGTGTCTTTATTATGAACTGAAATACTTACATTAACATTTCGAAATGTCAAAATGTTATAATACTTGCTCTTAAACGTTTTGTTTGACTTTGAGTCTCAGTGTGTTGTTGTTTGACAATTTGTGCCTTAGAAAATGTTGCTTTCAAAAATCAAAAGATTTGACATTCATCTTAGATTGTTTGACTTTTTTATAAAGAAATACTTTTGGTATGAAAAATATTCACTTTTTGAGTATCAGAAAATTGTGTTTTAAAAATATTTTTGGCTTTTGACACCTTTAAGTCTCAGTAGCAATGTTTTCATCCAAAAATGCGAATGAACTTTATGCGCAAAACTGGATTATCGCAGAAAAGACATGCGTACTGTATAAAGCAGTGTTTCCATCCAACGAGTCAAAGCGGACAAAATCGTCACTTCCTGATTAACTGGCACCAAATATCAACAGTAAAAATGTAATTTACTGCAGTAGGAGAAGCTGCGTCAATCTTTTCTTCTTTTAATAAATGACTTGTGGCGTTTGAAGGTGTCAGACGCGGAGCACAGACGCTCTTGATGCTGGAGGTGATTAATAATATAATAACACAACTACTTAAACGGTAAGGCGTTTTATAATGACCAAAACAACATTTTAGACATTTTACTATGTGCTCAGCCTGCTGGTTTGTCCATTCACACACATTTTCATCATCATATGATCTCTTATAACAAAATCACATGATCTTTTTTAATGTGCATACTGAAATTTATGCGGTAAAAGTGTTTCCGTTGCAGTTTATGCGCATCTTTTCTTATCGGATAAAAAGTTTATCCTACATTTTTCATGCGCATTTTCAAAACTTATGCGCATCATGACGAATAATATTTCATATTCATCTGTTTCCACTAGAATGCAGTGCTTATTCCTTCTAAGTGTAAGTTATTTAGGCAGGGTATCAAAAGGATAAAGGATATAAGAGGATAAAATAATTAATCCTTATTTAAGTATTAAAGATGTTAAGTAGACTTATGGAATTCTACCAAAAGAAAAGTGGCAACTTTTTGTGAAACAACCTATTTTAGATAATCAATAATGGCAAAAAAAAAAGAAAAAGAAAAAAAAATTTGGCCAAACCCCTACATTTTGGGTTTGGCCATCGAGGCATCATTGTCACTTTTGCCCTTTTGTCAGCCAATCAGAAGTGAGCATCTCTTTCTTTCTCACCTCAACATGTTTTCTGTGCTCATCTTTTGCCAATCTTTATAGCCCGCACCTCCTGCATATGTTCCATCCATTTTGTCCTAAAACTTTGTTTACAAGTAGTTGCATTTTCCCCTTGCTACATGGAAGATCATTAAGATCTCAATCTTACTAATGAGTTTGGCTTTCTTTTTCCACTGTAAGTTCTCATGCACCACAGTCAGACAGACCTTATAACCAGCAGAGGCCTTCCTTTATCTTATTCTGAACCCTTTTTAAGCATTATGCTTAACTAGCTCCCCAAGGCTCAGTCCAGGTCTCCTCATTCCAAATGCACAGCACGAACACAAAATGTGTCAGCCATTTCTCTGTTCTAGTGACAGTCCAATTCATGGAGGAGAACAGAGGCTTTTTGTGCCCCTGAGGGAATGTAGAGGTGAGGCTCGGGGTTCTGTCTGAATTTACATGACGGTGCTTAAGAACAAGGAAGTTGTCACTGGTGGGGAGGAATTGTGACCTTCCTGCTGTTGGGGTCTTTTGCTTGTTTGTTTCCGTAATGGTGCTGGAAGCATCTAATCACCTGTGAAAACCCACCATCATTTGTCTGCAGTGAAAAAATATGAAGGGATTTAAGTCACAGCCCTCTGGGATTTTTTGATCAATTCATATAATCCACAAATTGTTTTGTCTCAGTGTTTTGCTTCTGGGAAGCAATTGATTTGGTTCCTGAATGTAAAGCAGGAGTGGAACAATACGCTCATGTCATTACTTGGCTTGACGCACACTACTGCTCTCACCAAACAATACTCTATAGCAGGGGTTCTCAATCTTGGCCCTGGAGGTCCGGTGTCCTGCAGATTTTAGTTCTGACCCTAATCAACCCTAACTCTAACTCCAAGTTCAACCCTAAAGCTGGGCCAGCTAATCAATCTCTTACTAGACTTTCTAGAAACATCCTTGTAGGTCTGTTGAGGCAAGTTGGAGCTAAAATCTGTTGGATACCGGACCTCCAGGACTGAGTTTAAGAACCCCTGGTCTATAGAATATTTTAATTTTGTAATATTTGAAGGGTGCCTCGGCTGGGTCAGTTACATTTCTGTGTGGAGTTTGCATGTTCTCCCCGTGGTCGCGTGGGTTTCCTCCGGACACTCTGGTTTCCCCCACAAGTCCAAAGACATGTGCTATAGGTAAATTGGGTAGGCTAAATTGTCTGTAGTGTATGAGTGTGACTGAGTGTGTATGGATGTTTCCCAGAGATGGGTTGTGGCTGGAAGGGCATCCGCTGCGTGAAACGCTGCTGGATAAGTTGGCGGTTCATTCCGCTGTGGTGACCCCAGATTAATAAAGGGACTAAGCCGAAAAGAAAAAGAATGAATGAATGAATGAATATTTTAGAGCTTGTTTTGAGATTTAAAAAAAATAATTATTTCATTCTTTCTTTCATATGTACACTAAACAAAAATCATTGGATTTACAATTTTTTTTAAAAGGTAACTTTTAGACAATTTATATGGGCTAAATTTAAATAAACAAATTATGTTTTGTAATGTTCATCATCATTTGTTTGTTTAAGTGCAATAAATATTTTTTTTTCCTGTGATGTGTGTGTTTGTGTTTACATATTTGATTTATAATTCATAGTTAATTGTTTGTATAAGACATAAACCATTATTTTATTTTGTAAACCACTGATAACATTTCTTCTAAATTTCACATAAAAAAGTAGTGGGTAGCATTTTCGCTCACAGCAAGAAGGTTGCTGGTTCGAGCCCCGGCTTGGTCAGTTGGCATTTCTGTGTGGAGTTTGCATGTTCTCCCCGTGTTTGCGTGGGTTTCCTCTGGGTGCTCCAAAAGTCCAAAGACATGTGTAGGTGAATTGGGTAAGCTAAATCATCCGTAGTGTATGTGTGTGAATGAATGTGTATGGATGTTTCCCATTGATGGGTTGCAGCTGGAAGGGCATCCGCTGCATAAAATATATGCTGGATAAGTTGGCGGTTAGCATAAAATAAAAATTGGGAAAATAACAAAAGGATGCCATGTTTTCAGAAATGTTTATATTAATTTTTAGACATCATAATAAATCTGCATATAGAAAACGTAGAAATGCAAGTTTTCTGAAAAACTCAATACAAAAGTTTTAATAAGTAATTTTTAAACGTATCCTAACAAGTTCTTATTTACTGAAAATATACAGTAAAATACAATATTTGGTAACACTTTATTTTAATGGTCCATTTGAGTATAAGTAGACTGTCTACTTAATATCTGTTGATACTGACATTCAACAGACATTTAACTGACTATGAAAAACTTTGCAAGTACTTTGTCAACTTACACTACCCCTAAACCCTAACCCCAACCCTAACCCCAACCTAACAGTCTACTTATAATCTAATGGGAATTAGTTGCAATGTAACTTAAATTCAACAAACGGACCATCAAAATAAAGTGTGACCCAATATTTAAAAGTTCTTAAAGAGCCCATATGGTGGGTTGAGAACGGTTAAATTTCACTTTTT